>CP092863.1:150180921-150216052 GCA_030710605.1 Cordylochernes scorpioides | reverse complement strand
GTGGCGCTGATTTTGTTGTTGACATACTTTAAATATGTTATAACACCTTGATAAAGGTTGGCGTTCAGCCAACTGAAATATTGGTAAAATAAATGGTATTTTTGATCCAATATATGCCTTTTTAATTAAAGATTTATTTATGGATTGCTCTATTTTCAAAATATATATATATATAATTAGTGTGATTACAAAGCAATCAGTATTTTGTTATTTCCAACTCTTGCTTTATCTCTAATTAAAAACAAATTCGAGAGGATTTAGAGCTTGTTTTAATACTCAGCTTTGATTCTTGGTCAAATTTAATAAAACTTCTATAAATGTCATATTTGTAATGAAATTTTCAAATTCTATTTATTTCTCTCTCAATACATACAAGATTGGGTCAATAAGTAATGCACAATCATCAATAATTTTAACTCCACCTTTACCGGTCCCAAGCCCGGATGAAAAAGGAGGAGGGGGAGCAGTAACAAGCTCACTAAAAAACCTGGGTTCAGTTGGCCCGGCTGATAGTACCCTGTAAGGACTCCAGGGATACAGGATGAGCAGTGTTTGTACTCCATGTTAGGAGCGGCTGCACATGGCGTCTGTTCCTCATGTCAGAGGCGGCCATTTCTTTTGGAGCTAAGTCGGCCTGCCACTGAGTAGTGCTCCCAGTCTTAATGACAAAGGCAGACGCATTCTACTTCACCCAGTCATGATGGTTGTCAAACAGACACCATCACGGGTCACAACTTGATACCCTGATATGATTGAGTGGAGATAAGAAAGAAGAAGATCAATAATATTTTTATTTGGACAAACCATAAACTTTGAATATATGAATACCTAACTATTATCTATATATCATTCAATAAATCCACCTACTCTCTGTACACATTTGGTCCAGTGATCTTTCCAACTCACAACTTTGGTAAAATGCTACATCTTGTTTTTTTAACCACCCTCTAACCTCATGGAGTAACATTTCACTTCTGATAAACTGTCCATTAACTTCTGATCTAAGGGAAGAAAACCAACTTTACCTGACTAATACAAAACAAATTGCTTGCAATAAAGACCAATACATTAAGTTTAATAGATTCTGCAGGATGTATATTTCAAGGCGAAAGTGTTGACTGTACATATTTCAAGCTACTATTTCTAATTGCTATATGTAAAATTTGACATCGAACGTTTAATTTTCATGATTCCTAATGTTCAATTGTGTTAATTGTATATAATTTAAGATATACACGCAATTATCCAAATTGTGGATATGGCGTGTCTCTCCCAACTGTTAAATAAATAAATAAATTTCATCATTTTAAAATGTTTTACCGCGTAGAGAATTCTTTAATTTACCAAACAGGTAGAAGTTGGAAGGAGCCAGATCAGGATTGTAAGCTGGGTGTTGCATCAAAGTCCACCCATATAAAGACAATTCTGAAATAAATTTGTTTTCAATAGGTGTGTATATATAGAGATTGGAAAGATTACAAAAAAATAAGAATATTTTTAATTTAGAGAAATTGTTGCTCGACATAACCACTGAGCTAAAACAAACACTCCACGTTGATTGGCTAATGAACTCAATGCTGAATGGCTGATTAAGATCATATGACAGTGAGTAGTCAATCAAAGCGCAAATAAAACGAACACTATATACCTACAAATATATTATATATTTATATGAACATTAAGCCTTATATTATTTCTATTTTTTATAGTATACGCAATATATATTTTTAAAAATTAAATAAATGTTCTATATACAGTTATATTTTATATTGTATATCGACATTTATCAAGGAATTATACAGGAAATGATGTATTTATCCAGGAGAAATGGCTAAGCGAGAGATATCATCTCGAGATATCACCGCAGACGACAAGAAATAATTTTCCCGCGCAAAGATAATTTTGAGGCAGACGTATATTTGATTAGCCCGCCATTTCTTACTTATTCCAACGTCGGCTCAAAAATAAACCGTTTTTTTTTCTCTCTATATATAGATGTTTATTATATAGATTTAGATGGGTATATATAGATACATTTATTTATTTTAAAAATAAGATTTACATATTGGATATTCTTTATTTACATCTCTATATCTATATAAACAGTCGCTTCTCCTCAGCAATATTTGGAAATATTAATTTAGGATTATACTCAAAATTAATATTTTTCTTCCATAGTATTCATAGTAGTCTTTTTAATTTTAGTATATAACCTCACCTCATGGACAAAACTTAAGAAAGTGGAAAATCTTTGATATCGCTGGTCGTCAATTTTTTTTTTTTTTTTGAATGTGACAGAAGCAATTTTGATTACACTTGGTTATCTCGTGTGTCTTCAATAAAAGTCACTGTAATATCTTTCAGAGTTATTGTCACAATCCTGATATACATGCTGAAAGGTACAACTTCCTTCAGTTTTGTCCATGAGTGTATTTTGAAGAATTTTTTTTTACAGCTCTAGGTAAGTCTTTTGATTTATATAATACAGCTTCCTTACGTTTTGTCCATAAATGTAGTCTTATTTTTATTAAGTGTATATTATGTATATTAAGTATTATTGAGTATTACTTGTTTTAATTATTATTATCGTTATGTGTATTATAAGTATTTGTATACAAGTAATTGTATTATGTATTATTATGTATTAGCCGTAGTAATATTGCCACGTGGTAAATTAAGAAAGACAAACTTCAGGATGAGACAGCAATTTATTTCAGGCAAGAACAAACTATGAATAATAAACAAAAGATAAACAATGAGGGAAATTTACAGAGTAGAAAAATATAAACATAAAAATGACCACTCTGTTAATAAAAATAATAAAATTAATAAATACTTTGTTACAATATTGTCACAAAGTATTTTAATTCAACTATTTTGTAGATATGTAAATGTTCTGACTAGTTTTATATTGATTCTTTTTCTTTTTGTTTGGATCTATGTAAATTGACGTCAATTGTTGCGCCTTCTACTATGTAAATATTTGAGAATTAGTTTTTATTATTAGGCTGACTGTCTTGAGTAAGATAGGATGAAGCATATAATTGTTGTCGGCTTTTTCTATTTGACAGTGTGTTGAATAAAACTTACTTTTGAGTTTGCTTCGTGATTCCGGGGCTTATCAGCGACAGAATTAAAAAAAAGATCGCAATAATATTATTCGCCAAGAAATAAGAAAAACAACGTTTTAAGAAAAAACACCAAATTTTAGGACAACTTTACATTAAGAATTCCATATACTCTATAGAAAATGTAAAGGATACAAAACCAAATATGTAGATAAGATTGGCAGACATTTAAACATAAGAATATCCGATTGGGGTCGGTGGAAGGCTGGTTAAACCGTTTGGTTTTCGACCATTACGACCCGAGTTCGATTCCCGCATTGGACACTTTTTTTTGTTAAAAAAAAAATGCTCCAATGGCCCCCGATTCTTGCAAAAAGTCCAACCCCACCAGCGAGTGCAAATAACCAAACGGGGCTCTGGCACATTTGTTAGTGCAAAGTCGAACTGCTTTTCACATGTGTAGACATGTGGTGCACTTACAGTAAAAGCAATCGCTAACTACCCACCATGATTATGGGCTGTACCACGTATACTAGGGATAAGCAAAAAAAAAAAAGAATATCCGAACATAAAAGATATAAAGATAGCCAACCAATCATTAGTATACCAGCATATAAAAGAAACAAGCCACTCATTCACTTTATCAGAACCACAAAAAGCTATTACTGTAATATTACAAATAAACAACAGAGACTCATAATAGAATCAATCATAACAAGATAATACAACAGAAGACTGGATATTTACATTCTACTTTCCCTTCGTCTGCCAAGACACACATCTATAAGTACTTCCTCGGCGTGGAATTGAGGAGTGAAGACCTTGTCTGGAGGAGAACTCTCTCAAGTTGGGGAAACCTTCCTTGTTGAAGAAATTTGTACACATACACAACTATATAATATGATGCACTAGCGCGCCATCTGTTATCAAAATTCGAAACTATTTTAAAGGCCTAAGATTCTTTTTGAAGTTCCAAAAATGCAATATAACAGCGGTATGGTAGATTAAACTGGCGAAACCGCTGGGAGGGTTCACCACTGATGAGCCAGGCCCTCCCATTAATTTTTCCATTGCAGTAAGGGCAGTAGAAATTATTTAATTTCAAAAAGAATCTTACGCGTTTAAAATAGTTTCGAATTTTCATACACAACTATATATATTCCCCTACATTTTATCTACCCTTTATTTACTATTTTATTATATTTTTTCCACCTTTGTACCAATGGTTTAGAAGAATCAATAAAGAATAACAGTAATAGTACCAGTAATAACAACAACAAAAAGCTCTATTAAGACCTTTCAGTCTTATACAGATTTTCCGAGTATAGAAATGTAGGGTACATACAGGAATAACAGTAATAGTACCAGTAATAACAACAACAAAAACTTTATTAAGACATTTCAGTCTTTAACAGATTATCCGAGTATAGAAATGTAGGACACATACAGGAATAGCAGTAATAGTACCAGTAATAACAACAACAAAAACTTTATTAAGACCTTTCAGTCTTATACAGATTCTCCGAAGAGAAATGTAGGATACATACAGTAATAGCAGTAATAGTACCAGTAATAACAACAACAAAAAGCTTTATTAAGACCTTTCAGTCTTATACAGATTTTCCGAGTATAGAAATGTAGGGTACATACAGGAATAACAGTAATAGTACCAGTAATAACAACAACAAAAACTTTATTAAGACATTTCAGTCTTTAACAGATTATCCGAGTATAGAAATGTAGGACACATACAGGAATAGCAGTAATAGTACCAGTAATAACAACAACAAAAACTTTATTAAGACCTTTCAGTCTTATACAGATTCTCCGAGTAGAAATGTAGGATACATACAGTAATAGCAGTAATAGTACCAGTAATAACAACAACAAAAAGCTTTATTAAGACCTTTTAGTCTTATACAGATTCTCCGAGTAGAAATGTAGGATACATACAGGAATAACAGTAATAGTACCAGTAATAACAACAACAAAAAGCTTTATTAAGACCTTTCAGTCTTATACAGATTCTCCGAGTATCGAAATGTAGGGTACATACAGGAATAACAGTAATAGTACCAGTAATAACAACAACAAAAAGCTTTATTAAGACCTTTTAGTCTTATACAGATTCTCCGAGTATCGAAATGTAGGGTACATACAGGAATAACAGTAATAGTACCAGTAATAACAACAACAAAAAGCTTTATTAAGACCTTTTAGTCTTATACAGATTCTCCGAGTATCGAAATGTAGGGTACATACAGGAATAACAGTAATAGTACCAGTAATAACAACAACAAAAAGCTTTATTAAGACCTTTTAGTCTTATACAGATTCTCCGAGTATCGAAATGTAGGGTACATACAGGAATAACAGTAATAGTACCAGTAATAACAACAACAAAAAGCTTTATTAAGACCTTTCAGTCTTATACAGATTCTCCGAGTATCGAAATGTAGGGTACATACAGGAATAACAGTAATAGTACCAGTAATAACAACAACAAAAAGCTTTATTAAGACTTTTCAGTCTTATACAGATTCTCCGAGTATCGAAATGTAGGGTACATACAGGGGAATAACAGTAATAGTACCAGTAATAACAACAACAAAAAGCTTTATTAAGACCTTTTAGTCTTATACAGATTCTCAGAGTAGAAATGTAGGGTACATACAGGAATAACAGTAATAGTACCAGTAACAACAACATCAAAAAGCTTTATTAAGACTTTTCAGTCTATAATACATAAACCAAATGTCCCCTTAAGACCCATAGTGGCTTTCTACCATTCCCCAACAGCACCTCTCTCCAAGTTTATCTCAACTTTTCTCAAACCCATAATCAAGCAGCAAAACTCCCCGTTCTCCATTTCCAACACCACCACCTTCATAGATGAACTACTCAAGTACTAACCCCAACCAAACAAGATCATGATCTCATTCGACGTAGAATCCCTTTACCCAAGTATCCCACACCAGCTGATACTAAGCAGCACCGAAGAATTCTTGAGAGAAAACAAGGTTGATCAGATCATAGTCAGGAAAATAACTAAACTTATAGCCCTATGCCTCGAAACAAATATCCTAACATACGATTCCAAAACTTACGAACAGATTAAAGGTTCTCCCATGGGGAGCTCTCTTTCAACCTCAGTAGCCGAATAGTTATGCGTCGCATAGACAATTGGATAACATCCCTATTCCCGTCAGATATAGTTTTATGGCGTCGTTATATTGACGACATATTCTGTATATGTCCCGAAAATCAAACCAGGAACATTCTAGAAAGACTCAACAGTTACCATCCTAACCTAAATTTCTCTTTTGAAAAAGAAACAAACAATAGCCTGCCTTTTCTAGATATAAAAATTATTCGCATACAGAATCAATTCCAAACAACTGTTTATTATAAGCCATCCTTCAACCCCGACTATATCCGTTTTTCCTCCTACTGCCCACTCAGCCATAAAATCAATACGGTAAAAGACCTTAACTAAGCGTATCCATAGCCATTGTTCACTTCAAACTTTTAAAACAGAAGAAACTCTGATAATTATAAGAAATCTAAAGACTTGTCAATATCCTTTATCGTTTATTCTAAGACATTTCTATAGCCCCTCTGAAATTCGGAATTCCCCAATTTATAAATCTATTAGCAGTATTCCTTATTCACCAGTATCTGTTTCTATAGCCCGTCATCTGAAGAAATTTGGAATCAAAACCTTTTTCAGCAACTCACCTAATTTAAATTCGTTACTAAGAAACCCCATAACAAAGAACAATACCATTTATTATCCTTCCAATATTAAGAATGCCATATATTCCATAGAATGCAACGAATGCAAAACCAAATATGTCGACGAAACTGGCAGACATTTAAATATAAGAGTATCAGAACACATAAACGAAATATCGATCATCAAGACAGTAGATCTTTAGTATACCAACATATAAGAGAAACAGGCCATTCCTTCTCCCTATCAGAACCAAAGACCCATTACTCCAACATCCCCAATAGACTACAGAGACTAATAATAGAATCCATCATATCCAGAAAGTACAATAGCATCAACAGAAGAATAGATATTCCGGAAATTTGTAACAATTATATTCCCTGAGCCCAGCCCATAACCCCCAAGTGAAGCACGCGCAACAGAAGCCCGCGTTGATCGTGCTTTTAAAGCAAATGTAAACAGTAAATGGACTTTATTTAATTTTAAATCATATTTCATTGGCGTATTAATCATATAAAGCATTTTCTCCCGTAGAAGGGCGTACTTGCCCGAAAGCTCGAGATTTTTTAAATAAAAAATATTTTAAAAGAAACTTTTCCCTGGAGGCTTATGTTTTTATTTTAATTATAATTCAAGGGATTATTTGATCGAATTGTAAACATTCTTATTATTATAATTTTAAAGCTAATCACATATAAAGGTAATAATGAAATTTATATACAGGAAAACTTAATTAAGACAATCAAGCTTATAAATAGATTAATCTGGGTAAATCGGAGAAAAATAAATTTCTTATATCTGGATTTACCATGGAGGAATTAAACAATCTTTTACTTATCCTTACATTGATAGAAATATTTGGAAGGGCCTGGCTCATCATTGGTGAACCCTTCCAACAGTTTGGTAGTTTAATCTACCATATCGTTCTATTATTGTGTTGGGTGTTATTCTGCCAACACAGACCTCACTCTGGTAGAATTCTTGGTTAAGACATTTTAAGCAAACTATGGACATAAGCTTTGTGAACAGTAGAAAATATATTCAGCTATATATGCCAAAAGAGGCACCTCTCCCTTTAAAGTTACCAAAAATGGTGTTGTGGCATATTCTCTTCACCATGTTCACGTTCTATACTGGGATAATGGTCCCCAATGCATTTTTAAAGGGAGAGGTACCTAATTTGGTAAATAAATAGTATCCTCCAGAAACTTTATTATACAAAGCGGTCAGGTTATGCCGATTTTGTTATTAATATATATATTTATATATATTTATATTAAAAATAAAGAAGACATTTCCTGTCCACGAGCACATGTGCTTTTTAGATGATTTCTTGAGAAATCAAGAAATGGGTATTTAAGGCCAAACTTGCGTAAATACGCTTAACACATAAAAAAAAACAATAGAAAAAATAAAAGAAGCCTCTGGGACCAAAAATATTTTTGGTCGCAGTGGTACAGCCTACTCTACGCTGACGAGCGCCAACAGCGCGAAACGCGTTCGTGGATGGCTTTTCTTGATTTATCAAGAAATAGGGTTGGCCAAATATCACGGAGCAAGTTAAATAAACGTTTAGTTTATTTTTGCTCCACTAGATGGCGCTCTGCCATCTAAAAATCACATGTGCTCGTGGTCAGGAGATGCTTTCTTTATTTTTAATATCAACACACGACCCACTTATCTTTATTTTTATTTTTTTCATATATATATATCAAAATAGGCACCTCTCCCTTCAATTGTACATCAGAACGATGGCATCACCCCAGTAAAAAAACTTCGTTAGTGATAATAAAGAATGAGCCTCGTAAAGATAGAGGCTGCCTGGCCGGCATTCAATTTTCTTGAAAATAAAGATACTTCGGACAGTAAATATTTTTATTACCTCGACGTTTTGACAAAAATATATATATTTTTTGAAAAGAATGATTTTTAACGCCTTGCTAAATCTTTTAATTTTTGTTTGCTCCTGACGAGGACAAAATATTTTTGTCGAAACGTCGAGATAATAAAAAGATTTACTGGCCGAAGTATCTTTATTTTCAAGAAAAAAGAATGAACCACAACACTATAAGCAATCACCCTGTATATTGTAACGTAGAAATCAAGTCTTTGTATATCTGGAGATGTGAAAGTATTTATTGATGACGTCACCACGACCAGTCGACAATTATTAACAAACCAACCAAACTATCTACAGCTAGAGAATCTTGAACAAGCACGCAAAGAAATATTTTTATGATGATTTTACCAATACAGAGTAATATATTAAGAAAAAGGCATCTCCTTATCGTGCAACTGAAAGTTGCTGATGGCTTGCGCCATCTATCGGAATAAATATCAACTATTCTCGTTGATTTTTTAATTATTTCAGAATTGGCCAAATACCCATTCTTGATTAATCAAGAAAAGCTAACCACGGACACGTTTCAGGCTGTTGGCCCTCATCAGCGTGGTGCAAGCTGTACCTCAACGACCAAAAAATTGGTCATTAAGGCATCCTGAAAAATCATGAATATATTTTTATAATCTGCTCAATACTTTCATTGAATAATTTTAAATTTAATAATAAATTATTTTTTCGCAACAATTCGGTTTTAAATTTCAACATAAAAAAGATTTGCATATTTATAAAAAATCTTGTAAGCGAATTGTTTCAGGTTTTCCATCCTCAATACCACACAGCGAGAGACCAAAGAAAAGCTTCCATTTCAACATGACCCCATTTCAATCCCTCTCAACCCAAAATAAAACGAAAATAACGCCTCGGTGACGTAACCTTCCATTTGTTATTGAAAACCCTTCATTTATAAATGGCTGTCAGATATTTCTTGTGTCAAACACTTCTGTCAAATGTCCTTTTGTAAGAAGAAAACGGGTTTTTGGATCTGTGAAATGATTTTTTTTTTTTTTACGATATATTTGAATGGTATTGAATTTTCATCTTTTTTTTATTATTATTATTGATAACGTCCTCTACAGTAATAGTTTTTTTTTTTTGTTTGTTTTATGAGAATTTTTCGTATTTTTTTTTTTTTTTTTGCAGAAGGTAGCAAATAGTTCGTTAATAAAAATGTATGTTAAAAGATTTTTTAAAGCGTCAAACACAATGTTCATGTTTTTTATCGTTTATACATAAGGAAATGAAAAAAATACAATAGAAAAAAAATTAAAAATAAGTGGATCGGGTGTTGATATTAAAAATAAAGAAGGCATCTCCTGACCACGAGCACATGTGCTTTTTAGATGGCAGAGCGCCATCTAGTGGAGCAAAAATAAACTAACGTTTATTTAACTTGCTCCGTGATATTTGGCCAACCCAATTTCTTGATGGCTTTACTTGATTTATCAAGAAATTGTGTTGGCCAAATATCACGGAGCAAGTTAAATTAATAAGTAATAAATAAAATAAATCGGTTTGAAATGCATAAAAAACGAAGATGTTTATTCTTAAGCGCAAAAAAATTGTTCATTGAAAATTGTAACTATTAATTTTGAGATTGAAAACACCAGTTTGGTATTATAATCGAGTTATAAAAGATTTTATTCAACTTTAATTGATACTTTATTTCAAACATTTCATTAACCTGATGTAGTTATTTACAAAGAAAACTATTTTAATAAAGCTTACACTCATTGACAAAACTTAAGAAGGTGGAAAGTCTTTGATGTCGCCGGTCATCTGTTTTTGTTTTTTTTTAGGAAACGACCGGCGAAATCAAAGACTTTCCACTTCCTTAAGTTTTGTTCATGAGTGTGTAATATAAGTAAATATGAAATTATTGTATATTTAACTGACGAAACAGCTGGGAGGGTTCACCACTGATGAGCCAGGCCCTTCCAATATTCTAACATAGCAGTTAAAGACAGAAAGAGGTGTCTTTAATTTAAACGAATATTTGTGCTTTGGAGGTTCCTTTTCTTTGAAAATGGAGTTATGCTTATATATAAGGGTTCAACATTTTTGGCAATGAAAACGGCAGTATAGTAGCTAATACAATGACTAAAAATATATACACTCATGGACAAAACTTAAGGAAGTTGTAACTTTTTACCATGTATATCGGGATTGAGACAATAACTCTGAAAGATATTACAGTGACCTTTATTGAAGACACACGAGATAACCAATATACACTCATGGACAAAACTTAAGGAAGTTGTAACTTTTTACCATGTATATCGGGATTGAGACAATAACTCGGAAAGATATTACAGTGACCTTTATTGAAGACATACGAGATAACCAATATACATTCATGGACAAAACTTGAGGAAGTTGTACCTTTCAGCATATATATCGGGATTGAGACAATAACTCTGAAATATATTACAGTGGACTTTATTGAAGACACACGAGATAACCAAGTGTGTGTACACTCATGGACAAAACTTATGGAAGTTGTACCTTTCAGCATGTATATCGGGATTGAGATAATAACTCTGAAAGATATTTGATACACAGTGACCTTTATTGAAGACACACGAGATAACCAATATACACTCATGGACAAAACTTAAGGAAGTTGTACCTTTTAACATGTATATCGGGATTGAGACAATAACTCTGAAAGATATTACAGTGACCTTTATTGAAGACATACGAAATAACCAATATACACTCGTGGACAAAACTTAAGGAAGTTGTACCTTTTAGCATGCATATCGGGATTGAGACAATAACTCTGAAAGATATTACAGTGACCTTTATTGAAGACACACGAGATAACCAATATACACTCATGGACAAAACTTAAGGAAGTTGTATCTTTTAGCATGCATATCGGGATTGAGACAATAACTCTGAAAGATATTACAGTGACCTTTATTGAAGACACGCGAGATAACCAATATACAGTCATGGACAAAACTTAAGGAAGTTGTACCTTTTAGCATGTATATCGGGATTGTGACAATAACTCTGAAAGATATTACAGTGACCTTTATTGAAGACATACGAGATAACCAATATACACTCATGGACAAAACTTAAGGAAGTTGTACCTTTTAACATGTATATCGGGATTGAGACAATAACTCTGAAAGATATTACAGTGACCTTTATTGAAGACATACGAGATAACCCATATACATTCATGGACAAAACTTGAGGAAGTTGTACCTTTCAGCATGTATATCGAGATTGAGACAATAACTCTGAAAGATATTACAGTGGACTTTATTGAAGACACACGAGATAACCAAGTGTGTGTACACTCATGGACAAAACTTATGGAAGTTGTACCTTTCAGCATGTATATCGGGATTGAGATAATAACTCTGAAAGATATTACAGTGACCTTTATTGAAGACCTACGTGATAAACATATATGAAACAAAATTGTTTCTGTCTTCTTCAAAAAAAAAAAAAAAACAGTCGACCAGCGAAATCAAAGACTGTCCACTACCTTAAGTTTTGTCCGTGATTTTAAACCCAATCTAGTGTGAGAAGGTTCACACGTTCCTGTATAACAGCCACCTGATGGAGAGAAGAATTAATTAATTTGCATAACGCAGGATGATCCCTGGAGGTGTCGCCATGATCGACAAGGTGACAAAGTTTAGGGAGGAGGACGCTGTCACAACTGATTGATGGGACATTCCTTATTTTTACTTGGCACAAATTCTACTCCGAGCGTTAATTGAAAATTTCCTCTTTTTTTACAAAGGTTCTCCGATAAGTAATTTACTGTGGTTGGAGCTATCCGAGACTATATTCAGGTTTCTCTCAGCTGTGAAACACAATATCTACGTTCTCTTAGTAAATCGTTAAATGTATAAAACGACATTTGAAAATTATCCCGCATGTGTTTCTTTTCAAGGAAAAATCAAAATTTATTTTAAGGAGAAATAACGATTATTTCTAACCTTAGAAATGAAGTATGAAAGAATGAATTGTGAAGAGTAATGATAAACGGAAAAATAAAATGTCCAGGGATGGGAATCGAACCCACAGTGTTCCGCTTACCGGGCAGATGCCATATCCACTAGGCTACCCCGGACATGGCATCTGCCCGGTAAGCGGAACACTGTGAGTTCGATTCTCATCCCTGGATAATTTTATTTTTCCGTTTATTATTACTCTTCACAATTCATCCTTTCATACTTCATCCCTAAGGTTAGAAATAATCGTCATTTCTCCTTAAAATAAACCTTAAAATAAATGCCCGATAAAGTATCCAATGCTGGAATCGTTGATTCGTAGCGGTCGAAAACCAACGGTTTAGACCATCCTTTCATCTACCCCCGATATTTACATGATAAGTGTAAGCTGTTATGTAAGTAGGTTGTGTCTAACCAAGGTTTTGTTCCAGGTACAATGCGAGTTCCCATGACCTACAGGACCCAATGACAGGAGAACATGTGACCGCTGATCCCTGGAACACATCCAGTCCCCTACGACGTGGGTTCCTCTCCCCTGATCTCATTTATAAGTGGCTGGATTGCTGCCAGGCCGCCAAGGAATGCTGTGAGATGATGGTCACTCTACCTCCCCTGACCTCTGGTGAGACTTCACATTCTTTACTGACTTCAAGGTCAGACTTCTGGGGATATAACTTTCTTTTTCTTATTATTATCCTTAGTAAACGTGGTTCTTTTTCTTATTATCCCTAGTACACTTGGTTCTTTTTCTTATTATCCCTAGTACACTTGGTTCTTTTTCTTATTATCCCTAGTACACGTGGTTCTTTTCTTATTATGCCTAGTACACGTGGTTCTTTTTCTTATTATCCCTAGTACACGTGGTTCTTTTTCTTATTATCCCTAGTACACGTGGTTCTTTTTCTTATTATTCCTAGTACACGTGGTTCTTATTATCCCTAGTACACGTGGTTCTTATTATCCCTAGTACACGTGGTTCTTTTTCTTATTATTCCTAGTACACGTGGTTCTTTTTCTTATTATCCCTAGTACACGTGGTTCTTTTTCTTATTATCCCTAGTACACGTGGTTCTTTTTCTTATTATCCCTAGTACACGTGGTTCTTTTTCTTATTATCCCTAGTACACGTGGTTCTTCTTCTTATTATCCCTAGTAGACGTGGTTCTTTTCTTATTATCCCTAGTACACGTGGTTCTTTTTCTTATTATCTCTAGTACACTAGGTACAGACCATGATAATCATGGTGGGTAGAAGTTAGCGGCTGCTTCTACTCTAAGTGTACCACATGTCTACACATGTGAAAAGCAGTTCAACTTTGCACTTACAAATGTGCCAGAGCCCTATTTTGTTACTTGCACTCACTGGTGTGGGGTTGGACTTTTTCACGGATCGGAGGCCATTGGAGCTTTTTTTTATACAGAAAAAAGTGCCCAATGTGGGAATCGAACCCGGGTCGTAGTGGTCGAAAACTAACGGTTTAGAACCATCCTTCCACCGACCCCCAGAGATGGTAAGTAATAGGTATGTGTATTCCACGCCAATAAAAGTCCAAGGAAGAAGATTAACTTGGTACAGGCCATGATAATCATGGTGGATAGTTAGCGACTGCTTTTACTCTAAGTTAACACAAAGCAATAACGCGCCATCTATACATATAAAATAAAAGGATTTAAAAGCGCGAATGTTTCTTTTATACATAAAACGAACTTCTACTGTCCCTACTGCGATGAAAAAATATATTGGGAGGGCCCGGCTCATCAGTGGTGAACCCTCCCAGCGGTTTCGCCAATTTAATCCACCAGACCGCTTCTCAGAGCTCTAACACTGTATTGGATCAATCTGCCTCTATATGCTACACTGAAGGATGGAATCTTAGAAATGGTCTTCAACTAAACTATGGACATAAGCTTATAGGACAGTAGAATTACATTCAAATATTTGCTTCGAGCAATGCTCTTCAGCAAACTATAAAGGCAAGGCCATTAGGAATAAATTAACACAAAGCAATAACGCGCCATCTATACATATAAAATAAAAGGATTTAAAAGCGCGAATGTTTCTTTTATACATAAAACGAACTTCTACTGTCCCTACTGCGATGAAAAAATATATTGGGAGGGCTTGGCTCGCTGGGAGGGTTCACCACTGATGAGCCGGGCCCTCCCAATATATTTTTTCATCGCAGTAGGGACAGTAGAAGTTCGTTTTATGTATAAAAGAAACATTCGCGCTTTTAAATCCTTTTATTTTACTCTAAGTGTACCACATGTATACACATGTGAAAAGCAGTTCGACGTTCGATTTTGCACTTACAAATGTGCCAGAGCCCCATTTGGTTACCTACACTATCTGGTAGGGTTGGATCCGTAGATAAATATATTTTAAAAACATTTTAATTCACATATTTATAGCTTTCGGGCATGAAAGACCTTCTACGGGTGAAAATACTCTACAATAAACCATCAATATGACAGGAGTTAGAATAAAATACATAGGGTCATCATAGAATCCATCATATCCAGAAAACACAATAGCATTAACAGAAGAATAGACGGAGAAATATTGTTATGTCGTACCCAGACGCTATTCGTGTACTTTGTTTACTCAGGATTGCCACAAAGATACACATGTGAGTTCGAAGGGATTGCAGCTAAAGTTAGCGCTTTATTGTATCTCACTTAACAGAAGGAATACAACAGTGGGACTTGCCTTCAACCTCCTCGTCAGAAGTATTCTTGTCGCCGTGGATGTCCTCTTGTGAAGCGTTCCGCTCCACACTATACACATGCAGCCTGGCCCACACCGCCTTGTAGGTCGCTCCGATGTCAGTCTCTCCTGGCACCGCCTTGTAGGATCATCTACACGCCCGGAGGCAAGTCGCCACGTCTTTTTCTCCTTGCCGCAGATGTAACCAGACTCTGTTCCCCCACACAGGAATGATGTTTTTAGCGCCTGCCACATGACAGTGGGGGCCGCTAGAGTCCACCCCTCTTTCCCCAACTTTACTCTGGTATCTTGGCCTTGTCATCTACGTTACAATATAGTATACATTTCTCCCCCTCCCTGAACCCACCCAATAACCTCCAAATAAATAGATCCTCTCTGTGAATAACAAACTCGATAAGCCCGTACAGTGAAAGAAGACCCGCGTTAAATTGACATTCAAATAACTGTACAAACTCTCTCTGTATTTGATTATATTGTCAAGTAGCTCCATCCAGATGGGACACCTGTAAATCATCCCTGGACCCCGGGGGGACCACATGATCCTCCCCCTGATCTGTAAATAAGGAAAACGGGACGGTGGCGGACATTAGGATAGTCTTCAACTTGGAGTAAGTTGTATTTTCTCTCTCTCTCTCCCTATAAATACTCCTTATAATAAATTATTTATTCCCAAATTTGCCCTTGCTTTATTTATCTCCGCGACATATTTTGGTGGAGACGCTGGGTAGCGTGACGGAACTTCGAAGAAGTCGACGTCTACAGGGACGTGAACCAATTCTTCAACCTTTGCCACAACGAATAGAAATGGAAGACGACCACAGACCTACTGTTAACGGATCCTACCTCCCTTGTCAGCGCCAACGAGATCCTTCTACCTTTTCTGGAGATGGAAATATAAACCCTGGACAGTGGTTGAAAGAGTACGAGAGAGTTTCGAAGTACAACAGATGGGACGAAACCATGAAGCTTGCCAACGTCGTATTTTACTTGAACGGAACTGCTGGAAGGTGGTTTGATAATAACGAAGAATCACTCAACTCGTGGAGAAGCTTTGAAGACGCATTCCGCGGTGTGTTCGGACTGCAGGAGGATTCTGCTCGACGCGCCGAGGAAGTTCTGAAGTCAAGAGCACAGAAGGCCGAAGAATCCAGCGAGTCATACATCCAGGAGATTCTTAGTCTCTGCCACCAGGTGAACCCTCGCATGGAAGAAGGTGAGATAGTTGCTCACATTATAAAGGGAATTTCGGAGGACACATACCAGGTATTGGTGGCGAAAGACATACAGACGGTAGATGAGATCCTGAAGTTCTGCCGTCATCTGACAACCGTCAAGCAGCGCCGGATCGGCCGTACGAAATTCGCCAGGTTGTCAAACGTAATGCCCATTTCGTGTGTTGACGACTCAGACGACTTGGCCGGCTTAATTCGCCGCATCGTTAGAGAAGAGATACAAAAGGTTTTCTCAGCACCTGAAGTGATCAATCCTCTCCGAGAGGTGAACGCCCTGGAACAGACTGTGAGGGAAGAGGTCAGCCGTGCTCTACAACCTACCAGACCACAAGTCAACGTGGTACAACAACAACCACGAACGCCCTATTATAATATCGACCGACCAACCCAACCCAGGAAAACGGAACATTGGAGAACCTACGACGACAAACCTATCTGCTTCCACTGCGGACGACCCGGACATGTCGTCCGTTATTGTAGGGAACGACGGCAGGTCTTCGCTGAAGCCAGGTCAAGGAATGGCGGAGAAGGAAGAAATGTTGGATTTTCGAGTCGACCCCCGAGATATGACGCCGACGACGACTATGTAACGCCCCAAACCTCGACGTACTTCTACCGGAGCTCTTCCCCACATCCAAGCCGTGCAAGGTCGCCAGCCCGAAGACAATCCCAGTCGCCAGCCCGTCGTTTCAGCCGTTCTCCCAATCCTCAGAATGTGAAAAACTAAGTGGAGCGGCTTCTAACGGGGGTGAGGTCGCCATTGAGGAAAATCCTCCAGGGTATATCGCCGCTAAATTAAAAGAAAATTTTGTTATGGTCGAAATAAATGGACGCAAAATTAAAGCATTGGTGGATTCAGGAGCCGACTTTTCTGTTATTTCAGACAAATTTCGACGCGAACTAAAGACACCTCTCTTCAAAGAACCAGGTCCCATTCTTAAAGCCGCAAACAAAAATTTAATAGAGACCCTAGGAAAATGTGTCCTGAACATAGAAGTTAATGGTCTGAATATCTCATTTGAATTCGTTGTTATGGTGGAATGCAGCCATGATATCATATTTGGATGGGACTTCTTCAAGGCCACCGAGGCCGTCATTGATTGTGGCAGAAATGAACTCCATCTCGGGGAAACCTCCGTCCTGGAATCTCGAGAGGAGGAAAACCAGAGATTGTTTACTTCCGAAGACTTTGTCATCCCGCCTAAATCAATAAAGAAGATCAGTGTGATAAACGAAGAAGTATGCGGTGTTAGAGATGTTTTAGTCTCAACTTCTAAGGACTTATTATTAAGAAAGGAAGTTCTTATACCAAACTCATTGGTTACATTTCGACACGGCCGAGGTAGCATTTGGGTGGCGAATGGAGCGTCTTGGCCGCAACTGATTCCATCAGGAATGAATATGTGCACCATGGAAAGTTATGAGAATGGGAATATCTGCAGTCTTATTGAATCCAGCGATAAGTTACAAGAAATGCAGCTAAAGTCACGTGAATGGTCACAGAAGATAAACCTTACTCTAGATCCAGGGCTGTCTGAAATTCAAAGGTTACAGCTTGTTTCATGCCTTGACGAGTTTATCGACGTATTTGACTTTGGGAGTACTCCTATTAAGCCCACCAGTACTGTGAAGCACAAGATAAACACAGGAGACCACTCTCCTATCAAACAGAGGCCCTATAGAGTAGCACCAAGTGAACGACGACTAATTCAAGATGAAGTGAACAAGATGATTGAAAATCACATCGTGAAGCCCTCTGAAAGTCCTTGGTCATCTCCAATTATTCTAGTTCGAAAGAAAGACGGGACCTGGAGATTCTGCGTAGACTACCGTCGATTAAATAAGATAACAAAAAAGATGTTTACCCGCTGCCACGCATTGACGATGCCTTGGATAGTTTAGCCGGCTCTAGTTACTTCTCCACGAAGGATCTTCGGTCCGGGTATTGGCAGATTGAAGTGGACGAAAAAGACAGGGAGAAAACTGCTTTCATCACTCCAGATGGGTTGTATGAATTCCAAGTAATGCCTTTCGGTCTTTGTAACGCTCCAGCAACGTTTGAAAGGATGATAGATAGTGTTCTGGGCAGTCTTAAATGGAACATGTGCCTTTGCTACCTGGACGACATCGTAGTTTACGCACCTACCTTTGAGGAACATCTACGTCGTCTACAACTTGTATTAAGCTGCATCCAGAAAGCTGGACTAAGCTTGAACCACAAAAAGTGTCTTTTTGGATCAAGGAGGATAAAGATTTTGGGACACCTTGTTGACGCCAATGGAATTCATCCAGATCCAGATAAAGTTGAAGCCGTCTCTAAATTTCCGAGGCCAAGGAATATCTCTGAACTGAGGAGCTTTCTTGGATTATGTTCCTATTACCGAAGATTTATTGAGAACTTTGCCGACAAAGCTAGATCTTTGCATGACCTACTGAAGACTGAAAAACAATTTTATTGGGATGCAGCTCAAGAGAAAGCGTTTGAAGTCCTTAAAACAGCTCTAATTTCAGAGCCTGTCTTAGGACACTTTGATGAATCCGCTGATACCCATCTACACACGGATGCAAGCGGACATGGTATTGGAGCTGTTCTTCTACAAATACAAGGTGGAAAGGAGCGGCCTATAGCTTATGCATCTAGAAGCTTGATAAAGGCTGAAAATAACTATTCTACAACGGAAAAAGAATGCCTTGCTGTAGTCTGGTCTATTAGCAAATTCCGCCCATATTTGTTTGGTCGACCATTCACGGTTGTCACTGACCATCATTCTCTATGTTGGTTGGTAGGGCAGAAAGATCCTTCTGGCCGTTTGGCAAGATGGGCGCTGAAGTTGCAAGAATTTGACGTGACCGTTATTTACAAGAGCGGACGCAAACATAAGGATGCCGATTGTCTGTCAAGGAGCCCGCTTGAGAACGATCCACCAAGTGCTGTGATGTCACTAACCAACGTCGATATAGAGAAGACTAAAGACCCGGATTTAGCTAAAATAATCGATAATTTAAACTCGGGCTACACCAGAAAGGAATTCAGCATTATCGACGGCATCTTATACAAGAAAAACTATAGCACAACTGGAAGACCCTGGCTTATGATGATCCCTAAGCACTTAAGATCGGAGGTTATGACAGATTTACATGACGCTCCTACAGCTGGGCATTTGGGTTTCGCCCGAACGTATGACAAAGTCAAGAAACGATTCTATTGGCCTGGCCTTTATAGAACGGTTCGCCAATATGTAAGCCATTGTCGGGAGTGTCAACGAAGGAAGAAATTACCTCGACGTCCGGCTGGACAACTTGTATCCATACCGCCCGTAGAAAAGCCATTCTATAAGGTCGGGGTCGATCTCCTTGGAAGATTTCCAGTTTCTAAAGATGGAAACCGTTGGATCATTGTGTGCACCGATTATATGACAAGGTATGCCATAACGAAAGCGATCCCAGACGGAGGAGCAATCGAAACAGCTAAGTTCCTGGTTGAAGATGTTATCTTGAAGCATGGAGCTCCTAGAGAAATGATAACAGAGAGAGATCGCGGAAGAAATTTCATTTCTCAAGTAATAAAAGAGATCAATTCTCTGTGCGGAATTGTGCACAGATTTACAACGGCCTACCATCCCCAGACCAACGGCCTGACTGAAAGGTTCAACAAAACTCTGGGAGATATGTTGTCCATGTACACAGGTGTTGAGCAGAAGGACTGGGACCAAGTTTTACCCTACGTAACTTTTGCTTACAACACGGCTAAACAGGAGGCAACCGGCTACACTCCGTTCTTTCTTGTCCACGCCCGCGAGGCCGAGACCTACATCGATGCCGTACTACCCTACCTACCAGATGAGATCTCTGACGACTACGTTGGGGAACTTGTGACCAGAGCTGAGGAAGCGCGTCAACTCTCCCGATCACGCCTTCTACAATCACAGGCGAAAGACCGTAGACTTTACGACCAGAAACATACTCCAGTCTATTACCAGAAGGATGATCTTGTGTGGGTTTTTACTCCCATCCGAAAAGTAGGGCTCTCAGAAAAGCTACTGAAGAGATACTTCGGTCCCTACAAGGTGACCAAGAAGCTTTCAGAAGTTACGTATGAAGTAGAGCCCGTGGACCCGTCTCCCCGATCACGGAAAGCCAAGGATATCGTCCATGTCATTCGGATGAAGCCCTACCTGGACCCTGAAGAACAACATTCCATTCTGCTAGGGAACACAGGCCGTGATAGATTTCCTTCCAGAACAAGGGCTGAGACAAGCTAATCAGCGGGTCGCTGTTTTCTCTAAAGAGGGAGAAATGTCAAGTAGCTCCATCCAGATGGGACACCTGTCAATCATCCCTGGACCCCGGGGGGGACCACATGATTCCCCCCCCTGATCTGTAAATAAGGAAAACGGGAAGGTGGCGGACATTAGGATAATCTTCAACTTGGAGTAAGTTGTATTTTCTCTCTCTCTCTCTCCCTATAAATACTCCTTATAATAAATTATTTATTTTTAAATTTGCCCTTGCTTTATTTATCTCCGCGACAATATTTTAACTCTTGTCCTATCATTGATTTATTGTAGGGTGTTTTCTTTCCTCTAGAAGGACTTTCATGACCAAAAGCTAGAGAGTTGTGAATTAAAATGTTTTAAAATAAACTTATCCCTTATATTCTGATATTTTCATCTATATATGGAATTATATTTTATTGAACTCTAGTTATGTTAAGACCTTTTAGGACAACAATAGACATGACGTTAGTAGAACACCAAAACAAAGAACAATGGAAGAATAACTGTCGACAATGTACCTGATATTAACAGAACACATCATCAATAAAAAATATATATGTAATATGATGATATTGTTGTTATTTCACTGTAATATTTGATATATTACACTGTTGTAGAATCCTGTCGACTTAACCGTTCTGTGGCAATATCGTTGCGGAGTTTCTTGTTGTTGGATGCGAATGGTGAGATTTGGTTGAAGCGCAGTCGTTGAGTGGTAAGTGAAGCACACAGTTAGGAATAATCAGGACACATGATTGTTTTGAAAATAAAGGCAACTGGGTTGGAGGGAAGAAAGCTTGAGACGAGTTGGGCGATTTGACTTATTAATTAGTTGATCACATGGCGATGATGAAATGAGCGGAGAGAGAGGTCTCTAGTGAGTAGACATTACCTTGGTGGGAGCAAGTCGAAGGCTGATCCGAGCTCGGTGGGAGTCAAGTCGCTACTGCAGGTGTTGTTCCTATGAGAGCTAAAACACTACTGACAATTCTTGTCTTTCGATTTAACACCACGAGTCAGTTTCTCTCTGATTGGCTGAGAGATCTCACATGATCTTTTTCTATTGGTTGACCTACTTAAGGTGCTATCTTCTGATAGGCCGGCGGCTTCCCTTGATGAAAGCTGTGCCCTGTTTGGTATATCCGATTTCGTCAGGAAGTGTTTGGTGGCTTGACGCTTATAGTTTCGAAGGATATTAGACACGTCCTGTTTTTGCCGGAAGTACTGGATGTCTCTCAAACTTTTATAACTTTTGGTCACTCGACACGTCCTGTTTGTCAGGAAGTATTGAGTGAATCTTGGCTAAAATAACTTCTGCGGTCACTAGAGACGCCCGGTCTCTGCCCCTGCAGTATTGACACAGGGGTGCCCAGAATAGTCGTGCCAATCTTAGATCTACTTCCTATATCTTAATGCTACTTGCTTCCCTCCAGTTACCTTGTTCTTTATTAAGTCTTTGAAAATCATACATGGTACATACATAGTGGGTCGGGGTTGCATTTAATTATACACAAATTATGACAGATGCGCCCCCTACATGTGAAGAATTCAAGAAGGGGTTAGCCTGAGAGAATTCTGTAAAGTGAAAAATAATTTTGTGGGAAAATTAGTTGTGGGTATTGAGTCTATATACAAGCATTGGTGGCGATATAATAAGTAATATAGAATGGTGTTGATGATATAGGTTGAGTATAATTAATAGAAATCAAAAATTTTTTAATTGTAAGAAATCAATGAATGTTATGGTACATAGTGGGCAAAAAAAAGAAAATGCGCCTAAACGAATTCTACTCGAGTTAAGAAATGAATTCGAGGGAGTTCTATTAAGGCTTTGAAATCAAAATAAAAATAATATAAAAATAGTTGAATGACATCAAAATTGAATGTGTTTGGTTGAAAAAGAAATATATTTTGTTGCATGGTGACAAAGACAACTGCTTAGTTACTTTTTTGCTCGAATTCTGAGAAAAAGGAATCGAGGAAATTTCATAAGGTGCTTTGAAATCAAAACAAAATGAAATAAGAATAGTTGAATGAAATCAAAATTGAATGTGTTTGGTTGAGTGGTGAGAAAAAAAGAAAAATGCCTAATTACTTTTTGTTTGAATTTTGGAAAGGAATTCGAGGAAATTTCATAAGGTCTTTTGAGAAATCAAAAATAAAAATAAAATAAAAGTTTTTTGAGCGAAATCAAAGTTGAGTGTTTGGTTGAATGGAAAAAAAAAAGGAGAATGCCTAACCTTATTCTAGCTCGGAATTGGGAATGGAAACCGAGGGGATTCTATTAGGTCTTTTGAGAAATCAAAATAAAATAAGATAAAAATAAAAGTTGAATGAAATCAAAGTGAAGGCTTGGTTGCACAAAAAAAGAAAAGGCCTTGTTGTATGAAAAAAAAGAGAAAATGCTTTGTTGCGTTGGTGAAAAAAAAAAGGAATTGCCTAATTACTATCCTACTTGAGATTGGGAATGAAATCGAAGGGGTTTTCATTAGGTCTTTTGAGAAATCAAAATAAAAATAAAAATAAGAGTTGAACGAAATCAAAGTGAATGCTTGGTGCGTGGTGAGAAAAAAAAGGAAAATTGCCTAATTATATTCTAGCTCGGAATTGGGAATGGAGACCGAGGGAATTTTATTAGGGCTTGTGAGAAATCAAAATAAAAATAAAAATAAAAGTTGAACGAAATCAAAGTTGAGTGTTTAAAAAAAGAAAAATAAAAAGGTTTCAACAACAAAGGGTGATTTAATGTTTTTAGTTTAATCGAAAACCAGTGATTTTTCGTTGGTAATTGAGTTGTGGCAATTTAAGCTAAGTGGTAAATAGATTGATAATTGATAAATAAAAATGATAATATAAACTAATTGAAAAAGGTGATAATTGATGATTTAAAATTGCTAATAAGTTGGATAAATTGATAAATTGATTAAATATTTACATTTTTAATTGCGAGAAAATAATGAAAATGATTGATATGAAAAATAAGATGTATTGGTTGGAACCCTTTGGTATCTACATGCCCTGATCTAAATGTATTGATTGCTCCATTTTGCCCTATAAATGTTTTACTTGCTCAATTATGCCCTATAAATTTTTTGTCTCATCTGTAGCGACACTTAGGTGAAAAACGTGATTCTAGCCCTCAAGTGCGTTTATGCTGTGTACAGGAGACATGGAAATCTATATAACCTTTATGTGTAATTTTTTGTCTTTGTGTGTGTGTTGTGAAAAATGTTAGAAGTCGGTTGTGTAAGAAATGTGTGAGCTAGTTCTAGATGTTGTTTCGTGGATGTGTAATTGGTTGGTAAAGAATCGATATGTAGATTTGAACTGGAATCACAAATCGGTGGTATAGCGAAAACTGTGGCTGGGGAGAGCGGTGACCTAATTTGGATGAGCGGGGTTTTGTAATGAGACGCCGGAAGCGGGACTCGGGGACACGAGGTCCGGTCTAAATTTATCCACCCCCTGTTTGCGTAATTGGAGTCGGAAACGAGGCGTGTGGGGCTTGTTTTTGGAGCGTGGTTTCTCCGACATTGTTTGGTCATCTTTTCCGGAGTTTATTTAGATTTTCTGCGAAGATGGTTCCTAAAATTATGAGAAGTTTTATAAATACTTGTCCACAATGAAGAATTGCTTGTCCACAATGAAAAACTGTTTGTCCAAAATTAAAAAATGCTTGTCCTAAATTAAAAACTACCTCTTGTAGTTCGAAGATTTTCTGATCGGGCATAGCATATATAAACAAGTATTTAATGAACAAAATTGGGATACAGTTGTATGGCAGAAGTAACAAACAAAGGATAAGAATCAGATGAAATATAGGATATTGCCCCATGTTCGTCCACATTTTTGTAACTGGGGACTCTGAAATATTCGCTTGAACCTTATAAATTGTAGAATTTGAATGATTGGTAGGTTCGCAGTTCTCCTGTTTGATATCTTTAGGGAGTGGTGTGATATGATTGGATTGGTTGTCAGGTTTACAGTTCTCCTGTTTGATCGTCAATGGTTTTATTAGAGATATGTCGGTGGCAATTGGTTTAGGTTGAAATGTGTGATCTTTTCCCTGACGTGGATGTGGTAATTTTGGCATTGTTTGTGTTGTGTGTACGCTGTGTTTTATGTACGAATTTTGTTTTGTTTGGGTACCTGTGTCGGTATTTTTACGTGCAGGTTGTTTGTATTCATCGATTCTTCTAGCGAATCGGCAGGTGGGGCAGGTTTTTTACCTGTTTTGCGATGTCTTGTGTCATGTTCTGCCAATAATATTGTGCTGAGATGAGTCTCGTCATCTCGGAGATGTTTGGGTGGTGGTGTTGTGTGTGTACGGACTTAAGAAGTCTGGTTGTAAATGAATTTGGGACTATAGTTTTAAGTACTCCTTTTCGGGAGACGGTGCGCAGTTTATTGGGATCCATAGTCACGCGGGATTTTCCCGGTGGAGAAGATTGTTGGTTCTTTATGAGTGGCGCATCTAGAAAGCCACAAAATGGGATACGAGTTACAACGCCCGTTTCATATTGTTGTACTCCATTTATGCTACGGACCTCATATTCGTATCTTGACAATCTTAACCTCCATCGAAACAATCTGCCTGACGGAGCTTTGATCTCTTTCAACCACTGCAATGCGGGATGGTCAGAAAATATTGTAAACTTTCTGTCCATTAGACAGGTGCGGAAATTATCCACACTTTCCACAATGGCTAGGCATTGTAGTTCCAAGTATGAATAATTTCGCTCGTGATTACGCAGAGATCGGCTGAAATGTTGAACGGTGTATGTCTTCCCATCAGGGTAGACTTGTTTAAGCACGCCTGTAATGCTGAATGTTGAGGTGTTACAGTACACCTGGCATGGCAGACCTTCCTGGTAAAGGTGTAATGTGGGGTGTGTGGTAAGGTTTTCTTTCAGGTTAGTGAACGCTTTCTGGCATTTGTCATCCCAGACCCACACGACATCCTTTTTTAGAAGGTTGACAAGTGGTGTCCGCAAGCGGGCGTGGTCCGGAATGAACTCTTTAAAGACGTTCACAGCTTTTAGGAAAGATCGTAATGTTTTTCGATTGTGTGGTTGTTTGGTGGCGTGAATTTTTTCTATGTTTTGTGTAGACGGGATGATTGTATTATTCTTAACGATTGTGCATGCGCTTGTTTGTTGTTGTTGTCTTTTGACGTGCGTGTTGTGTTTGTTGTGCGGGTTGTGCGTGTTTGTCGCGTGGTGACGTATGGGTGCGTGTATGTTGTGAGGTACATTTGCGTAATTATGGTGTGGCGAAGTGTCATGGGTGAATTTTGTGTGGTAAGTGGGTGAGCTGTGTCGGTGTACGGACACTTGTTTGGGCATTATTGGAGTTGTAGATTGAAGTCGTGGTGGCTTTATATGTGGAGGGCATAAAGTATTGGCAATTGGGTTGAGCGAAAAGTTGTGTGGTGTGAGATTAGAATGGTGGCATGTAAATATTTGGGGTTTGGGTAATGAATGCAGGCAAGGGTTTCCATGTGTGAAAGCTTTGGGTGCTGTGCGAGTCCTTTGGGACAGGTTTTGGCCTAGCCCGTGCTTGCATTCATTTGACACATGTTTAAAGTGGTAGATAGTATTAGACAATGGGACGCCAAGTTGGAAAATAGTGCCGCGATTATAATTTAGTTTTAATTTATATTGATAAAGGGCTCTTAAGGTAAGGACTCCAAATGGCAAGGATGCATTTACCACGTGGAAGTTCTCTCTACGGGTTATTTGGCCTATTGTCAGAGGGAAAGTTAAATGTCCTATTATTTTCGTAAAACTATTTAGGGTGGATAGATCAAGGGAAGGTTTTTTAATACTTAAGTTGGGAAGTTGTGCTTTTAATCTATTGTATAAATGATACGGCAATATGTTCGAACCTGCGTCTGGTTCAATTAGAAAGGTACATGGTAGGTCCTGGGTCAGATACAAGTCCAAAGTCAATTTGATGGTGTCATTGGGTGGATTGCCTACCTTAGTCTCGAAAAGTCTCCACTGTGGCGTCT
Source organism: Cordylochernes scorpioides (assembly GCA_030710605.1). NCBI lineage: Eukaryota > Metazoa > Arthropoda > Arachnida > Pseudoscorpiones > Chernetidae > Cordylochernes > Cordylochernes scorpioides. The sequence goes on along the minus strand of CP092863.1, from coordinate 150,189,122 downwards.
TCGGCTTGGGATGGCAGGCTTGGAATATCTGTTGGACCGGGTCGGGACCTTTTGAACTGTCCGCGCAATTGAAAGGGAAATTTAGTCATTTGTACTGCTTCCATTCGAGTGGATCGCGTTGTCGGTACACTGGGTCCGTGTCGCGTGGGTTGCTTCCGTGTGTACTGGTACGGCATGGCGGGTGGCGATAACTCGGTGGGCGTCAGGTTGTTTGGACACGTACCGGCGGTGCAGGCGGCGGTTGTCCCGAGGGTGGCGCTCCGGAAGACCGCTTCCAGTTGCGTGGATCTCGCCCCTTGTAGCGCGGCGGTCAGTTCTAAAATTACCGTCGCCAGGGTGTGTCTTGTCGCCTCGTTCGTTGTCAGCTTCTTTCCGTTCGTTGCCAGTTCCTTCTCTCTTGGGTTGTCATTGCCTTTTGTTGTGCTGGTGCCTGGGTTAATTTCCATCTTTATCCTGATTAAGCTCTATAATCTTTATCCTGTCGACTTTGTGTAATATGATGATATTGTTGTTATTTCACTGTAATATTTGATATATTACACTGTTGTAGAATCCTGTCGACTTAACCGTTCTGTGGCAATATCGTTGCGGAGTTTCTTGTTGTTGGATGCGAATGGTGAGATTTGGTTGAAGCGCAGTCGTTGAGTGGTAAGTGAAGCACACAGTTAGGAATAATCAGGACACATGATTGTTTTGAAAATAAAGGCAACTGGGTTGGAGGGAAGAAAGCTTGAGACGAGTTGGGCGATTTGACTTATTAATTAGTTGATCACATGGCGATGATGAAATGAGCGGAGAGAGAGGTCTCTAGTGAGTAGACATTACCTTGGTGGGAGCAAGTCGAAGGCTGATCCGAGCTCGGTGGGAGTCAAGTCGCTACTGCAGGTGTTGTTCCTATGAGAGCTAAAACACTACTGACAATTCTTGTCTTTCGATTTAACACCACGAGTCAGTTTCTCTCTGATTGGCTGAGAGATCTCACATGATCTTTTTCTATTGGTTGACCTACTTAAGGTGCTATCTTCTGATAGGCCGGCGGCTTCCCTTGATGAAAGCTGTGCCCTGTTTGGTATATCCGATTTCGTCAGGAAGTGTTTGGTGGCTTGACGCTTATAGTTTCGAAGGATATTAGACACGTCCTGTTTTTGCCGGAAGTACTGGATGTCTCTCAAACTTTTATAACTTTTGGTCACTCGACACGTCCTGTTTGTCAGGAAGTATTGAGTGAATCTTGGCTAAAATAACTTCTGCGGTCACTAGAGACGCCCGGTCTCTGCCCCTGCAGTATTGACACAGGGGTGCCCAGAATAGTCGTGCCAATCTTAGATCTACTTCCTATATCTTAATGCTACTTGCTTCCCTCCAGTTACCTTGTTCTTTATTAAGTCTTTGAAAATCATACATGGTACATACATAGTGGGTCGGGGTTGCATTTAATTATACACAAATTATGACATATATATATATTTTTTTTTTATTAAAAAGGCATATATTGGATCAAAAATAATTTATTTTACCAGTTAGCTGAACGCCAACCTTTATCAAGGTATTATAACATATTTAATATAAAATATTTATTATTTAATAGTTTATAAATAGCGTTTGAAAAAAAAGTATATGATGAAAATTCGAAACTATTATAGACAGGTATGATTCTTTTTAAAATGAAACAATTTATACTGATCTTACTGCAATGAAAAAATTAATAGGAGAGCCTGGCTCATCAGTGGTGAACCCTCCCAGCGGTTTCGCCAGTTTAATCTACCATATTAATTTTTTCCATTGCAGTAAGGGCAGTAGAAATTGCTTATTTTAAAAAGAATCATACACGTCTATAATATTTATATAAAAAATAGATACTTCGGCCAGTTGGAGTTTTTTATTTTCTCAACGTTTCAACAAAAATGTTTTGTCTTTGTCAAAAGAAGTAAATAAAAATAAAGCATTTGGCAAGGCGTTAAAAATTGTTCTATTCTCCTTGCCAAATGCTTTATTTTTATTTACTTCTACTGACAAAAGATTTTTGTTGAAACATTGAGAAAATAAAAAACTCCAACTGGCCGGAGTGTCTATTAATATATACAGTTATCAGCGTCATAATCAATTCTTTCTTAATCAATTTTCTCACCGTTGCTTTTGTGAATGGAATAAATACCCAAATATGGCCATTTCTCATAACCATCGGTGGTTCAGTGGTAGAATGCTCGAATGCCACGCGGGCGGCCCGGGTTCGATTACCGGCCGATGCATTTTTTTTTTTTTTACAATTTTTAAAACTCATTTATATATTATACAAGAATGACATCCACGGCGCCAATTCATAATTGTAACGAATAGTATTTGAATAAAAGCATTTAATCGGGTAAAACCCGGGCGTTGCCCGGCGTCATTCGGCTAGTTTTTATATAAATATGAATGCCGGCCAGGCAGCCTCTCTCTTTACGTCTATAATAGTTTCGAAAAAAAAAGTTGAATTAAAATATTTATAAAATCGAAACAAAGAAAAAAATCAAATAAAAAAAGTTCTCGTCCATTTCACTATAGAAGACGTACACAAAGTGAACTGATATCAAAGAGTCGCAATTAAAAGAAATAAAAACAGAATGGGAAACACACAAAGAAATAAATTGCCAATTCTTGCTTTCTGCGTTTATTTTTAATGAGATCAATTTGGATGTTTTTTCCCAGTTTAAATGGTACTTTTTGTTACAGGTGTTTCTCTTCTTTAGTCTAGTGTTATCCTGGTCATTGTGTGACAAAAATCAAAGTTTTTAATTCGTGACAATTGCTGCGACATTGTACCACGTTAATATATCCACTCGTTATCTTTCTTATTTATGTAAATAAACAATTTTAGATTTCAAAAATCGAAACTATTATAGACGCGTATAATTCTTTTTAAAAATAAACAATTTCTACTGTCTTTACTGCAATGGAAAAATTAATATGGTAGATTAAACTGGCGAAACCGCTGGGAGGGTTCACCACTGATAAGCCAGGCCCTCCCATTAATTTTTCCATTGCAGTAAGGACAGTAGAAATTGTTTATTTTTAAAAAGAATCATACGCGTCTATAATAGTTTCGAATTTTGATAACAGATGGCGCGTTAAAGCATCATAATTTTAGATTTATTTATATTACTTCAATCTGTGTTTTCCTACTCTAAATTACAATTTGAAAATAAATAAATTTGCATAGCACACTGACGAGTGTCAACAACCTGAAATACTTACGCTGTTGACTTTTCTGGATTGATTTGATTCAATACTCTCAAATATAAATGGATTTTTTTTTCCGGGAGGATATTGATCTATAAAAATAAAAGTCACCTCTCCCGTCAAAATAGACGTGACAACTATACGCTATCTTAAAAATAGAGGTTGTCTGGTCAGCATTAATAGTTCTTGAAAATAAAGATACTTTGACCAGTAAATCTTTTTATTACCTCTTACTGGCCGAAGTATCTTTATTTTCAAGAACTATTCCCTCTCTATTGACCGTCTCCGCAAACTAGCGGACTCGGGTCGGTGACAAAGCCACAACACCAGTTTTGGTAAACTGAGAAGTGTCCACCTAGAGACCATGTACAGTATACCAAGTATACAAACGCACAACACACGTGATACAGGTCATGATTATCATGGTGGGTAGACAACGACTATCTTTTACTGTAAGTGCACCATATATCTACACATGTAGAGCGAGTTATAAGTTTACACTTACAAATATACCAGAGTAACGATTGTTTACTTGTTATCACTGATGGGGTTGGACTTTTGCAAGAATCGGGAACCATTGAAGCAATATTTTCTTTAAAAGAAAAAGTACTCAATGCGGGAATCGAACCCGGGTCGTGACTCTCAAAAATCAACAGTTTTATACCACCCCTCCGCCATCAAGAAATAATAGTTAATGAATATTCTCTAATAGTTAAAAACAAACTATTAATAGATACCTATATTCTGACATATGCTATAAGAAACTTTAAATTGAATGATTAAAAGGTGTTTTTTTTTTTCCTTAAAAAATAATGTTGGGCTATAAGTTGAAGCTGGACTAGATGATATAATAATGGAAGGAAGTAGTCAATTTTCCCACTACTGGATAGATTAGAAGCACGCCGAGTCGACGCGAACAACAGGCAAGTGTTAAGCTCCTTTATTTAGACTAATGGGGAGGGAGGATTGGGCTGCCCCCTGGGCAGAACTGTGATTGGCTGGCCGTGACGTAGTGGGAGTAAGTCCTCTCCGGCAGAAGTAGGCTTATTCAACGTCTTCAAATAAATTATGAAAAAATCATATTTCCATATTGAAAAAAAAAGGATATTTTATCTCTGTTGAGTTGTTTCCAATATTGGTTGTCTTCTCACAATTCATCTGTCGACATGAATTGATTACTGTTTCACACTAATTTATCTTCTCCAGTGACGAACAATAAATTTTCTAACACGTTTTTAATGTATTTTTAGAAATATCTTTTTCTTTTAAACTTTCCATGTCTGTCAATCTTTAATGACACCTTTAATTATTCCTGAGTTACTTCTTTTTTTTTTTAGGAGGGAAAATAGTTTTCTCTTTCATTTATTTATTATTTTTAACTGTGATGGTTATTTTTTTTTATTTGAAGGTGTCGTGTTTTACTTTTTTTCAAAGTATTAAAAAATATTTTTGGTGTAAATACCAGAAATGTTGAGGAAGGTGTGTATTAATATGTTTCTATGTAAATTAAAATTTATATATCACATATATGTAGTATATTTTGAGTTAGATAGTTCACAACCTTCTTCTGATATTTATTATATAACCCCATATCTATATATAAAAATATGTATCGAACAATGGAAGTGACAAATAAAACAAAGAGGGAGGTAGACCAGACGACAAAGACCAGACGAAACAACGCGGCGCCAGAAAGTGACGTGATTACAGTAGCCAATCAGGAATCGCCACATATGCGGGCGTCCCAGAGTATATAAAGGCGCAGAAATTGGACAAAGGGTAGTTGTTTCAGAGCGACGCCGTTATATACGCTCGGCTAGGGCATCCGCGACACCCGTGGTTCGACTGCCTTCGTCCGTGGTCTACCTCTTCCTCTTGGAGTTACCATCTAGACCTGCCTCTGTCTCTTGCTGTCCCAGTGCGGGAATCCCATCACGCACCCACTACCACGACTGCCCAGCACATTCCACATCGGGTTTACTACATATATGTATAGATTTATAATACAATATAATGGCGGCTTATGATTATAAAACGTTTGACAAGTTTTACCGCAAATGTTTCTTTTGAACGAAAAATTGTAATTTATTTTAAGGAGAAATAACGACTATTTCTATCCTTAGGTATGAAGTATGAAAGGATGAATTGTGAAGAGTAATGATGAACGGAAAAATGAAAGTGTTCAGGAATGGGAATCGAACCAACAGTGTTCCGCTTACCGGGCAGATGTCATGTTCACTAGACATCTCTTTAGCGTACAAATGAATGTTGCTGATGTCTTGCGCCATCTATCGGAATAGTTTATACTTATTCCGACAGATGACGCTAGCCATCAGTAACTTTCAGTTGCACAATAAGGAGATGCCTTTTTCTGAATATATCCATCTGATCTCATTACAATTTCACATTTTTACTATTGTTTTACATATATGAGTCTGGTCTATTGAATTTTGTAAATTTTCGATATATTGAGATGTTTGGTAGTAATTGAAGTAATAAAATTCCAAACTTTTCCTTTCTGTGGTTGTGGTGTAATGGTACACGCTGTTGATAGTGGCCAACCGTAAACCTTGATCGAATCACGCTTTGGACACTTCTTTTTTAATTAAAAAGATTATTTAAATGGCAAACCTTTTTTTTCACAAATTCAATCACTCTACCGGGCTAGATGAAGAGTGATACTGTTTATATCCGATAGCCATAATCAAGGTTCAAATCCCGCATTGGTAATTTTTTTTCTGAAGAAAAAAGTACTTATAATACAATATAATGCGGCTATGATTATAGAACGATATTTAAAAAGTTTTACCGCAAATGTTTCTTTTTTATAGAACGAAAAATAGTAATTTTATTTTTTAAGGAGAAATAACGAAAAAAAAAAGTACTTAATTGACCCCTGATTCTTACAAAAGTCTAAACCTACCATTGAATGCAAGTAACCAATCGGGACTCTGACACACTTGTAAGTAAAAAAGTCGAACTAATTTTACATATGTAAGACTTATAGAACTTTGTACAGTTATAGTAAAAGCTAGCTACCCACCATGCTTATCATGAGATGTACCACCTGTACACTCATGGACAATGGAAGTTATACCTTTTTGTATCGGGATTGAGACAATAACTATGAAAGATATTACAGTGAACTTTATTGTGAAGACACACGAGATAGCAAATATACACTCATGGACAAAACTTAAGGAAGTTGTACCTTTTAGCATGTATATTGGGATTCAGACAATAACTCTGAAAGCTATTACAGTGACCTTTATTGAAGACACACGAGATAACCAATATACACTCATGGACAAAGGAAGTTGTACCTTTTTGTATCAGGATTCAGACAATAATTCTAAAAGATATTACAGTGACCTTTATTGAAGACATACGAGATAACCAAGTTTGAAACAAAACTTAAGGAAGTTGTACCTTTTAGCATGTATATTGGGATTCAGACAATAACTCTGAAAGCTATTACAGTGACCTTTATTGAAGACACACGAGATAACCAATATACACTCATGGACAAAGGAAGTTGTACCTTTTTGTATCAGGATTCAGACAATAATTCTAAAAGATATTACAGTGACCTTTATTGAAGACATACGAGATAACCAAGTTTGAACAAAACTTAAGGAAGTTGTACCTTTTACCATGTATATCGGGATTGAGACAATAACTCTGAAAGATATTACAGTGACCTTTATTGAAGATACACGAGATAACCAAGTGTGAACAAAATTGTCTCTGTCTCCTTCAAAATAACAGACGACCGGCAACATCAAAATATGAAACTCTCTTAAGTTTTGTCTATGAGTGTACTAGGGATATGTAATTTAAAAGTTTTAATATCTCCATGTAAATTTTTTTACACAAATAAATTTTCTGTCAATGCGTTTCTTTTAAATATCATCAAATATTATCTCTACAGACCTTACTGCAATGATATGAGTGATTGAATGTGAGGGCTTGGCTCATCAGTATCATTGCAGTAAGGTCTGTAGAGATAATATTTGATAATATTTAAAAGAAACGCATTGCCAGAAAATTTATTTGTGTAAAATTTTAACGATAGATGGCAATTAAATTTAATTTCCATGTAAGTTATTGTGTTTTTAGCGCCATCCGTTTTTATTTTAGTATTGTGGTATATCAAGTAATTCAAATCTCCTAGACATAAACAATATCATAGGTTTCTGGAAAGAATTTTCCGAAATTTAGCATTTGGCAGCATTTTATTCATTTATTTAAGTTCTCCTGTAGAAGGACATAGATGTCTGAAAGCTTGAGACTGCTTTAATAAAATGAAAAGAAATTCATCTCTCTCTTAATAAACCTGTGGTATTGTTTAATATTGTGGTATATAACAAAAAATAGTTCTTTTTTATCTATTTGAAATATTTTTAATCATTTACTAAATAATAATTTAAAGAAACATATAATTTAAAATATATATATTTTTTATGTTCTAAAGAGACAAAGCTGGTGTTGTGGCTTTGTCACCGACCCGAGGTCGCTAGTTGCGGCGATGGTCAATAGATGGCGTCTAGTTTAGACGTCTATTTTGACGGGAGAGGCGACCTTAGTCTCTTTAGATCAATATCCTCCCGGAAAAATTTCCATCTATATTTTTTAATATTGTATATTAGTTTATTTTTATTTCGATTTGAAGCGCTATGTCTACCTCGGGACACTTGCGATGTCATACATGTATGTCTTTACATTTGTCTATACATATATGTCATAATTTGTATATAATTGTATGCACCCCCGACCCACTATGCATGTACAATGTATGATTTTCAAAGATTTAATAAAGAATAAGGTAACTGGAGGAAAGAAAGTAGCAGCAAGACATAGGAAGTAGGCTTAAAGCGGACACCACTATTAATAATTTGTACAGTCAACACTTCCTGACAGGGCCGGACGTATCTGGTGACCGCAGAAGTTATAAAAGTTGAGAGACGCCCAATATTTCCGAG
>CP092863.1:150156279-150180821 GCA_030710605.1 Cordylochernes scorpioides | reverse complement strand
TAATTGGGCCTTTTATATAAATGCATATGTTAGTTAATAACTATAGCCTATGTGCTTTATCTGTCTATGTACTGTTGGCTTCCGTAGGCGTCTCTTACTGGGAAAAAGAAAGAGAGGATTCCATTTGGTTATTAACTAATATATGCATTTATTTAAGGAGCGACCCGCTCCAACACAATGGTTACAAAAACGAAAAAGCGAGTGGGGGGGAGGATAGGTGGCGTGATCGTAGCCAACCAATAGGAGGGCGCCATTCCAAAAATAAAGCAAACGGTGACAGAGATGACTGATTAAGAGATGAAGAATGACGCTCGTAACTGTATATAGAATAAGATCTCAAAAATGTGTTGTTTTCGTTATATTTTGTAGCTAAATAATTATTTACAATTAAAATTTGCATTTTGACGTAAGCCGGTCTAACAAAAAGCACATATTGGCCACTACTTCTCAACAATTTTAACAACTAAACATTAGTAGTTATAAATGGGTGGAAGGCGTTCCAAGATGTGTCCTGCCGAATTAGCGATGACCCTAAATAAAAGTTTAGGAACCCAATCTACACGGATTAAATTAATAGTTTCTAATCCCATCTGCGAGGTAATTGTTAGGCACAGTCTGGACTGACGAGGGACAATCCTTCCTAACTTTGTCATAGCAAAAAAAAAGATTAAAATAGAGAACTTTTAAAAATAGATCGATTAGCTCTAAAAACCTCCAGATGTAGCTAGGATTATCCCTTGTTTGATAATTAGCTTTTTGTTTTAACTAGTCTTAATTATTGTTCCTGGGGTGGGAACTGCTTTTTTGTTGGCTTAAAAAAAAAAACGTTTAAAAAAAAGGTGGAGGTGGATGCTAACTCCATTGTTGGTTCCTCAGGCCTTTGTGGAAAGAAAAACACCGGGGGCTGACTTTAATCCGGATAAAAGAAGGATAAAGAGAGGATATAATTATCGCGATGTTGATTTAGCCGCCTGGAGTCCCTTATTCCATAGGTGGCATAGTTTGGGCAGGAGCACTGTGGTAAATCCCTGGAAAATATAGCATTGTTATAAATCTGCTTGGCTTCACCTCGTGAAACTCCACTTGCCTTGTAAATAGATTAAAGTATGAATAGGGAACAATCCGGGTTGTACGTAGCCCTAGTGTGGGAATCGTATAACTATAAATGGGATATCAAAGTGACAATTTGGATTATAGGTTAGAAACATAAGGTAAACAAGACCAAATAAATAAATGATGTATGATGTTTCGGTAACAGCGTTGTTACCATCTTCAGACAAAAGTACTGACTAAAAGTATTCCGAAACGAAAGGAGTTGAGATATATAATTATATTGTGACGAAGAAATAATTTATTAATTAAATTATTCAATGAAACTATTCAACAGATTATATAAATATATATTAATCTTTTATGTAAAATAATTATCAAAATATCTCTTTGCTTGCTTGCTCAAGATTCTCTAGCTGTAAATAGTTTTTGCTGACTTGTTAATAATTGTCGACTTGTCGCCGTGACGTCATCAATAAATACTTTTACATCTTAGGATATTTCAAGGCTTGATTTCTACGCTACAACTGGTGGAGAGACTGGACCGATACCCATTAAGAAATAAAAGAAAAATTGATTCTGTTGAACCAGAAGAAACTTCTATGAATGTAAAGAAGGAAGGTGCTCAGGTAAGCAACTACGTTGTTCAACATTTGCCAAGGAACCCTTCCATTTTCTCCGGGGAGGATGGTGAAGATCTTCAAAAATGGTTAAAAGGGTATGCACGTGTGGCAAAGTACAACCATTGGGACGAAACCCTTTGTCTTACTAAAGTTTATTTTTATCTGTCTGGAACTGCTCTCAAATGGTTCGAGAACAACGAAGAAAGCATACAGACTTGGAAGGAATTCACATCTCAATTAGAGAATGTGTTCGGAAAAAAAGAAAATTCAAAATTGCAAGCGGAGAAGAAACTTAAAACACGGGCACAATTAAAAGGTGAAAGTACCGAATTTTACATCCAGGATGTCCTGTGCTTGTGCAAAGAGGTTGATCCTCAAATGAGCGAGGAAGATAAAATCTCCCACCTCATGAAGGGGATAGCTGAGGAGCTTTATCAAGCACTCCTACCGAGGGATGTACAGAGCACCGAGCAATTTATTACAGAATGTCGCCGTGTTGAGGCGCTCCGTTGTAGGCGAGTTACCCCAACCAGATACGAGCGCCTACCAAATGTGGCGTCTCTCCGTGATCATGATGACAGGGCAGATCTGTCATCTATGATTAGGCAAATGGTTCGTGAGGAGGTACAGCGAGCATTAGCCTCTCCTCGAGAAGAACCAGAAATTTCTGCAATTAAACATATGGTGCAGCAAGAAATTGAAAAAACCATTGCGCCAATTTCTAGAAGTTTCCCTCAAAATAGAGCGCAAAGACCATTACCAAGCCCTAGGTACGAGTTCCAACCCAGAAATTTTCAACCTAGACCGCAGCAGCCGAAACAAGTAAACGGAAGACGCGATACCAACGAATGGCGAACCACTGAAGGTAAGCCAATCTGTTTCCACTGCGGACGCCCTGGCCACGTCGTGCGCTACTGCCGTGACAGGAGGAGAGAATATGAAGGAGAACAAACTTGGAATTACAAACAGAGATATAGGCAAGAGCCTAGAACATTCTATAATTCTCGGAGCAGCCAAGAGCCCAACGACGACCTGCCAAGAGAAAATATACGCCGCTACCGAAGCCCCTCTCCTTACACTGGCCGAAAAGGACAACATTAGTCTCCTGAGAGAAGACCCAGCCAGTCGCCTCGCCGTTCCTGTTAGGAAAAACTAATGAGACATTACTTCGGCCCATACAAAGTAACCCGAAAAATATCTGATGTGACCTATGAAGTTGAAACATTCGGAAACCAGCAAGGTCGTAGTAAAACAAAAGATTTAGTTCACATTTGTAGGATGAAACCATATTTAAACCCAGAGGACCAGGAGGACCACCTAGAAGAGGACCCAGAAGATGACTCGACAAACTTCCAGGAAGAAGACATCCCCACTGAACGAACACAACAACCACAGACCCGCGTAGAGATCTCAGGCCCTATCACCCGTTCTCGAGCCTTGAGACTGAGGATGTAAGTCTCCTTCTGAGCATCGGGTCGATGCTCTTTATAGGAGGAGGCTATGTGACGAAGAAATAATTTATTAATTAAATTATTCAATGAAACTATTCAACAGATTATATAAATATATATTAATCTTTTATGTAAAATAATTATCAAAATATCTCTTTGCTTGCTTGCTCAAGATTCTCTAGCTGTAAATAGTTTTGCTGACTTGTTAATAATTGTCGACTTGTCGCCGTGACGTCATCAATAAATACTTTTACATCTTAGGATATTTCAAGGCTTGATTTCTACGCTACAATATAAAAGACAAGTTTACTGTAATCAGAAACTATCATTTGGCAAATTCTGTCGATCATTTATCCCCTCCATACACACACTTACACTCATAGACAAAACTTAAGGAAGTGGAAAATCTTTGATGTCGCCGTTCGTCTGTTTTTTTTTTTTTTTTTAAGGGTACAGACGCAATTTTGTTAATCCTCGGTTATTTCGTGCGTCTTCAATAAAGTCACAGTGTATCAAATATCTTCCTGAGTTATTGTCAGAAAATAATACCGATATACATGATTCAGACAATAACTATGAAATATATTTGATACACAGTAAGCTTTATTGAAGACACACGAGATAACTAAGTATGAACAAAATTGCCTCTGTCTCCTTAAAAAAAAAAAAAAAAAGACGACCGGAGACATTAAAATATGAAACTTCCTTTAATTCTGCTCATGAGTGTAGATGACTTCTTCGACTCTCGAGAGCTCTCTAACTTTCTACGCCTAAAATTATTAGAGTATAGGGATTTTTAAAAACGATTTTATAGGGTAAAGGTAACACAGCATGTCAAGCTAATTCGAGTCTTTCCTTTACAAGAGAAGTGCCAGAGTCCCGTTTGGATAAACGTACTCATTGAGGAGTCGAGGACCCAGTACAATAGCAACTAGTGGCCTGGAAATAGAGCGTGTAGGAGAACAGATAACAAAGACCGGGTAGATATTACAGGACTGTGGATAGGTTAGAAGGATCCTTGAAGGCAGAGAGATAACTTAAAGAATAACATATCTGTAACAAAATATTTCCTGGAAGAGAGAGGCAACAATTCCTCGTTAAGAAAGTGTCCAGGCGAAAGAAAGGAATGGATTCGCAATTTCCTTGAAACCGTTTTAAAGAAAGAATTCCAATAGCTTCCCTCGTATATTTGTCAGTCACAGAGCTCCTAACGTCACTTGCCACATCGTTGACAATCTCGCTAAATTTAACCCCAGTTACCAGGGAAACTATTTATTTATTAGCTTTCTGTTCAATCGGCACGCTATACAGATTTACCTTTTAGGAATACATGAACACAGAGGGATATAATTTACTTTTCCATAAAAAAAAAATTCTTTTGGAGTATAAAAAAATTCTGTAAAAATTTACAAGGCATTTTATAAACATCTATAGATAATTTATTAGGTACATACTGGGTGGTTGGTGTTGTACGCTCCAGGAACCTAGCTTAAACACTCATGGAGACAGACTTAAGGAGTAGTACCTTTCAGCATGTATTTCGGGATTCAGACAATAACTCTGAAAGATATTTGATACACAATGACCTTCATTGAAGACACACGAGATAACCAAGTGTGAAAAAAATGCCTCTGTTTCCTTCAAAAAAAAAAAAAACAGACGACCGGCGTCATTATTTTTAACTCCTTAAGTTTTGTCCAGGACTATATACCATTCTTACGTACAAAAATCACTTTCCTCTTTTAATAAGTGTATAAAATGCAAATATTCAATGCCTTCTTCTAATAGGCTAACTGTATATCTCTCTGACATATGACCGAATTATGTAGACCCACTCTATGGAATACTTGTGCTGGACAGTTCCCAGAGAGTTCCCTCAACCCCGAGATTGTACAAACGGAGCTTCAAACCCTGCATTTGTCGACCATCGCTGGAAACGCAACTCACAGTGTATAAACTCATTAACAAAAATTAAGAAAATAGAAAGTCTTTGATTTCGCCTGTCGTTTTTTTCAAAGGAGACAGAGGCTGTTCACACTTGGTTATTTTCAACAAAAAGGTCTCTGTGTTGTATATTTCAAAGTTATTTTTCTGAATCCCGATATATACGAATAAAAGGTACAATTTCTTCTTGTCCAAGAGTGTATATCCCTCACAAAATAAACAACAACGTACCCATAGACGGGAGACCTTTTGGACCGAACATTTTGGATACCAACATTTAAATCTATGAATTAATATACGACTTTGTATTTATATGTACGAGTATAATGTTCTCTCTCTCTCTCTATCTCTCTCTCGGGTTATTTTCCCGCTGATTTGCTTTCTTGTGCTTTTCAGCGCCGGCAGGGTAACGCATGCGTAGTTCACTTACTTTCAGTCAGCGTTTGTGCGGAGGGCCAGCGTCTGCTCGCATAGATGTGCGGTAACGCCATACTTATAAATAACATCTTCTGCTGCCGAATGTTTGGTGGAACGCATGCGCTCGGACACGAGGTGTTTGAACCGTCGTGGGAGCTTGTGCAGGGCGATGATTTCGCGGTGGGTTGAACGTAAAACCCATGTTTGCGCGAAATGATGACGGACCGGACAGAATCAGCGACGATGTTTAACGTACCTCCGTGGGAAATATCGGAGGTAGGTTATATCGTGCTGGTTTGGACAAGGGACAAACATAGCTTTGAAGACAGGGTCCGTGTGGCGAACGTGTGGCGCGAGAAGAAGAAGCGAACTGTGTCGCTCGATGCAGATTGTTCAAGTGCGAACAAAAAGGAGTTGATAAATATCTAGCAGTTAGTCAATCTGCATCCTGTGACGAACACACCATTGGCTAGATGGTGTGGGTCGGTGGATAGGCTAGAGATGAACTACGAAATATATTATCATAAATGAAGGGTGAAGGTTAGGATTTTGAAATGACAATATAGAAGTTCGATAATTGATTAATCAATAATTCTATAAAAGGTCCTGAGCTGGTATAAGGTTAACAAAGTTGTAAGAATGAGAGAGGCATTCAGGGGAAGATAGATAAGAGTCACCAAGGGTTGGTTGTAAGCAAGGCTCACGTGATGGTTGAAATTCTTCGACGCCCTGAATTACAGGGTGAATTTTGAGTCGCTTAGGGAAAAAAAATTATTTTTCGTGAGTCGTGCTTACAAGTAGGAGAGGTCATATACAAATAGGTATACAAAAGTTTAGGTGCTGGAGGCATATTTTTATAGATAAATTGCTTATGAAAAATCTATTGTTAATAGTAAAAATCGTAAAGCATTAATAGGTAGAATTCCATTTTTTTAAGAGTTACGTTAAAATGGAAATTATTTAATTAAAATGACGATTGTTAAATTCTACTGGAAAGGTAACTAATTAAATGAGTTACAAATATCTAGATAAATAGTATGGAGAATAAAACCATTGTTAATAGGCGTGGAGAGAACAAATGGAGCTAATTATGTAAATATTGGCATCAGAGTTTACAAGGAATGACTTATTTAAAGAATGAATGGTAGGAGTTAAAACAATTACACTCACGAGTTATGTTGGTTTAGGGCGCAGGTAAGTTCATTGAGCTTTGGGAGAGTTCTGTCTGTGACACTGTGCGTACCAGTGTTGTACATCACAGTAGCGGCAGGGATATGGCGGAGTCTTGTCCATGATGGAGGAAGGTGTCCTGCCCTGGCACGGTGGTCGTTCTTGGGCAGATCTAGTGCTGGAAGAAGTGTGTGGCAGCTCCATCTCCGTCGTAGGCGGTCACTTCTTCAGGGTAACGGTTCAAAAGTTGGCGAGGAAGGGGTTGAGGGCTCGAAGAGGGGTGGTTACAGTTGAGTTGGGTTTGGCCGATCATCGTGGCTTGGCTTCTTGTTTCTTCATATACTCTGGTATATTAGGGATTTGCTTCCCGGCCAGGTCTTATCCTGTCGACTCTTTATGTGATATGATCCTGTCGACTTTCAATGTGGCAATATGATAATAATGTGGGGAGAGAGAAATAAGGAAACAACAAGTTTGGAAGAGGAATTCCAGGCAACCAGCGAGAGAGAGGGAGCGCGAGGTTATGTCACCGCTGAACGACCGTTCGTGTCGCACACCACCCCCCAACTGTCCAAAAATAGTCCTGAGGGTTCCAAGAAAAGCCCCCTCCGGAATGTGGCCAGTGGTTCAAAATGGCCGTAACTTAGTTGCCTTCTATCGACGTCTCTCTCTCGTTGACTGTAGGTTTACTTTATTATTCCTGGAAGAGCATATAATATGACATATATATATATATATATATATGATAATCTGTATATAGCAATATGTAACACCACCACAATCTATGCAATGTATCGTCAAAAGATTTAATAAAAGTTAGGCTTCGCGAAAAGGAAAAGAACAATTAACAGGATTGCATCATCCAGGAAGTAAAGGTCACTGCCCTGGACCCATAAAACTTAAGTTCAAATACCTTCTTCTTCCTGGAGGATTGCAATCATGGCGACAATGGAGGTACTAAGCCAATCACAGTTAAGCATGACAAATCAACAACCAATCACCTTTAAGCATGACCAACTGATAGCGAATCATCAGAGAGCACGTGGAAGGATCTCCACCAATGAGAAGTCGAGAGAGTTAATGACGATGATCTCGGACAAGAAGTAAAAAGAAGATAGGTGACCGTGCTACGAGCGAGGTGTGCCAAACATAGGCTCCAACCAAGGTAGTGTACGCTCCATCATGTGAAAGGCCAAATACATCCAGTCAGTCGCATCATTCTCCCTTTCGCAAGGTCTTATTTCTATCCCATCCAGGTGTGCTCGTTCTTCCCCTGTGGAAAACCATCATTCGACCAAGACTGCACCATCAATCACCAATCCAATCAAATCCACCCAACCACACAATTCACCAGGACTCAACAGGATCCAACATAGACTCGCCAGGATTCGACAGTGAGTCCACAGCAATCCCACAGTAAGTCAACACCCCAAGTCGACACCACAACTCCAATTCGACATTAAGTCGACATAGGATAAACACAATTCGACATAGAGTCGACAGGATTGCTACAGAGAGTCAACAGGATCCTACATATATGAAAGAATAAGAAAAAATAGAGAAAAAAAGTAGGTCTCAAAAAAGTAGAGAGAGAATATTCCCTCTATAAAAATGGCATTGCGTGTTACTCTAATTTGGGGAGACATTCAATAGGACGGAGCAAAGTTTTTTCTCGAGATGTAAAAAAAAAAAAAAAAAAAGAATGCGGATCAAAGAAACAATCTGAATAAAATCATTACGGCCCCGCCCAGACCACGCCCTGACATCCTGGGGAGCGCCATCCCCGACAGAAAGACATGTCGCAACCAGTGAATTGTAACAACTATTACATCAGAACGTGAAACTGCACTGGGGACCTCTCAGGTGGATAAATTAAGTCATCTCTAGATCGTGCAACGATCTGTCGACCATCTATCGGTATAAACATCAACCATTCGTTGATTTTTAATTATTCCAGAATTGGCCAAATACCAATTCTTGATTGATCAAGAAAAGCTAACCACGTACGCGTTGGTCCTCATCAGCATTGTACAAACTGTACCTCAACGACTAAAAAACTTTCAATCAGACATCCTGAAAAATCATTAAACGAATAGTTGAGGCCAGAAGTGAGTGAGAGCGCCAAACAATGGTAAAAAAAAACAGCACAAAAGTGAAATTGTAGTGGGATCAGATGGATAAATTAAGCAAAAAAGGTATCTCCTGATCGATTTATTCCGACAGATGGCGCAAGCCATCAACAACTTTTAGTTGCACGATCAGGAGATGCTTTTTTCTTAATATTAAAACAGAGTTTCCATTTCGGTTACTTGAAGTTCCACGGTATATATGGTTTATACTGAATACACACAGGAGGAAAGGAAAACTGAGAAATGAGCGAAGGTCAAGAGGTTTCTTTTAGCGGATAAAAACTGCGAGCTTTCAAGCATTAGCGCTTCATCAGGCACTGATGGAAGTTCGCCTTTTTTCTAAAAAATGTTTATCTTGCAATTGCCCTGAACTTCAAAAATTCATTAAAACAATAAATTTTGGTCTATGACCCAGTATAGGACGTAAAGGTGGTGATAATTAACGAGCCACAAACACCAGTTTTTAACAAATTCAGACAAAAGCCAACAACCTGTATACCATGGTTTCGGGCACTGGCTCTCATCAGTACAGGAGAGGCTTCTATTCCCTAAAATTCTAGGAGAAGAGCTATGAAATCGGTCGAATTTCACAAAAAGGTGTTTAAGCTAGTAGCTGGGCCGGTTTTCAGGACAGAATGACTGGGGTGATGAACCTAAATGAATTTTTAAAGTTAGAGATGCCTCTTTTATTACGTCAATACTATATATAATTTTTACCATTACTCAATTCCGAGTTCTATATGACAAAATTGGTTTTACAATAGGAGGAAAGGCCGGATATCATTGCTGAGAAGATGTCAGTTTCTTTATTGAAGAAGTAGGAGCTTGTGGCAAGTTTTCGGAAAATAACGTCCTTCAACAGGCTCTAATACAAACCTTGTATTCGTATTACTGCTTGTTGAAGGAGACGTTATTGTCTAAAAGCTCGCCAAGCTTCTACTTCTTCAATGAAGAAACTCGTCGCTTTTCACCTTTGGCCTCTTCTTAGCAACGAGGTAAAAGGTAGTTGAAGAAGGTACCTGCAGGCCGTCCATGGCGTGGCTGAAGTAGGAGTAGGCCTCCAGTAGCCAGCACTCCGCAACCTGGGGCCGGTAGATCACCAGGATGAAGTGGACTCCGAACAACGGCACCAGCACCAGCGTGGCCTTCACCGCCTTCCTGCCACCCACCCACACCACCGTCCAGTGACGTCTCTCCTCGCGGTGTCCCACTCCCTCACCTGTACTGGCTGGGCTCGTTGGCGTGGGTGGCCCGCAGCTTGGTCACCAACACTCGGATGATGTTACACAGGAACACCAGGTTCAACTGGGCCACACACACGTGGACATCAGGGAAAATCTATCATTGACCTCATTTTAAGGATGGACCGAAATGCTCCTAACTGGTGGTTTTTAACGGTCGTTCTCGGCAAACAGCACTCGGAGCAGGTTAAAAAAAAATATATATATAGTAGGTGCAAGTAATCTAATGGGGTACTTTGCACCTTGTAAGTGCAAAATTTGTGCTGGTTCGATGAACAGTTTGTAAAAATGTGACGTATATGCAGTCCCATAAACACCATGATTATCATGCCATGTACCATCTGTATTTGGAATAATCAAATATAAGAAAATTACAAAATTATTTAATGAAAAGCCTCCCGTGATAGAATTTTGCCCGTTGAAGAAATAAAGCTCGAAAGCTCGCGTTTTTTTTTTGTAATAAACAAACTTATTGCGAAATATATATAAATATATTATATAAAATTAGGAATAATACCAATACCAAGTCTAAAATAACAAAGAAATATTACCTTATTTTAAGAAGATCAATGCTTGATAATAGTTTTAATAGGTTGGTTTGGGAAAACATCTCGGCAGAGCTAACTCCGCAAGAGAAGCGCATAACAAATGATTTATGGACGTCTCTACCGTGGCTTTCTACAGGAACTAGGGATGCTCTTCTCCGCCAAACGTGTTGGAATTTTACACTTCTCTGCCAGGCTGCTACTTTAGACGCTGTTTACAGCCGCTTATAACTTAAACAACTGACGTTAGAAGACTGCGAGGACGTTACAAAAAAGAAAAAGACAGTCTTAAACAACAAAATCCACACAATAAGGTGATAAAAAGAGGGATTTCTATCCTTCTGGATTAGCCATTTAAAAAATGATCGAAGGAACAAAAACGTCGTCATAATTATTAGGTAAAGATGATGATAATACGGGAAAGAATAGAGAGAGGAGTCTGGCTATCGTGTAATTTGTCATTTATCGGATCCCTCCAAAAAAAGACGATCCATCTTGTAGATGGGCTATTAGCGCTGCTCTGGCCAACTCTTGTTTCTCGGCTTGGGTAAGTATAATCCACCTTACCTGGAATAATTTATTGTGCTCTGATTCCGTTAGGAAGATGGAGGAACTAGATGATCTCTGTGATATATAAATACACTAGTACCTCCCAGGAGAGACCATCTAAAATATTTACACCTTCGTGGAGGCGGTCTGTCTATAATTAAGTTCAAGTTATTTTACTCAATTTAAAAGGGTTTTTCTCCATTGAGAGCATTATATATATATAGAATAGAAATTTTGTAGGGAAGAAATTGATCTATAAAAGGAAAGGTCGACTCTCCTATCAAAATGGACGTCAAAGCTAGGAGCCATCTATTGACCGCAAAACTAGCGGCCTCTGGTCGGTGACAAAGCCACGACACCAGCTTTGGAAAACTCTGGGCTGACGAGGGTCATTAGCCCGAAACCATAGTCTCTAGGTGGACGCTTCTTAGTTTGCCTAAGCTGGTGTTGTGGCTTTGTTAACGACCTGAGTACGATCCGACCTGATACCCTACCTATTTTATGGTCAATAGATGGCGTCTAGTTTTCGACGCTTATTTTATTGGGAATATTAAAAGTAAAACTTTAATAAGGTTAGAACTGGCTGACGTTCTAGGTCTGTTCATAGAACGGGTCATTTGTTCTATTATTATTATTATAAACGAATGCATTATTGACAAACATAATATATCAATATTACATTTTCTTATCCTAAAATAAACAAGACGGTCCAATATTTGGCTATTTTCAAATTCTAAGGCTTAATTCTTTTCCAGATCTAGCCATCACACATTTTTATATAACAAAATATGTAGATTAGTTATTGGCTCAATTTGAATAGTCTATATTTTAAACTGAAACTTCATCTCTCTAAACTTATACTTGTTAAACTTAAGAAATATTTTATCATAGAAGTTTAAATAGTAAAGGGTGAACCTTTTCTTATTTATAAATGCAGATCAAGTAGAGAATATTTCGCCGAAAGAATTTTGTTTCTGTCCATCAAATATGATGCATCAATAGAGTATGAAAATCATTTTCTGAATAAAACTATTAGTCTAGTACATGGTTAATTTTTCTTGGTTGGAATTGTGACAAAAACCTCTTCTCCAGACCTAACTCTATTTACTGTTAGCTATATCAGTCAGATTAGTTAAATATTGAGGAAACGTATAAGAAACAAATACACTCATGGACAAAACTTAAGGAAGTTGTACCTTTTAACATATATATCGGGACTGAGGCAATAACTCTGAAAAATATTACAGTGACCTTTATTGAAGACAAACGAGATAATCAAAGTGTGAACAAAATCGCTTCTGTCTCTTTAAAATAAAACAGACGATCGGTGGCATCAAAGACTTTCCACATCCATAAGTTTTTTTCCATAAGTGCATATATATAATGGAAAATGATGATGATGCTTATTGAATTAATCAGTACAAATTATAAGATACCACAATGTATTTCCTCCAATTTACCCAGACTAATCAATTTATTAACTTGATTGTCTTTATATAATTTTTCCTGTATATAAATATCATATTACCATTAAGGTATTATTACTTTTTTTCCTGCATGTATCCAACATTTTTGCTTGGAGAATCTGTATAAGAACAAAAGGTCTTAATAAAGCTTTTTGTTGTTGTAATACGATACCACAATGTTAAGACAATGTTCGTTAGGCCAACTTTCACTCGGGTAAAAACCGGACAAAGCCGGGTACATTCGCCAGTGTACAATAAAGCCTTCGATGACAGAGCGGCCTATTTAAACTATTGAAAAGACTCCGAGGAACGACCAGGTTACGGCCATGGTCTCTCATGGGAGGCTGTCTAACTCTTAAGTCTCCCAAGATTTTCCACCCGACAGACCATAGATCCCTTAGGCCGGCCATCCGTGAAGTGGAACCATAGCCCAACTTCCAAAATATTTCCAAAGTTTTCGTAAAGAAAATTTGGCGCTATCAACTAACTACATTCCATATATGGATGGTGCGTTATTGCCTTATATTAATTTACACCTAAATAGCTTAGTCCTTATTGTTTGAGGAAGAGTATTGCTCTCTACAGATATTTATATGTAATTCTACTGTCCTAAAAGTGTATGTTCATGGTTTGAATATCATTCTAAGATTCTAATCTTCATTGCACCATATATAAGCATAATATTCCAATAAAGTATTAGAGCTCTAAAAAGCGGTCTGGTACATCAAATTGGCGAAACCGTTGGGAGGGTTCACCGTTGATGAGCCGAACTATCCCAATATTTTTTCATCGCAGTAAGGACAGTAGAAGTTTGTTTTATGTGTGTAAAAAACATTCGTGATTTAATACTTTCATTTCTTATATATATGTCATAATTTGTATAGTTAATGCCAAGAGATATAATTTATTTTCGTCAAAATAAGTATGTAAATATGTTACGCTTGTGTTAAAATGTAAATATGTAAATTCATCCATCTATAAAAACGGTACAAAAATAAAGGTGGCAGACATCGCGGGTGCGCTGTTCGCTTGGCTGGAGCTAATTCTTGGTTGCGCCCTTTCATTTGACCACGAGAGCTACGACATATATATAAAGAGAGAGAGATGACACCTTATTGCTTCAAATCAAGTACATTCTATCTCTTCACCGAATTAAAAAGACTATATACTAAACTAGAAGGCAACTAAGTTACGGCCATTTTGAACCACTGGCCACATGCCGGAGGGGGCTTTTCTTGGAACCCTCAGCACTATTTTTGGACAGTCGGGGGGTGGTGGCGACACAAACGGTCGTTCAGCGGTAACTTACCCTCGCGCTACCTCTCTCTCACTGGTTACCTGGAATTCCTCACCAAAACTTGTTGTTTCCTTATTTCTCTCTCTCCACATTAATATCATATTGCCACACAGAAGAGTCGACAGGATCATATCACAGAAGAGTCGACAGGATCATATCACATATATATATATATTTCAATTTTGTATATTATTTCTATTTCTTTTCTTAAACTATTGTTCTCTTTGAACTTGTAATATTGTCGAGATGACAATAAAAATGTTTTAATTGTCAATTTTCATACGCTGTTCACTCAATTTTTCCATTCCGTCGCCACCCCACAACAGCCGCTCCAAGACTGTATCAACACTACACACGTCCGATAATTAAGTTTCAATTAATAAAGCTTTTCCGCCAAATTTCCCTCGAGAGAGAAGAGACCCTCCCCATTATAGTATATACATATTATATAAAAACTGGGAGATTAACGCTAAATTAATTATTCGCTCGCAGGAGAAGAGGGTTAAAAAAAATGGGGAGACTCATTTATCAGGTTAAAAGGGAACCTTGCGGATGGAATGGTATGATTAAAACGAAATGGTGCGTAATTACAGACTGGGATGATTAAAGTTTTAATATACGGCGGCGGGTATTGATTGGCTAGATAAGGAAGGCGGGTTTTATATCAATACGTCCCCGAGGATATTGAGGTGCTACCCATTTACACATCGGGATTTTAACCTTCTCATGCACGACCAATCGTCGGTACGATAAACGGGCTCGAATGGATGAAGAAAAAAAAATCAATTTATTTCATGAAATATCGATGCACATACAAAGGAGAGAGTTATGTAGTATTACTTTATAAAGATAAGAGATCGTGATTATCTTAGATATGTGATGTCATTTCGAGTAGTTTTCTCCCTTCCAGGGTTTGAAGGTAAAGAATGCCTTAGAACAACAACTATCCCGAGAACTCACCACGAGGGAGAGCAGGTTGGGGCCGTTGAAGATCCACTCGTAAGCTTCGTGCGGCAAAGCCCAGCACCTGCCACAGCGGATGGTTGTAAGAAAGGAGGACGGACACTGGAGTTACTCACTTGTCATCCGCCAGGTTGCTCCTCACGGCGGAGTACACCGTCACTGGTACCAATGGGAACCCTGCACACACGCTCTAATCGTTCGTTTCTGGCAACCCCGGGTTTCTAAACAACCCGAGAGATAATTATTATAAGCAACTCTGTTTTAATGATCTCCCCAACTTTGGCAATCAGTTCAAAGCTAGCTGTGAGTACGGGTAACCAAGCTCTTAATTTATCCACCACCTGTTCCCAGTACAATTCCACTTTTATACTATTTTTTTCACATATATATTGAATGAATTGGATATTAGTAGCCAAGTTCAGTGCCTCGACTTGTGTAAACAAGTATAGTTACCCCAGCCCAGCAGGTAGAACTTGTAGAGGTTCTTCTGCTCCGTGAAGGCCGCCGCGATGAGCATGTGGAGGTAGAAGCCCTCGCAGAAGCTCCACAGGTAGTTGGTCATGCGGAAGTACTTGGTCAGGATGAGGAGCAGCTTGCACGCCCCCTGGAACACACGTGGTTCTCCTCGTGACAGAGTTTCAACCTTTTTTTCACCCCCTCATCAACTTAGTGCCCTTCACCGCCGCTTTAAAATAAGTGTATGTTTTAAAACTTCACAAAAGAAAAAAATGACATATCCTGACTGCCCACATGAGAGCTTTATAAATGACAGAACGCCATATAGAGGAATACAAATATATGTTGATTTAACTTATTCCGTTATATTTGTTCCACTAGATGGCGCTCTGCAATCTTTAATGCTCATTTGAGCGGGGTCAGGTTATGGCTTTTTTTTTTTTTAAATTTATTTCAACACCTGACCCTTTTCTATTTTCTTATTTTTACATTTATATATATATTAAAAATCTATTTTTAAAGCCTTTATGTTGTAATGAATAAAAATTGAGAGAGGGAGGGAATGGCTAATCAGTGATGACCGTACCAAAACCGCTCTACTATTGTATTTCCTATATACTCTGTCTGCATTTTCTATTGAATACAGTAAATGGGTGTTTTGAAAGGATAAGTTCATTTATCATATAATGTGAGTTCGCATTCTGAATATTAAAAAAAAAAAAAACTTATTGTGGATATTCAATTTAGAGTCATAAATAATGGCGCTTAAAGAAAAGTTTCGAACAAAAAAAACGGCACCTTGGAATGAATGATCGGGGGAGACAAGGTAGAAGAATGGAAGAGCAAAATTCTCCGCTACAAATAAATCAAGGGCTTTCGCTTCTCGATCGATTTGTTGACGTCCTCGGACACAAAAGAAAGGTCAACGGTGATCAATTTCAGCCCGAAGAAGAAGAAATAAACAGACGGCATTTCAAAGTGGATCTTCCATATAATATTGATTTAAGGATTCCTGCTGATGGCTGGAAATTTCCACTAGCTAGCCCGACCTTCTGGCTCCACAATTCTCTGGAAGCCCTCGCCAACACCATTCTATAGCTAGGATGTGAAACCCAGTAAGGTCTTTCCTTAGTGACTCATCTGTTGGGCGACCGCCTCTAAAACATAAAAAATAAATAAATAAATAAAAGAGATGAAACTACTTGGCGCGATACTCTACTCTTTCTCAAATACAACAAATTCTCTATTAGTAGAAATAATGCTTTGGGAAAATATTGGAAGGGCCTGGCTCATCAATGGCGAACCCTTTGAAGCCCCCATACTCTCTAATAATGCATTGGGCTGTTCAGCTTATATATCTGTAACATTAGTGTAGAATTCTTGGTGAAGCTATTTAAGGAAACTATTCGAACATTAGAATTTTAAGGACAAAAACTATATAAATACTCTTTCACATCGCGCAAAGTGCAAGATATACGCCGTGCCAGGGGCTGCTAGCGCGTTGACCAAAGGGCCCGGCTATCGGAATCTTGCCATATCTTTGCTTAGCTCTTTTAGTAAAATCCAAAATCTCCTTGTAAAACGCTTAAGATTAAATGTAGCGTGGAGTAGGGTGGTTTTTAAAATACAAATTATACTAGGTTGGAACACACAATACTAATATCCTATACCAAGATACCGCCTGTAGAGGGATTGGAGAGCAAAGTTGATTTCATTTAGAGAAATGTATTGTTGAACCTATCTCTAGGTAGATCTGGGCGGCCCAGATGTCCTCACCCCGTTCTCCTCGATGCGGGTGAGCCTGTGGGGCGCGGACTCCAGCTCGTCTAGCATCACCAGCCACTTGAAGAGGATACAGAAGACCCCGTTGAGGAGCAGGGAGGCGAAGAGGTGCCGGTGCATGGTGACGCGGTGCACGCGGAGCTGTCTGCATCACCCACACTCCGGTGGTGGTTTCCAGCAAAGGAGGGGACAGTGGAAAACCTTAGGTTGCCACGAACATATATATCTGTTATTTACACGAAACGGCGTGTCGCGGTGTCGATGATGGTTGAAAGAGGAAAATAAACTTGTGTGCGACAGAATAAAGAAAACAGATGAAAATACGCTTCCACCAACACTCACAAATATCTAATCAATCTCGATATCTGAATGCTCTAATGGCTCCATTCTAAACTTTCGACTTCCAGCGTAGGTGACGGTTTCTGCTAAACTATGTCGTTGCTTGTCCCTTTGTAAGATTTATACTCCTTCCGTGAGATCCACAAGCTGTTTGATGGTCAATAGCGGCCGCCTATCAGCTGCATCCAACACAAGCTCTCTTCTACAGTAGTTGGAGATTTTTTGTATATTATATAGGAAAGTATCATATACGGAATATATATGGTACAGCCTACTCCACGCTAACGAGCGCCAAAAGCGCGAAACGCGTTCGTGGATGGCCTTTCTTGATTTATCAAGAAATTGGGTTGGCCAAATATCAGGGAACAGGTTAAATCAATGAATAGTTGATTTCTGTTCCACCAGATAGCGCTCTGCCTTCTGAAAAGCACATGTTCTCCTGGTCAGGAAATGCCTTTTTTATTTTTAATATATATATTATCTAAAGATTTTTAAATATGGATTTCTCGATTTTCCGATATATATGTACAGTATATATTGGACAAATTAAAACAAAATTGGCACATCCTGACCGTTCACAATAACATTTTAGGTTGCAGAGCGCCATCTAGTGGAACAAAAACCAACTAAACGTTAATTTAGCTTGTTCCATGATATGCCAATTTTGTTTTTAACATCAACACCTGACCATTTTTCTATTTTTCATACATATTAGCTTTGTTTTATATTTTTATAATTAAAAATAATTTAATATTGACTTTTTATTTAACGTATCTCTTTTCGAGGACTGCGTTGCCGTTAGTTTTATAAATCACAGTACAAGTTATGCTTTGAGAGAATTCTTCAAGCCTTCCTAATATTAGGTTTGGTTATTATCTTTGAACAGGAAATAAAGGAAGATCACACAACATTCAGAAATGTCTCCACCTAACTCTAGCTGAGTGTAAAAACATCTTATACAGTACAATAGTGTTTGTGTTGAAGTAGATTTCTCTACCGAAACACCTTCGCGATAGTCCAGCAAGTAATTACGACATCGAGATTAACTCGTACCGTCGGATATCAATCCACAAACATTTATTGAAAAATATTCGAAGTTTTTTTTTTTTAGAAATGCGTAAAATAACCTTCAATGTTTAATTTGGATGTAAAATCCCTGAGTAAACCTGGGAGTTGTGACGGCCGCAGTAAAATGTCTTTTAAAACGGCGTTGTTAGCCTAATGAAGGTCGTATCTCTTGTTACCCGGGGATTAAGGGCTAATTGCTCCCGCTTTACATCCCCAGCTCATTAGAGCGTCAACTTGGGCTGTTTTGCCGAGATGGCGCCGCGGGTGGAGGAGATCCTGAGGAACAATGGTCACTGTTAGGAATCAATTCTTTCCTAGTCTACAATCGAGCAGAGTAATCACAAAAACCTCTAAGGAAATCAACACCTTTAATTTCCTTTCATAACTAACTAATTTACATCATTAAAAACCAAATATATACATGTAAAGTCGTCCGGTCATCCGGTCAAAATACAAATAAATTAATCTATGATAAAACAACTTATAAAAATCCTAACAATGCCCCCCCCATTTTAAAGTTGTTTTCATACCCTCATCGGAGGCCTAGAGTGGCCAAGATCCTGGTCAGTTTAATTCCTCCAATTCCCCCAGTTAGAATATCTGCAATACTCCCTCCGCCAAGCCGCAATTCTTGAAGATCTTCTTGGGATTATAGTTTCATTCTGGCCTTCCTCTTCGTCTTCTCTCCTCAGTTCTTCGTCTTCACAGGCCTGCTCTTCATCCTCTTTTCGTTCTAAGTTATTCAGATCTTTCTCTACCGATATTGTTTCCTCATCAGTCCCTGAATATCCTCTTGGGATCGCAGCTTCATTTTGGTATTCCCCTTCATCTTCCTTCTTTAGTTCTTCGTCTTTCTGGTTTCTCTCCACAAATTTCGTCTCTTCCTCATTTACAGATTCATAGTCTTCTTCAAAATTGTTATGTAAAACCTGGAAAAAATCAGTTTCATGTGAAATTTGTTTATCGACTTTCTTAGTTGGGAAAACATCTTCTCTAAATCTGACATTTCTGATCACGAAGACCTTATTGTTTCTGATATCCCAAACCTTGTATCCTTTGACTCCTTCCGGATAACCAATCAAAACACATTCTCGGCTTCTTGAATCAAATTTGGATCGACGCTGGTCGTTGTATGCCCAGGTCTGACAACCGAAAACTCGGATATGCTCAATCTTCACTGGCCGTTCGGTCCACATTTCTTCTGGTATTTTGTTACTTATCGCCTTGCTAGAACATTTGTTTCTCAAGTAACATGCTGTATTTACCGCATCTGCCCAGAATGATTTAGGAATCCCAGATTCAAGTAAAATGCATCTTGCTGTGTTTAGCAATGTCTGATTCATTCTTTCCGCAGTTCCATTTTGCTGAGGTGTTCTTGGAACTGTAAGCTGTCGCTTGATACCATTTTCATTGAGAAATTTATTAAATTCGCCATTAACATATTCCGTCCCATTATCACTTCTTAAGACTTTGATTTTTCTGCTGTGGTAATTCTCAACACTGTTCTTATATTCTTTAAATCTTTCAAGGACCTCTGATTTAGATCTCATAAAATATACTGTAGTGTAATGGGTGAAGTCGTCTATGAATGTCACGAAATAATTGTTTTCCTCCCTTCGACATTGGGCTAATGGGACCCACCACATCCGAATGGATGAGCTCCAAAGGTGATGAAGTTTTCCTACTTTCGACAGGTTTGGAAGGAAATGGGAGTCTTCTCATTTTACCCTCAAGAGGCATACCTCGCACTCAGCTGTGTCACTCACATTTTGGAGATCCCTTTTGTAAATGTGTCCCAGCCTTCTGTGCCAGATATCTGCACTAGGTGACTTCACTTTTGCTATCTTAAGTTCTTCCACTGTATAGATTCTTCCTCTTCTATTAGATATCAAAATTAATTCACCATCACTTCCAAAAACAGAGGCCTTGCCATTCTGGAATAAAACTTTGTTTCCTCTTTCCTCAATCCTTCCAACAGACAAAATATTTCTTCGTCATTTCTTTTGATTATGTTAAAAAATTCTCTCAGTAGCTGTAATATATGCAGTAAGCCATACTTTGTGTGGATGTCCTCCAGTATCTGCCATGCATCGATCGCTCGTTTACAATCACCGATGTCATCTAGGAATGAATCTTCAACTGCTAATAATATGATAGATAATGTCAAGTTATCTTTCCGCTTCTGTTTTTCTGAAGTTTCACTAGGAAAGCCAGGCTCAATCGCATCCCATATGTCCTTCTGAATCAAATTGATCTAGTTCTTATAGCCCAGGAATAATAATTATTACCATCAAGTTTAGGTATTCTCAACTCGTCAGCCATTGATATTTCTAGTTATGCAAATCTGACAAAAAATTATAACTCAAAGCTTTTTCTTCTTCTTCGTTGCACAAAGTTCAGTCTTTAAATCACTCAAATTTCTTATAATCAAATTCTTTTCTCTATCTTAGTTAGCTTTATCTTCTTCAGTCTAGCATAAACTTTTCTTCTTTAGCCGTTCCCTGGCCTTATCTTCTTTAGCCTTCAGCTTTTTTTTTCTTTAGATTTAACTTTTAATTTCTTTCTACGGCGCAGTGGAAGCGTGCTGGGCCCATAACCTGTTAGGAATCAATTCTTTCCTAGTCTACTGTTCCAGCCTTAAATATGCAAATTGTTAGAATTTACTTTTGTTAATTATTGTTAAATTATGTAAATTTTAGAAATGTATATAATCTTGATTTTAGAAAATAAAGACAGTTATAGTTATTAAGTAAACGTGGTTGAGTCATTAGAGTTGGTGAGACAAGAGTTATTAAGGCATACGTAGTTGAATCATTAGAGTTAGTGAGACGAGACATTAGCAATCATGCAAGTTTAAATGAGTTATAGTTAGCTCGCTGAGTTAAGAAGCTTACAATTAAAACCAGCGTTAAAATAAGAACTTGGCAGTGATTCCTCCTTAGTGCCTGGAGGCCAAAGCCAGTTCGATTCATGGTCCCTCAAGAGCCTGATTAGGATTTGAAACAGAAGAAATTTAGGCGGAAACTCAGTGAGAATACAAGTGCAAAATGTCTCGAGACGAAGGATCCTCCAAAGAAAGTTAAGTTGCCAAATAAGGAGAATTGATGGATTTATTGAAAGTGTGGATTCAATTATTCATGCAGGTGAAACAATACGCTTAGAAATAATGGGTGAAGAATTAAAGGAGATCAAAGAGAAAATTGAGAAACTCTACGACGAGCTGTTTTCTTTGGATGAAGTTGATATAGATAAAGAAAGTGAGGCATATGATGGTTCAATGAACAAGATTGGAAGCTTGAGGGTAAAAATAGAAAATGAGAGAAAAACTCAAAGAGAAACTGGCGGACATAAAGCCAAATGGCTCTCAGGCAAATATAAAATTGCCTCAATTTGACTTACCGATATATGATGGAGATATGGGCAAGTGGATCAACTTCAAAGAGCTATTCCTCACCACCATCGATGCACATCCAGGGTTAACTAATATACAGAAGTTACAATATTTGAATCTGCAGTAAAAGGCGAAGCGGCCAGATTAATAAGGGGTTTCCCTTTACTAAGTGAAAATTATGGCCAAGCATGGAGTACACTGTTATCAAGATATGATAACCCGAGAGAGCTAGCTTATGCCAGGTATCAAAAATATTTTCTCTCCGGGCAATTAAGAATCCATCGGCTAAGTGTCTCCATGAATTCATGGATGTTTGTAATGAAGCCATAAGAAACTTAGAAACGCTGGAATTGAAGAGAAATCAATTAGTGGATGTGATCCTGGTGCACTTCCTCCAGCAGAAGTTGAGTGAAAATCTAAGGTTGGATTGGGAACTGTCAGTGGACAACACTCTTCCTTCTTATGACAAGTTCATAGCGTTCATTTCCAGACATGCAAGAAGCATGTCTTGTGCTGTCAGGGAATGTTTCAAAAAGGGAAGAAACCACCGGATCGAGATTTCCCAAATGCCAAAGCTACGGGATGCTAATTGAGAAATCGGACACTTGCATATTATGCAAATCTAAGCATCATCCACTATACATGTGCAACTTATTTTGCAAAATGCCTTTAAAAGAAAAATTAAATGTAGTAAAAGGTCATAAATTGTGCTTCAATTGCTTGAGGAAAGGCCATTTCTCATGGAATTGTAGGTTGAACCAACGATGCAAAGTATTGCAAGGGAAAGCACCACACGATGATTCATTATGATAAACCGAGCACGGAAGGCGCTTCGGCCCAAGTTGAGAACACAACTCGAAGGAACATGAAAGTGCTATCAATTTAACGAATACTCAACAGGCAAACTGCAATGATAGCCACGTACTACTCGCAACGGCTAGAATCAAGATAAAAAATGGACTCGGAAAGTTATGCACCTGCAGAGCCCTACTGGACAGCGGTTCCCAAGTCACCATGATAACAAAAGGATGCTGCGAAAGATTGGGACTTGTCCAAAGGAAATAAGATCGGATGATTATAGGGGTTGGAAACACACCAGTGCAGCATTCTTCATCGACAGTAGGTGTGACATTATGTCCACTGAATAATTCTGAGGAATTCTCGGTAGAGGCAGTAGTCACGGGAGTGCTCACTTCAGAAATTCCGAACTTCAGGTTGAAAGACCCTAATTGGCCAACTTTGAAGAACCTCAAATTGGCAGACCCAGAGTTCTACATACAAGCCCCAATAGATATGATATTGGGAGCAGATATATACACTGAACTTATGTTGAATGGCTCTATATCTCTCGGAGAAGGATTGCCAATGGCTATTAATACAAGACTAGGTTGGGTACTTCTAGGAAAACTCATGGGAACATCAGAGAGTAATACAGAATCTGTAACCTGAGTTTACAATCTGAACCAGAACTAGAATTCGTATGAAAAGATTCTGGGAAATTGAATCTGTGCCGTCACCGGATCTTTGTACACAGACGAAGATTGTGAAAGGTTATTTTTTCGAATAACATGGCAGAGATAGCCATGGAAGGTATTGGGTAAAATTGCCATTCAGACAACATCGAACGCTTCTGGGTGAATCAAGAGAAAAAGCTTTAAGAAGGTTCCTTTCGTTGGAAGGAAAATTGTGTAAGAATGTGAAATTATATGACCAATACGGGGATTCATGAAAGAATATGAACACTTAAACCACATGGAAAGGGTCCCCAATTGCAGAAGTGAAGCAGAGAATTGTGCAGATTATTACATGCCTCATCATCCAGAAGATGCGGACTATCAGAGGGATATTGTGAGAACCATCGCCAAGAGAGCCTGTGGTGGACTATCGACTACTGACTGTTACCTATGGTACAACTTCGGCTCCATTTTGGCAATGAGAACATTACAACAGTTAGCAGAAGATGAAGGCCAAAATTATCCTGAGGCTTCTAGGGTGACCTTGAATGATTTCTATGTCGATGATCTGCTAACAGGAGCTCAAACGATTGCTGAAACCAAGAACTAATAGACCAATTAAAAGACTTAATGAAAAAGGGAGGATTTCACTTAAGAAAGTGGAATTCAAATTGCCAAGAGATAGTGGTCCCTCATGTCGAGGAAATAAACGAAGGAGAAGAAAATTAACTTGGAGAAAGGAGCCATATCCAAGATTTTAGGAATTATATGGGATCATGTACAAGATACGTTTAGAGTATTATATAACTCTTCCTGAAGAAGTTGTTACCAAAAGAGATCTCTCTCCAATATTGCGAGGATTTTCGATCCACTTGGTTTCCTCTCACCTACTACAGTGGTAATGGCGAATCTCCAGAGGCAGACCGCGGTCCAAAGAAGTCGAGGATTTAGAAGGGCTACCAGTCTACCACCGCGCCATATTGAAGGAAAATGGAGAGTGGCCAGAAGTTACCAAAGCCATCCAATGTAGCTACCCGAAGTGTCTTTGTCGGCGACGGAACTCATCTTTACACCCCTCATGAAGATGTGGAATCTCTAGATGGCCCGAATGTCCGCTCGGTATTGTACCAATAACCACATCCCTCACAAAAATGGACTGGAGAAAAGTGAATGGTTTCGCTCCAATAGTTATTTCCAAGTCTATCGT
>CP092863.1:150085473-150156179 GCA_030710605.1 Cordylochernes scorpioides | reverse complement strand
AACAAATAGTTGATATTTATTCCGATAGATGGCGTAAGCCATCAGCAACTTTTAGTTATACGATAAAGAGATGCTTCTTTCTTTTTTCATAATTATTAGAAAGTTTAAGTTGAAAAGCAATTCGTTGAATATAATTATATATTAAAAAAGTAATTTTGACCAATGACAAAGTTGTTTCCATGTGATCTACAACAATCTGTAAATTACCTTTAAGTTTTATTGTGTAATAAATTAATAAAGAGGGAGTCATCCCTCTAAATATTTTCAGATAAAAAGATTTTTTTTTTCTTTCACAGTTCCTGGTACGCCTTTTTTATATAGAAATTTTTATAAAATGATACTAATTTTTAACGCCTTGCCAAATACATGTACATTAATTTTATTTTTGTTCCTGACGAGGACAAAAGATTTTTGTTGAAACGTCGAGATAATAAAAAGATTTACTGGCCGAAGTATCTTTAATTTAATTGACAAAAGTTACTATTACTGATAACCCCGCCTTTGCCGGTCCCAAGCCCGGATGAAAAAGGAGGAGGGGGAGCAGTAACAAGCTCACTAAAAAACCTGGGCTCAGCTGGCCCGGCTGATAGTACCCTGTAAGGGCTCCTAATCCAGGGATACAGGATGAGCAGCGTTTGTACTCCATGTTAGGAGCGGCTGCACATGGCGTCTGTTCCTCATGTCAGAGGCGGCCATTTCTTTTGGAGCTAAGTCGGCCTGCTACTGAGTAGTGCTCCCTGTCTTAATGACAAAGACAGACACATTCTACTTCACCCAGATAAGAAAAAAGAAGAAGAAGACTATTATGGATTAACACATAAAGTGCAATATAGTAAGGCCTAAAGTAAGAGTAACTTAACACACAGAAAAACGTACACTCAAAAGTACAACACCAATAAAAGGGAGGTAGATAAAAACTCACGATTTGTAAAATAAAAACAGTATTTATCTTTTATTGTAGCGTTGGTAAGGATCGGATCGGGGTTACACAGGTATGAAGGAGATCACCAGACAAACACACAGAGAACGTTTTAAACGTCTCCATACAATCACTACTCCTCGCATCCCGTTGCAACCCTCTTTACGAATGCCAACCAGGCAGCCTCTATCTTTATCTTCTTCTTTCTTATCTCCACTCAATCATATCAGGGTATCAAGTTATGAACCTTGATAGTGTCTGTTTGACAACCATCATGACTGGGTAAAGTAGAATGCCTTTGTCATTAAGACTGGGAGCATTACTCAGTGGCAGGCCACTGACTTAGCTCCAAAAGAAATGATCACCTCTGACATAAGGAACAGACGCCATGTACAGCCTCTCCTAACATGGAGTACAAACGCTGCTCGCCGATTCGTTCATAAAACCAAACACCACTATTAAGTTCAAGTAACCAAACCGAAGCTCTGACACATTTGTAAGTGTAAAACTCGAACTGATTTCTACATGTTTAGACATGTGGTGTACTTATAGAAAAAGCAATTTCTAACCACTCACCATGATTATCATGGTTTATATACCTTGTAATGTATACTAGGGATATGTAAATACATCAGAAGATATGCATATATGGCGCAGAGCTCATCCCGTATCCCAATCTTCATGATAGTCAGATATTCTAGTTTATCAAAATTGGAAACTATTTTAAAGTGGTAATATTCTTTTTGAAATTAAACTGGCGAAACCGCTGGGAGGGTTCACCACTGATGAGCCAGGCCCTCCCTTTAATTTTTCCATTGCAGTAAGGGCAGTAGAAATTGTTTAATTTCAAAAAGAATCTTACGCCTTTAAAATAGTTTCGAATTTTGATAACAGATGGCGCGCTAGTGCATCATATTCTAGTTTATGTTTAAATCGTTCAAAAGGATGAGAGAGAGTTGCATCTCGAAAGTTCAATAATCCTTGAAGTGTGTGACAATAGACGTTCTCTGCCACAGCGAGGTGGCAGCTAAATTATTCCGTTCAAGACTTCCCGCCAAAGTTTGCAGAAGCTAATTGCACGCCTGAGAGCAATCACGGCTAAATTGGTCCTCATCCCTGATATAATAATACGTGGCATTTTAAAATCTAACGGGAAAACATTTTCTCCCAGAGATATCTCGAGGTTTAGATTCTATAATTTTTTTTATTAAATTCTCAGTCAAGGGTAAATCATACACAAAAAATGTAATATATATTTTCTCCCCCTTTCAATATCATTAATATTTAAATAATTTAAAATTAATGTGGGGGTCGGTGGAAGGCTGGTCAAACCGTTTGGTTTCCGACCACTACGACCCGGGTTCGATTCCCGCATTGGACACTTTTTTTCTGTTTGAAAAAAAAAAAATGCTCCAATGGCCCCCGATTCTTGCAAAAGTCCAACTTCACCAGCGAGTGCAAGTTACCAAACGGGGCTCTGGCACATTTGTAAGTGCAAAGTCGAACTGCTTTTCACATGTGTAGACATGTAGTGCGCTTACAGAAAAAACAGTCGCTAACTACCCACCATGATTATCATGGCCTGTACCACGTGTACTAGGGATAAACGAAAAAAAAAATTAATGTGTATATAAAAATAGTATATATCATCAATTTATTATCGTGATACTCCTGTTGAAGGATTGACAAGTCCGAAAGCTTGAAAATAAAAATTTGAAAAATAAACTTATAGCCCTAGAAGCTTTATTTATTTTATAATAAAATCATACATATAAAAATTAAGAGATAATATGGAAGTTTTGCCGGTAGGATATTAACCTATAAAAATAAAGGTCACATCTCCCCTCAAAATAGACGTCATCTAGTTTTCCCAAGCTCCTGACACGACCCGAGGCCGCTGGTTTGCAGCGACGGTCAATAGATGGCGTCTATTTTGACGGGAGAGGTGACCTTTATTTTTGTAGATAAAGTATGAGATATATATATATTAAAGGGAAAACTATAAACAAGACTATTTGCAATTACCTCATGGTCAAAACTTGAGGAAATGGAAAGTCTTTGATATCGCCGTTCGTCGGTTTTTGTTGTTGTTGTTGTTGAAGGAGATAGAGTCAATTTAGTTCATACTTAGTTATCTCGTATGTCTTCAATAAAGGTCACTGTAATATCTTTCAGAGTTATTGTCTCAATCCCGATATATATGCTAAAAGGTACAACTTCCTTAAGTTTTGTCCATGAGTGTATATTGGTTATCTCGTATGTCTTCAATAAAGGTCACGGTAATATCTTTCAGAGTTATTGTCTCAATCCATATATACATGCTGAAAGGTACAACTTCCTTAAGTTTTGTCCATGAGTGTATATTGGTTATCTCGTGTGTCTTCAATAAAGGTCACTGTAATATATTTCAGAGTTATTGTCTCAATCCCGATATACATGCTGAAAGGTACAACTTCCTTAAGTTTTGTCCATGAGTGTATATTGGTTATCTCGTGTGTCTTCAATAAAGGTCACTGTAATATCTTTCAGAGTTATTGTCTCAATCCCGATATACATGCTAAAAGGTACAACTTCCTTAAGTTTTGTCCATGAGAGTAAAAGGAAGGTACTGATATTGTAGCCATTCTCAGCCATGAAGAAGTACATATAGAAAGTGCGACACTCACCAGTAACGCAGGGAAGTGTTGAGGAAGACACTATTGGGTAGATAGCGGTAACATCGTGCACAGGTGTCCTGGAGATACACGGAATAGGGTAGGAAACGCTCCGTCTCCGTGCGGCACAGGGGCTCGGTATCGTTGACCGCCAGACATATCTATACACACCGGTACACCCAGCTAATCTCACTTCATACGTTAGCAAGGCAACAATTGATTACACTGGTGTATAATAATGGGATAAACCGTTCTTTTTAGACAATCTCGGGATCGAATCCCGCATTGGCACTTTTTTTTCTTAATGGAAAATGGTACAAAGAATATACCTCCCAATTATTGCAAAAGTCCAACCCCACCGGTGAGTACAAGTAACCAAACGGGGCTCTGTCATACGTGTAGATGCGAAAGTCGACCTCAATTCCACATATGTTGACATATGGTGCACTTACAGTATAACCAGTTAGTTACCAGCTACTACCTACCATGATTATCATGGCCTGTACCACGTATACATGCTTCTATATCTCTATATATATAAAAGTCAATGTCTGTCTGTCTGTTTCGCGATAAACTCAAAAACTACTGAACCAATTGGTACCAAATTTTGCATGTCGCATTTTATAAACCTGAGGAAAATTTTCGGCTACAATTTGATTAGTATTTTTGGCAATTTCATTTTTTCATTTGAAGAACTTTTTTTTTTACGCGGATTAAATAGCAAAAAGAAGTAACAACACGAGGCCAATTAAGCGACCAATGAGCGTTCTGCATTTCTTTTCAAGTTGCTTGCGTACTTTTTTTTTAAATATCTTTTTATACGAGTGTCACTTTTTTTACAAAAGTATTGAGAGAGAAATTTATATTACTAAGTTACGGTAAGTGCACAAAATGCAATTTAAAAAAATAAACTTTACAAAATTAACGTTACTGTATGTAAATAATTGCTTTCGTATTTTTTTATTAATTTTGTTTTAAAGGTCAAAGACTCTTCCAGTAAGATATGTCAAGTAAGAAGTTTCAGAAGATGAGTTTCTTTTAATTGTAAAACATTACAAGCTTTCGGGGAATGCCCTTCTACAGGTAAAATAAAAATAAAAACAAAAATTAAAGGTAAATTAAGGTAACTAAACAACTGAGAATTAAACACAATTCAAATATATAACAGCTAACCATAGAAAACAAAAACAAATAAGATATAAATACACGCTCGCGTGAGACTACTCGCGCGTCTGGATCTGAATGAATTAAAATTGTGTTAATATTTGAAAAATTAGAGAGTTAGAAAAATTATTACAATGATATTACATAATTAAATATATCTAAGTAACTATTACGGGTAAATTTGTGTGGTTAATGACTATGCTATGGACTGCCATCTATGAATGATTAGTGAGAGAAAAAAAACGTTTTTGACCGGTGTGACTGAGGTGGTGGAAGGGGGGTTATTAATATACCAGAGGTAGAATCTGAAAAATTCAATTGGAGATGTAGGTTGTGTAGATTGCGGGAATGTCTATTTTTCTATTTATGCTGTGTAGCTTGGAGGAAACAATGGATTCCAGAACTAATCTTTGGTGTAGGTTGGAGATATTTCTGTAGTGAATGGTTGGGTTAGCAGTGTCAAAGGAATCTTACAGCTTCAGCTTTCCCTCTGTCCTTTATAGAAAAACACACCTACTCGCCTGTTCCTCTTAACCCCCCTGCAGCCTACAAATCCACGTGTGTGATCCCATTCTCTTCCCTCTCAGTTAACCTCTCCCGTTTCCTCAAACCCTTTGGCATCCGTACCTTTTTTACCAACACACCTAACCTCCACTCACTCCTTAGGCATCCCATCACAAAAACCGACTCCCCCACTGACCCTCTAACATCTACTGGCGCGGTCTACTCGGTCTCATGCCAACAGTGCCCTGCCATCTATGTAGGTGAGACCGGTAGGACCATCGCCATTAGAATGTCCGAGCACACACGCAACATTACCAACCGAGATCCCCGTTCCCTCATTTTTCAACACATTGCATCTTCTGGCCATTCCTTTGACACTGCTAACCCAACCATTCACTACAGAAATATCTCCAACCTACACCAAAGATTAGTTCTGGAATCCATTGTTTCCTCCAAGCTACACAGCATAAATAGAAAAATAGACATTCCCGCAATCTACACAACCTACATCTCCAATTGAATTTTTCAGATTCTACCTCTGGTATATTAATAACCCCCCTTCCACCACCTCAGTCACACCGGTCAAAAACGTTTTTTTTCTCTCACTAATCATTCATAGATGGCAGTCCATAGCATAGTCATTAACCACACAAATTTACCCGTAATAGTTACTTAGATATATTTAATTATGTAATATCATTGTAATAATTTTTCTAACTCTCTAATTTTTCAAATATTAACACAATTTTAATTCATTCAGATCCAGACGCGCGAGTAGTCTCACGCGAGCGTGTATTTATATCTTACTTTGTTTTTGTTTTCTATGGTTAGCTGTTATATATTTACATTTTGTGTTTAATTCTCAGTCGCTTAGTTACCTTAATTTACCTTTAATTTTTGTTTTTATTTTTATTTTACCTGTAGAAGGGCATTGCCCGAAAGCTTGTAATGTTTTACAATTAAAAGAAACTCATCTTCTGAAACTTCTTGCTTGACATAATTTTGTTTTGCCTTTTGTTTTTTTAT
Organism: Cordylochernes scorpioides; assembly: GCA_030710605.1. Taxonomy (NCBI): domain Eukaryota; kingdom Metazoa; phylum Arthropoda; class Arachnida; order Pseudoscorpiones; family Chernetidae; genus Cordylochernes; species Cordylochernes scorpioides. The sequence continues at coordinate 150,149,912 of CP092863.1, read as the reverse complement.
GCCTTTTAAAAAAATTGTTTAAAATGCAGTCGCAGTCATTAGCAAACACATATATTTGCCTAATTTCCATGTGCTCTTTTATTTTTTACAGAAAAATATTTACATGCCAGTATTTTGGATTAATATTTTTATAAACCTATTTTTTCTCATTCTTACTGAGAAGATTGGCATCTCAGTCAAGATCCATCGCAGTCACTCACTCAACTCAGGCAATTTCAAGGGTTAATGCGCTGGGGCCGGTACCTCGGGGGTTGGGTGGAAAAGCTGCTATCTATTTAAACTATATTGATTTTGAAACAACTAAATGGATTGCAAAAAAAAAAATAATTAAATCAAATATCTAAACACAAATATAATACAATTTTTGCAATCACACACGCTTTTTTTCCTGTGGTTTATGTGTTACTTCTGTATTGCTATTCTATATGGCACTTCTACTATTTATTATTGATGTACTTTCAGTATGAAGGAAATTGCACTCAAGGGATTTCTCGGGCGAAGCCGGGTCATTCGCCTAGTATATATATATATATATCTAAAGAGACAAAGGTCGCCTCTCCCGTCAAAATAGACGTCAAAGCTAGACGCCATCTATTGACCGTCGCCGCAAACTAGCGGCCTCGGGTCGGTGACAAAGCCACAACACCAGCACCTTCTATATATATATGAAATAAATATAAAAATGGTGTGTCAGGTGTTGATATTGAAAACACAAAAATTAAAATTCCTGAGCGCTCATACGAGTATTTTAGTTGACAGAGCACTATCTAGTGGAACAAATATCAACGTTTAGTTGATTTCAATACCACTAGATGGCGCTCTCTCATCTAAAATACTCATGCGAGCGGTCAAAATATACCTTTTATTTATATATAAGTTATATTAAAATATTATTTTATTTAAAATTATATTTCATAGATTCAAATACTCTGCTAAATCGACCGCCAGAGGTCACGCTTCTCTTATAAAAACTCATTGTTGTTTTTGACAATTAAAACAACTTTTATTGACATCTTGTCAATATTTACACTCAAAGAGAGTTATAATAGTAAAATAATTTAATAATAAATTCATTGTTGTTGTTTCCCGATGGCCGGCTCAAACCTTTTGTACATTATGTAAATAAGTTTTCCATTTTTTTTTTATTCTTACGCCTTAAGCCAGGCAGTACTTTTATCAAATTGTTTTTTATATATATTCCTTTAGCTCAAATAAAGCTATTTTTGATCTTTTCTATATATATCATACTTTCAAGATTTTAACCACCACTGCATTACCATAGCATAATCCTCAAAATCACGCAGAGATTTTTTTTTTAAATAACATATATTTAAGATAAAAATGCAATGAAGAAAGATTTGATTGTGAGATACGAAAAATCAAAGTAAATTTATTATATTTTAACGGACTAAAAATCAATTTTACATTTTAAAAAGTTAACATATCATGGCTTGAAACTGAGTTCTTTGGAATGGCAGAAGACCCTATTTGAACCTTTAAACTAACACCATATAAGGAGTATGTGTGTCAGCCAATGGGAGACAACATAGATAATTAAATTCCCAGCGCCTTTCTAACACCCGCCCGTACATTAGCCGCTTTAATCCTTGTTACAGAGGGTTAGTCCCTTTCAAACACAAGCGCTCAACCCTTGATCCGATTACACTCTGTGATTACAATATTCTTTGATATAAATATATAATTTTTTAAAATTTCGTCATTAAATTCATTTTTATCACTTTGACATTATATAGTCAAATATAATAATATTTAATAATATTAAATGCAAATATTTTATTTTATTTAAACATGTAGTTTATTTTCATCATTGACTATTTTTTAATTTTTTGACCATAGATTTAGAACATAACACTTTGATAATTGTTGTAAATATGTATAGTTAACCTACCTATTTTTTAATTCACGAATATAGGGGGGGGGGATTCATTTTATAAATTCTATATTATTGTGAAAATTAATTATGGTGTAGTTCTTTTCAAGTAATTGAAAATAAAAACTACTTGATAAGTAAATAACTATCTTTCCTATTTTCACGACTGTACCTTCTAATTCTCTATCTTTTTAAACATCAAAACATTATAATCATAACATATACAATATCTGTATATATATATAAACTTGGTCAGGATATCTTTTTTTTTTTGTTATATTTTGCTAAGTATTAATGCTTTTATTCTATTATTTGATTAATTATTCTCTATGGCATTATTATTTATTTTTTGTCCTTAAAAATTGAAGAAAAATACACATTTTATATAAATAAATAACTCATAAAAAATATAATAAGAGTTTCTTAGATTATTTTTCATTTTATAAATAAATTTAGTATCATGTTATAGGTTTAGCGAGCGAAAATAAAAACAAACAAAAACAAACATATATTCCATCCATGACTCCATAAAAATACTAATATTAAAAAATAGACTCATAGACAAAACTTAAGAAAGTGGAAAGTCTTTGATTTCGACTATTGTCTGTTCTTTTTAAGGAGACAAGAGGTTGTTCACACTTGGTTATCTCGTATGTCTTCAATAATGGTCACTGTAATATCTTTCAGAATTATTGTCTGAATCCCGATATATATACATGATAAAAGGTACAACTTCCTTAAGTTTTGTCCATGAGTGTATATTGGTTATCTCGTGTGTCTTCAATAAAGGTCACTGTAATATCTTTCAGAGTTATGGTCTGAATCCCGATATACATGCTAAAAGGTACAACTTTCTTAAGTTTTGTCCATGAGTGTATATTGGTTATCTCGTGTGTCTTCAATAAAGGTCACTGTAATATATTTCAGGGTTATTGTCTCAATCCCGATATACATGCTGAAAGGTACAACTTCCTTAAGTTTTGTCCATGAGTGTATACACACTTGGTTATCTCGTATGTCTTCAATAAAGGTCACAGTAATATATTTAAGAGTTATTGTCTCAATCCCGATATACATGGTAAAAGGTACAACTTCCTTAACTTTTGTCCATGAGTGTATATTGGTTATCTCGTGTGTCTTCAATAAAGGTCACAGTAATATATTTCAGAGTTATTGTCTCAATCCCGATATACATGGTAAAAGGTACAACTTCCTTAAGTTTTGTCCATGAGTGTATATTGGTTATCTCGTGTGTCTTCAATAAAGGTCACTGTAATATCTTTCAGAGTTATTGTCTGAATACCGATATACATGGTAAAAGGTACAACTTCCTTAAGTTTTGTCCATGAGTGTATATCTTGTTGTTGTTGTCGTATCCAATGAAGAGCCTCAGATGTCTCCACGCATCTCCATCACAGCAGCAGCAATGTCTACTATCGAGTGTATATCTCTAAAGTACCTTAAAATTCCACAAAAATTGACAGATATTTTAATCATTAGAAAGAATTCCAAACAAGGTGTAAATTATAATGCATAATGTTTATATAATTTATTCACAAACGCAAAACTCATTAGGGATTTAGTCCCATACAGGATTCTCCCAGTATAGCAATGGGTTTAATTGAACATAAATCAAGTACTATATACAATTAACATGAGTTATAATTTATTACGAATCATAATATATAAAAGAAAACGTGAGTAAGAAAAAGGTATGCCATATATGTAGATAACGTATTTGCACATAATGGGCCAATATATGCAACTTTAGTTGCATCACCTGGCTTGTTCACATATTAGGTACCCCATTTAACCCTAAATAATAAAACTAAATAACAGATGTGTTATAAAAATGAGATAAATTATATCTATTAATATAACAACAGACAAATCACACTTATATTTCATTCTGTTCAAAATATATTTTAGCAGAACAATAAAATATAAGAAAAACATCGAAAAAAATCATTAGTATCTTTTAGAAAAATGGATTTTGGGAAGGTTTGAGAAATTGGGGTCTTTTTCTAAATCCTTTTGTTATTTATTTTATCACGTTGTAAACCTCCTTTCATTTAATATATTGTATTGTCTTTAATTGTTTTTGACGTTTTATAGTTTATTTTTAGAATGAATTTTTTTTTTATGTTTTTAACAAGTTGGCGCAGGGGAATAGTTTTAAAAAAGAAAAACCAAAGTTTTTTTTATGAACAAGATGGATTTTGATAAAACACGCACCTCTCATATTCTGGTTGATAAATCCTTGCTAGAAAGTTTTTTTCTTGGTTTATATAATTTGGTTTTATTTTTAAAATTTGAATATTTAATTCATATTTAGATGGGAATTTTGCCGGGACAATAACTCTGAAAGATATTACAGTGACCTTTATTGAAGACACACGAGATAACCAATATACACTCTTGGACAAAACTTAAGGAAGTTGTACCTTTTAGCATGTATATCGGGATTGAGACAATAACTCTGAAATATATTACAGTGACCTTTATTAAAGACATACGAGATAACCAATATACACTCATGAACTAAACTTAAGGAAGTTGTATCTTTTACCATGTATATCGGGATTGAGACAATAACTCTGAAAGATAATACAGTGACCTTTATTGAAGACACACGAGATAACCTTATTCTGAGGTAAACACTGTGATCATATCCAGTTTATTTAGAAGACTTCTCTATCAGATGATACTTCATGGCAGTTTCTTATCTATGGATACGTTCCAGTAGCCCGAGATACCATATTTCATTTTCACAGAAGATCCTGTTACGGCACGTTCTTCAAAAGTAAATTCCAAAAGAATCGTTGGACGAGTAGGTAACACCCTCGATTCCCGAAAGTCATGAACCGGGATTAAATCCCGCGTTAACATTTTGTTTAATATGTGAATAACCTTCACATATTATTCATTGTTACAATAATCATAAAGGTTGCTCACTAGGTTGCTCTTTTTTGAGTGGTACCTAATAAAGTGATTTTGGAACAAGTAAAATTTCTATATTCTGACTGTATCTATAAGTACAGAGTTAAGATTCTTTCTTTTTTTCCACTTGTTTTCTAAATGTAAAATTAAATAAAATATCTAAGACAATTAACCGAATAAAAAATCCATAAAAGGGTTTGAAAAAGAAAGAATAAATAATATTAAGCTAAAGAATTTCTTTTAATTTTGCAAGTTTTCGAGAAAATTTTCTGTTCTTTAAGGAGCAAATATTTCCATGTCTATATATATAAAAATCAATGTTTGTATGTTTGTTTGTTTGTATGTCCGGTATACAAATTCGCAGTAGTTCACTAATTCAAACCAAAATTTCCATACAAAGGTAAAAAAAATACGGGGAAGATGATAGGCTATTTTAAAAATATATAAATCAATTATTAAAACTATATATTCAAATTATTCTACTTAGCTCACGAACAGCGCCCTCTAACAAAGATTAGTTTAAATTATGCTGATGCAAACAAATAGATAATGCTAATAACAAACAATTATAAAAAAATCTTATCTAAATATATATCACTCGGGTAGATATGTACACGTGTCAATCCCGGGGCGAAACCCGGGTCACCCGTCTAGTGTACAATATAAAGATGAACTTTGGTAAGAGAAGTATTTGCCCGTTGAAAAACAGAAATTTTGTTCGAAAGCTTACGAAATTAAAATTAAAAGAAGCTCTTTACTTTAATATTATTTATTCTTTCTTTTTTTCAAATAGGTTCTAGGTAATTATTTCTTACATAAAGGGGTTTATTCACATTTCACTGCTACATATATGAATCCCATAGAATATATTCTGTGAAAAGGTCAACTTTCCTTTTTTTGTCTGTATTTATAAGTATAGAGTTGGGATTCTATCTTTTCCACAGTTTTGTGTTCTAGATATAAATAAATAAAAGAACTCACAGACAATCTGAGAGAAACTGAAGTTGCATATAATAAATGATGTAGTTAGGGAGATGAAGAATGTTATATGGAAGTATATGCAATTATGTCGTGGAGCGATCTGTCTTCATCAGCTGGTAACATCACCCCGGGCTATATTACATTGTCAGCTCCTCACATTCTTATTGTTCTTTCACCATTTTCTCTCACCTTTTTCTTCTTATCCTTATGTCTACTAAGTTTTACACAAGCTCTGCTTATCAGCACACCATTTATCTTAGCTTAACCTCATTTCACTTAGCTTAACTCCTAATTTTTCTTCCTAATTTTACACAAATTCTGTTTATCATAACAGAATGTTTAAAACCCACACCATTATACTTATCTCTATGTCATGTCTTCTTAGTTTTACGCTATCTCTGCTTATCAGCACACCATTTATCTTAGCTTAATCCCATTTCACTTAGCTTAACCCCTAATTTTTCTTCCTAATTTTACACAAATTATGTTTATCATAACAGAATTAAAACCCAACACCATTTTATTTATCTTTATGCCACGTAATCTTAATTTTACTACATTTCTGCTTATTATGAGCCCATTTTTAAAACCCACACCATTTCACTTATCTCTATGTCATGTATTCTTAGTTTTCGCCATTTCTGCTTATCCTGATAGGGTATTGACCACACCATTTCACTTAGCTTAACTTAATTTCTTCTTAATTTTACACAAATTCTGCTTATCATGATAGAAATTAAAAAACCCAAACCTTTACACTTATCTTTACACCATGTATTCTTAGTTTTACGCCATTTCTACTTATCATGACAGCATTTTTAATACCCACACCATTTCCCTTATCTATACGCCATGGCGTTTAGGTTTTACGTCAAATCTGCCTATCGAAAAAAATGTCAAAACTAGACGCCATCTATTGACCGTCGCCGCAACTAGCGGCCTCGGGTCGGTGACAAAGCCACAACACCAGCTTTGGCAAACTGAGAAGCCTCCAGCGGCGACGGTCAATGGATAGCGTCTAGTGTTGACGTTTATTTTAACGGGATAGATCAATATCCTGCCAGCAAAATTCCCATCAATATTTTCGCCATAGATATGGCCCAGCCACTTTACCAGCTAAACACCTCTTTGGCAGATTGTCAAGATTCCATTAGATCCCGTGTGGATCTCATGGAATAAAGTCCGCCCTAGGCTGACGAGGGCCATTAGGCCAAAACCATGGTCTCTAGGTGGACACTTCTCAGTTTACCAAAGCTGGTGTTGTGGCTTTGTCACCGACCCGAGGCCACTAGTTTGCGACGACGGCCAATAGATGACTTCTAGTTTTGACGTCTATTTTGACGGGAGAGGTGACCTTTGCTTTAAAATAACTTTTTAATTCGATAATTGCTATGCTATTACTACACGGTCATCCATCTAGTATGAAACAACCTGAGCGAAGTCTGTTAAAAAACACCAAAAACCAAATAAAGTTTGATGATAATAGATGAGTTTGTAGATAATTTCTTTACACACATTTTATTGACAATACGGAACGGTCAAAATAAATCACCGAAATTTCTATTTTTAAAGTTCCATTAATTTTACATATTGGTTTCCTCACTTTTTCGTTTATTAATAATTATTAAAATATTTGGTAGGTTTTTGGGTTATACTGATGTATTCCGTTACATGGCTAGTTGATTGGAATTATCTCTCTAGATAAATATGTATCACGTTTAATAGCAATACACCTATCCCCCGATTTACACGGTACTTGTTTTACACGTTTTCGCTTTTACACGGTTTTCCAAATAAGTTTTTTTTTATCGCACTATACTAAATGCTACTGTGATTGAACACATGCGCTGTGTACAAATCTCACAAGGAATCCCGAGCTTATGTGCTGACTACATATTTTAACCTGTCAATGCATTTTATTTTTATTTCTGTGTACACCTATCCCCCGATTTACACGTTTTTCTCAGGAACGTATCTACCGTGTAAATCGGGGGATAAGGTGTATAGGACTTAATCAATTTAGGTTTTTGTTATATTTATGTTTTCGCTGTACATAGCGGTAAGTGTCTTGTTTTTATACGCTCCCTAATTGGTTCTCTACGATCACGTGACCATAATATAAGTTTTATTCATGAGTGTATATGAAAATAAATACACTGCGTGACATTGAAAATGGAACACCAAGAAATAGTGGCCAGAAAATTATGCAAATTTCAGGGTAGACGCGCCTAACCGAGTTATGCAAATGATATAAAATGCGCAGCTCTCGTGCGCACATGGAGTAAGATATAACTTGCAGAAAGGACAGTATTCGTGTCGTTATTTCTTCAAGGAAAATCATTGTATAAATTTTGTTCTTGTGTCAAAAGACACGTGTAATAACAGAGAATGCCAGGTCATCGTAAACGGAGGCAGTTCAAGCAGACAGACGCTTTTACGAGGGGCATGGTGATCGGACTGAAAAGGGTAGGTTGGTCCATACGTCAAATCGCAGCTGATACACACCTTGGTGCGTCCACGGTGCACCGACTGTGGAGAAGATGGTTGGAACAAGGAAATGTGGCAATTTATAGGAATGTCGGTGCAACCAGAGTGACGTCAGCACGTGTGGATCGGCGTATCCTTCGACAAGCAGTGGCGGCCCCACAAGCCACTTGTACCGCCATCCTGCAACATGTGCAAGACACCCTATATCATTCCATCTCGACCAGAACCATTTCCCGTCGATTGGTTGCTAATGGCTTGCACTCATGCCGTCCGCTAAGAAGACTGCCATTGACCCCACCGAATAGGCGCCAACGTTTGGAATGGTGCCGGGCTAGATCGACGTGGATGACGGAATGGCACAGGGTCGTGTTCTCAGATGAGTCGCGTTTCTGCTTGTCCAGTGATAGTCGCCGTGTACGCGTGTGGCGTCGACGTGGAGAAAGGTCCAATCCGGGAGCAATTGTGGAACGCCCCACCGTGCGACAACGTGGAATCATGGTTTGGGGCGCAATCGCGTATGATTCCAGGTCACCTTTACTTCGTATTCAGGGCACTATGACGGCCCAACGATACGTTGATGATGTGCTGCGACCGGTGACACTCCCCTACCTTCAGGGGGTACCCAATGCCCTTTATCAGCAGGATAACGCCCGACCGCACACTGCTCGCATTAGCCAACAAGCTCTGCAAGATGTACAGATGCTTCCCTGGCCACCGTACTCTCCTGATCTCTCACCAATCGAGCACGTCTGGGACATCATTGGACGCCGTTTGCATGCCTTGCCACAGCCGCGTTCAGAAGACGAACTGTGGCAAATGGTTGAGAGGGAATGGAGAGCCATCCCTCAGGACGCTATCCGTACTCTTATTGACTCTCTACCTAGACGTTTTGCTGCGTGCATCGCCGTCCGCGGTGGTCCTACTTGCTACTAAGCCGACGCCGTTCTCGCTCTGTATTATGACTATCATTTTGAAATAAAGATCACTTATTGTTCGTCCCTGTCTCTCTCTGTCTGCCGAGTTTCATCACTTTCTGGCCACTATTTCTTGGTGTTCCATTTTCAATGTCACGCAGTGTATAAGTGCCAAAAATTTTAAAAAAATTATCCATAAAAATAATATTTCCAATCCCTGGACACTTTTATTTTTCCATTTATCATTACTCTTCACAATTCATCCTTTCATACTTTCATCCTTAAGGTTAGAAATAATCGTTATTTCTTCTTGGGATAAATCTCGATTTTTCGTTCAAAAGAAACACATGCGGGATATTTTTCAAATGTCGTTCTACAATAATATTTGTTTTCGTCACATACACTATACAATAAACTGGGATATTAAATTCTTAATCTATTTTCATCGTAGTCATCACGTTTGGAGAAGTTTTTAATCTATAAAAACAAAGATCACCTCTCCCGTCAAAATAGACGTAAAGCTAATTGCCATCTATTGACTGCCGTGGCAAACTAGCGGACTCAGGTCGATGATAAAGCCATAACACCAACTTTGATAAACTGAGAAGAGCTGGTATTGTGGATTTGTCACCGACCCAAGCCCGCTATTTTGCGGTTTCGGTCAATAGATGGTGTCTAGTTTTGACGTCTATTTTGACGGGAGAGGTGACTTTTGTCTATATAGATCAATATCCTCCCGGCAATATTTCCATCTATAAAATAAAAAGTGTCCTAAAATGTTAACAATTCTTGTGATATTAATGTCAAATATAGAATTGATAAGGTACAATTTGGATTATAGATTATAAACACAAGGTAATAGGACCAAATCCAAATAAATAAATAGTATGTGACGTTTCGGTAACAGCTTTGTTACCATCTTCAGACAAAAATACTGAAACTATTCAGTAACCATTCAGTATTTTGGTCTGAAGTTGGTAACAACGCTGTTACTGAAACGTCACATACTATTTATTTGGATTTGGTCTTATTACCTTGTGTTTATATAGAATTGAAAATTGAACAAACTTTTTAATAAGTAAAATATTATTAATAGTTTTCACATTTTAAAATCTTTTTAGATATGTCCTTTTTTGTGTATAGAGAATCAATATTTTTTATATTCCCGAAATAATGAGACGGCTATACAAGACATCCAGCTATGACTTAACATTTTTTTAGATATTTTACAAATATTTTATTCAAACCTGAAAAAATATATTTGAAATATTTTTTAAAATATTTTATTTACGTGCGTATATTTTATAATTCCATTCCAATTCTAATTTCCTTTTTCAATATATTTTTAAATAAATGTTATATCTTCAAAATTTGATATAAAAAAAATATTCCCCCATTTTTCAGATTTGAATATTTCACAATTTTCTACCCATATAAGATAACCCCATTCAATCGTTCCCCTTAATTTGATTTGAATATATCTCCTGCAACATTTTATTTACATAATACCGTATATATATATATATATATATATATGTGATATGTAATTAAATTTAAACTTTCGTATATTTTTACATATAAACTAATAAATACATTTTGACATAAAATGTTATTTTAAAAAATAATATTTACAGAATATAAATAATATTTTAAAATATAAGTTTGTCCTAAAATTTCGTGTTTTTTTCTTAAAACGTTGTTTTTCTTATTACTCGGCGAATAATATTATTATGGCGTGTTTTATCCTCGAAGGTTGGGAGGTAGCCTAGAGTGAGGTGTTGCTTAACTGAGGCAAACGGACTCCAGTAATCTCTTTTATTACATAAATTGACTGATTGACTGCTAACAACTTGTAGCGCCCTTTATACATGAAGTTAGAAATGAGTATGCAAAGAGGATATTTCTGCAAATATTCCAATTATGCAAATACACAACACGGCGAATACATAAAAATAATATTACTTTATACATAATACAAAGACATTATACATAACGGCGAATAATATTATTACGGTGAATACATAATAATACAATTACTTTATACATAATACACACAAAGACAATAATAATACAATTACTTAATAATACAATTACATAATAATACAATTACTTTATACGTTGACCGTGCGGCCACGCTTCGCGCGAGCTCCGCGTATTTCGCCTCTGGCGAGCGGTGAAATGCATCTTAGCATGCCGAGTTCGGCATCGCCAGGGACCTCGGGATCTGCTGGACAGGAGCCTGGAAGGCCCAGCATCCCATCTCCAACTGGTGGAAAGAAATTACAGAAAGACGAGATTCAGAAGACAATCTTAAGAGAAAATTCTGAAAATCGTGATAATGCAAATCCGCCGGCAGGCGTTAAAGATGTAAAACTGGCCGCCGCGCGTGACGTCACGCTCAGCTTGCCGGCCGGTACGTCATTCAATGGCGCTGCCCCTGTCCTGGGAAACTGGGCGGACTGCATTGAAGATTTGGGCCCTGAAGCGGACGACGCTTTTACCGTCGTCAAGGGTAAGAAGAGGCGTCGCGAATCGACGAATTCGCCTACAGCGGCTGCACCATCCTCCAACATCGGAGGTGCTAGGACTAGTCGCCGACCACAATCTTCGGCAGGATCTGTGCCGCGGGCACAAGAGATAAGAACAACCAGGGCCCACATCACAGAGGCCCGGGCGCGGCAGGCATCCTCCTCTGAGGAGCACTGCATCTACCTGGAGCACGGCCCCGAGCTACAGCCCTTCCACTACCTGAGGGCACTAGACAGGATGCACGGGGGAACCGCCGGAGTTATCCAAGTCTCCAAGGTGAACGGCCACCAACTCCTGGGACTGGCGAACAGAGGCTTGGCCGAGCGCCTCATAAACGAGGGCCTCGAGGTTGAGGGCACACTCCTCAGGGCCTTTCCTTTCCGCAAAAGAACGGAAAGGATAACAGTGGGCAACCTCCCCTTCTTCGTGGAGGACTCCGCCATCATCAGCGCCCTAAAACCTTATGGGCGCGTAACATCAATTGCGCCCAAACTGATGAAGGCCGGCCCATACACCTACAACGACGGCCGCCGCGAGGCATTCATTGTCCTCCGCGAGGGAATGACAACTGAGAGGCTCCCCATCCGCCTTGAGATCCCTATTAAAGGCGAGGCCTGGCCCGCTTATTTGTCCTCGGGCATCAAGTGCTCCAGGTGCCACGGCCAAGGACATCGCAGGGCCAACTGCCCCCTGCTTGCAGGGCGAATCAACGCTCCTAGACCGGCTACACCTACCTCTCCCACCAGCGTCCCACCAGTGACCGCGCCTGGGCTGCCTCAGCAGCCATCTGCCCATCCTCCACCTCCGGCGTCCCCCAGTCCAGCCATGGAGACCCCCAGCGCTTCTCCTGCGGCCCGGGCTGTGACCCCATCTGCAGCACCTCGGCCATCCACACCAGTGGCCCCAGCCGTACCTATGGAGAAGGCGCCTCCTGCCCCTCCACCTGTGACCCCTGCTCCGTCCTTGCGGGCTCCTGGGGGTTCCGTGAGCCCCCAATCAACGAAGTCGGGACCCCCCGCTCAGGACATTGAAATGACCGCCATCGAGGAGTCCTCCGCTTCCTCTACAACATCGAGCAGGACATCCATGAGAGATGACCTCGTGGCGTTCATCCGGAGAAGCCCCACCGTGTCCTTTACTGGGACGGACGCTCTTGGTCTTGGGCGGGAGGAGGTCTTGGACCTCCTCTCCTCGAGGACCAAGGCCCAAAGAAAACGCTGGCTCCTGACACCTCCGCAGACCGATGCTCTTGCCGGTCTGATTAAACAAATCCTTGGCCTGAAGCCCGCAGGCAATACCAATGTATATAAAATCTTACACCAGGTCAAATCCGAATTGAAAAAAGGACCGGCGGCAGTGCCTCCAACACCCCCACTGCCTGCGCCTTGGCCTGCCGAGCCAGCACCACCCGCTCCCCAAGAGAGGGAGTCGACGCCGGCCATGGCCACACCTCCGCCTCCCACGTCTGCCCAAATGGAGGCTGACCTAATCGATAAACGTTGCGATGAATTGCAACTTTTAACCATCCAATTGATGAAGGAACTCAACCTCTGGCCACAACTGGACTCTTTATACCCTGACCTCGTGGAAGCGGTGCTATACCCTGAGGATAGGAAGGGCTTCCTCAGGAGACTTTCGCCGGGGGACAAGAAAGTTATCATCCAAATCCTGGACAAGCTTTCCGAGCATACTCGGGACTTACACTCCCTTACTCTCAGGGACCTATCTGAGCTTAGGGCCGCCTTCCCGTCCGACCTCCTGTTGAAACAATTGTAAAATAATTGTAAATATTTGAGCTTATCTCTCCGGAGTGTACTAATTGACAGTGCGGTCAATAAAATCTGTTTAATTGGTAATTGGTACACACAAAGACATTATACATAACGGCGAATAATATTATTACGGTGAATACAAAATAATACAATTACTTTATACATAATACAAAGACATTATACATAACGGCGAATAATATTATTACGGTGAATACAAAATAATACAATTACTTTATACATAATACAAAGACATTATACATAACGGCGAATAATATTATTACGGTGAATACAAAATAATACAATTACTTTATACATAATACAAAGACATTATACATAACGGCGAATAATATTATTACGGTGAATACAAAATAATACAATTACTTTATACATAATACAAAGACATTATACATAACGGCGAATAATATTATTACGGTGAATACAAAATAATACAATTACTTTATACATAATACAAAGACATTATACATAACGGCGAATAATATTATTACGGTGAATACAAAATAATACAATTACTTTATACATAATACAAAGACATTATACATAACGGCGAATAATATTGGTATTTCAAATTTTGCAAGTGTTTACGAACTTTTGGGATAACCTTGTGTAATCTCTCTATATATATAAATATACAACAATTGAAAACACATTAAGACGCGAATGTTTCTTTTCACAAATAAATCAAACTTCTACTGTCCTTACTGTGATGGAAAAATATTGGGAAGGCTTGGCTCATCAGTGGTGAACCCTCCCAGCGGTTTCGCCAATTTAATCTAACAGACCGCTTCTTTAGAGCTCCAATAGTTTATTGGATCATTCTGCTTTTATATGTTACACTGATGGATGGAATCTTAAAAATGGTATTTAAGTAAACTATGGACATAGGCTTTTAGGATAGTAGAATTACATCCCTGGACACTTTATTTTTCTGTTTATCATTACTCTTCACAATTCATCCTTTCATATTTCATCCCTAAGGTTATAAATAATCGTTATTTCTCCTTGAAATAAATTTCGATTTTTCGTTCAAAAGAAACACATGCGGGATAATTTCCAAATGTCATTCTACAGTAGAATTGCATATAAATATTTGCATCGAGCAATGCTCTTCCGCAAACAACAATGAACATATGAATGTGTTTTAATAATATTTATGTGATGAGAGAACTGAGAAAGCTTTCTGAAGCGAATAAAACAGGATCAGTTACCATTGTATATGGTAATACCATTGTATTAATATTTATTGTTCGCCTACAACGATAGAAAACTTAATAAACAAACCATTCGTCTGGATAAAATTAGATTCAGCGCCATTTTGTTCCATAAATAAATTCAAATAAAATTATTTGACCCAAACGAAATTTAAAAATTCTTTTTCTCTTAAGTGATTGCTTACAATCATTTCAACAAACCCATTCGAAATTAAATTTCAAAATTTTAATATAAAATAATCAAAAATGTGTCAACCAAAATTAAACACGTTTGCAATTTAATTTTCAACTAGAGAAATTCTTCCAATAAATAATAAAAAATAGAAGGAAAGAATTGTGTTGTCAAATTTCAGAAAATTGGAGAAATATTTTTTACACAACGCTACATTAAAAATTACCGAAATATATTTCAAGAGATTATCTGTGAAAAAATCAAATTTGAAAACATTTTAAATTATACAAGATCAAATTTTTAATATTGTAAACTATTTTGAGGAAAAAAAATATTTCACTTTTTTTTTTTCTATTTGTAAAAATAAAAATGTCACCGATTTAAAATTATTTATAACAAAATGGCGTTAAAATTAAATTTAGGTATAAATATACCAAATAATGGTTTGTTTTTAATACACACTTCACAACATACTCGGAAAATAAAAAAATTCTCAAATATCATTAAAAATATCAATTTCCTTTCTGGAAATATCAAATATTTACATTACGCGATAAAATTGATTTAACCTAGCAACCTATTTGAACCTATTTCATGTTTTTTTTTTACGAATTCCTTCCTTTGGTAAATCTGTATAAGACTGTTGGTCTTAATAAAGCTATATTTTTTTGAAAATAGAGCAATCCATGAATAAATCTTTAATTAAAAAAGGCATATATTGGATCAAAATATCATTTATTTTACCAATATTTCAGTTGGCTGAATGCCAACCTTTATCAAGGTGTTATAACATATTATTGTGTATATTAATAATATGTGTAAATCTCTCTCTCTCTCTCTCTAGGACCACGCCATCTCCTCAGCTGCGAAACACACAATCTACATATTCTTAGTAGATCACGAAATACGTGGTTTCGCTGGAGACCCACTGGTGATCCATCAAACTCTACAGAGGTGGCGCCATGTACATATTGACTGTACATAGTTGTATATAAAGAGACGAAGGTCGCCTCTCCCGTCAAAATAGACGTCAAAACTAGACGCCATCTTTGTCTCTTTAGATCAATATTCTCCCGGCAAAATTTCTATCTATAGTTGTTTATGTAAAAAAAAAAACAATAGATATAAAAAATAAAACAGTCCGAAACGTGTTCGTAGTTGTCTTTTCTTGATTTATCAATAAAATGGGTTGGTCAAATATCAGGGAATAGGTTAAATCAACGTTTAATTGAATTCTCTTCCACTATATATCGTTCTGCCATCTGAAAAAGTTCACCTGAAGGTGGTCAGGATATGCTTTTTTGATATTAATCACTTATCTATCTAATTTCTTGCACTATAATGAGTATCATTGAACATTATCATTACTTATAATTAATAGGCTAATCCTTTAATAGAATGTTCAATTCTAAAAGCTTGAGGGATGAGTTTCTTTTGCAAATAAATTTATTTCGAGCTTTCGGGCAACGCCCTTCTACAGGAAAATTCAAAAATAAAGTAAATTAAATTATATTACACTGAGATTAAGTGAGGCATAATTTACTTTATTTTTAATTTTCCTGTAGAATGGCGTTGCCCGAAAGCTCGAAAAAAATTTACTTGCAAAAGAAACTCATCCCTCAAGCTTTTAGAATTGAACATTATCATTACTTATAGATAGTGATGAATATGCACTTGAACCTTGAATTGACAAGATGTAAATAGAATTATGTAAATAGGAGAATATTGTCTATCTCTCTCTCCTTTCCCATATTGATGTAGATTCCACGTCCTTTCATTATACACAAATATTTGAAAATTCAAACATTTCACCTGCAAAAAAAAAAAAACACATGAATAGATAACAGAGGAAATCGAATCGCTATATAAAAATTTCAATACATCAACAGTTATTGATAAAAAAAAAGTTTTTTTTTTCCATATGAATGAATTTCAAAAACTTTAAAAAGAAAAAATAGTTTAAAAATTGGAAGTAAAAAGATGCCATTAAATATAAAATATAATATATCGATTTATATTTTAGATTTTTTTACAGTTAAAAAATGTTTTTACAAATGGGTTTAACTTCCTGCGACAATAAATATTATTTCTTAAGTTTAATCAAAATTTATATAGGGCAATATATCAGTAGCATAAACACAATAAATTTGGTCTTATGCTGGAGTTTGTTGTTAGGATTAAAAATGGTCGTTTTTGACTGTATACTGAGACACTATTCTGTATAATACACTGCGGCCTGTGATTGTAAAACGACACTTGAAGTTACACCGCATGAGTTTCTTTTCAACGACAAATCAAAAATTTTATTTCAAGGTGAAATATCGACTATTTCTAACCTTTTTGAATGAGGTATGAAAGGATGAATTAAGAAAAGTAATGATGAACGGAAATAAATAATTAGAAATAGTCGATATTTCACCTTGAAATAAAAATTTGATTTTTCGTTTAAAAGAAACTTATGCGGTGTAACTTCAAGTGTCGTTTTACACTATTCTGTGTATAGTTTTCTTGTGTGTGAATGAAAAACACTAACCTCTTAGTTCTCCCAATAACCAGAGGCTATCTAAGATTTATGATACTCATTCTGTAGTTCTTCTATGTCACTACATTCGTCTACCATTTAACTCCGCCTTTGCCGGTCCCAAGCCCGGATGAAAAAGGAGGAGGGGAGCAGTAATAAGCTCACTAAAAAAACTGTGCTCAGCTGGCCTGGCTGATAGTACCCTGTAAGGGTTCCTAATCCAGGGATGCAGGATGAGTCTGCACTCCAGGTACATGGTACATGGTGTTTGTTCCTCATGTCAGAGGCGACCAATTATTTTAGAGCTAAGTCAGTGGCCTGCCACTGAGTAGTGCTTCCAGTCTTAATGACAAAGGCAGACACATTCTACTTCACCCAGTCATGATGGTTGTCAAACAGACACCATCAAGGGTCACAACTTGATAGCCTAATATGATTGAGTGAAGATAAGAAAGAAGAAGAAGACCATTCTACAGTGTCGCCACATTAGTTGAATTGGGTGCTATGAACACGCCACATGTTAATTTCACTCAAGAAATTATAAAGGATTGATTTATATGAAACTGCTACGCGTTCTATATTTCCCTTTTTTTTTCTATAAATGATTTCTCTATTTAGAAAGTATATAATAAAAGGTAAACATATTTTTTTATATAAATAATAACGCAAACTATGAAGTATAAAGTCAATAGAGGTGCCATATTATATTTATATACATTCATGGACAAAACTTCTTAAGGAAGTGGAAAGTCTTTGATATCGCCGGTCGTCTTTTTATATATATTTTTTATAAATAATAGCGCAATCTATAAAGTATATAGCCAATATAGGTGGCGTATATCTACAAGTTGTATATACACTCATGCAATAAACTTAAGGAAGTGGAAAGTCTTTGATATCGCCGGTCGTCCGTTTTTTTTTTTTTTTTCAAGTAGATAGAGACCATTTTGTTCACACTTAGTTATCTCGTGTATCTTCAATAAAGGTCACTGTAATATATTTCAGAGTTATTGTTTGAATCCCGATATACATGGTAAAATGTACAACTTCCTTAAGTTTTTTCCATGAATGTATATTTTATATTCCCACCCGCGCTCTTGGAAATATTTCCGCATATAGATATAAGATAGGCCTTCTTTATAGAATATTATTTTAGAAAAAAAAATTAGGAGGAAAAACAAAAAAAAAACTAAGGTAAAAAGAAAAAAAAAAGAACTAACTAAAATATTAGCCGGAAACACATAACGTCCATTAAAAAAATTGTTTTTTTTTTCTTATGACACACAAAGAAAAATCCACCATCACAAAGAAAGACATCAGTATTAAGTGGATAGCTCTTTCGTCTGTGAATTTAATGACGAAATTATATATACACTCATAGACAGAACTTAAGGAAGTGGAAAGTCTTTGATGTCGCCGGTCATCTATATATATTTTTAAGGAGATAGAGGCAATTTTGTTCACTTTGGTTATCTCGTTTCTTCAATAAAGGTCACTGTAATATCTTTCAGAGTTATTGTGGTTGTCTTGTCCCTTCTCCATGGAAAGAGGGGGGGTGCCCCATTAGTCAGCCACATTTCAGAGTTCCCTGTTCACTGTTACCGTAGCTGCTCGGGGATCGCGACACCGTACTTCACCCTACAGGGCAGTCCCTTACTTGTGCTGCTTCTCCCGCCCGCCACGTAGAGGAGGGTTATTGTCTGAATCCCGCTATATATGCTAAAAAGGTACAACTTCCTTAAGTTTTTTCCATGAGTGTATTATCAGGCGAAATGTAAGAAGGGGATAAAATGGACTGTCGGTATGCAAATTGAATTGAAACAATCGGAGACATGGGAAAGGCAGTAGTTGGAATATAGGAGATGATTGAAAGATAGGTGAACAGGATCTGTAGCGATGAATTATCCTGGATAGGATTGGCTAAGAAGAGATTAGCGGTGATGAGTTTCTTCATAAAAAAAGATATAAGCTTAGCGAGCATTCGGACAATAATATCCTTTAACAGGCTGTAATATATATATATTTGCTTATCCCTAGTACACGTGGTACAGGCCATGATAATCATGGTGTGTAGAAGTAGGCGACTGCTTTTACTGTAAGTGCACCACATGTCTACACATGTGAAAAGCAGTTCGACTTTGCACTTACAAGTGTGCCAGAGCCCCGTTTGGTTACTTGCATTCGCTGGTGGGGTTGGACTTTTGCAAGAATCGGGGGCCATTGGAGCATTTTTTTTTAAACAGAAAAAAGTTGCCAATGCGGGAATCGAACCCGGGTCATAGCGGTCAAAACCAACGGTTTAGATCATCCTTCCACCGACCCCCTCGGATGTAATATGAATACAAAAAACTAGAGGACAAAGAAGGTTAAGGTGAAATTGAAGATATTATTGAAAGAAATATCCTAAGCAAAATTCTCTCGGAAAACTTCTTCTTTTCAGAAGAGAAGATTAACGATATGGCGTTACACACTGTATGATTCAATGATTGCACAACTAGATGTTCTATATAGAAGCATAGAGCACCTCTCCCGACAAAATAAACCTCAAAACCGTGACGCCATCTATTGACCGTCGCCTTAACTAGCGGTCTCAATTCGGTGACAAAACCACAACACCAGCTTTGGCAAACTGAGAAGGGTCCACCTAGAGACCATAGTTTGGACGCTTGGTGGACGCTTCTCAGTTTGCCAAAGCTGGTGTTGTGGCTTTGTCATCGACCCGAAGCCGCTAGTTGCGGTGACGGTCAATAGATGGCGTCACGGTTTTGACGTCTATTTTGACGGGAGAGACGTCCTATGCTTCTATGGATCAATTTCCTCCCGGCAAATTTTCCATCTATAAGTTGTATATAATATCAATAAATTCTACAAAAATAAACTTTTACAAAACTCAGTGTAAACCACACAAAGAAATATTTTCGCATGGTTAACCGTGGTTGAAAATTGGGTTACAATGGAAAACGTTAGTTTTGGAAAAGAAAAGTTTATTTACATACCCATATAAATTCACAGTCATCAATCAAACTCAAATATCAAATTCTATATTATTTCGACATACCGGGAACTGGCTAGGAGGTGCTCAAAGAATCCAAATCAACTCACCGTATGAAAAGAGTGGTTAAGATGGTTTTGAATAGATAAATATATATTACCTTATATAGCTTGATGGTTTGGTGGAGGAATGGTCTAAAACGTTGGTTTTCTATAGCCAAGACTCGGGTTCGAATCCCACAATGGACATTCTTTTTTTAAGAAAAAAATTGCTTCAAAGGCCTCCTATTCGTCTTCTTCTTTCATATCTCCACTCAATCATATTAGGGTATCAAGTTGTGACCCCTGATGGTGTCTGTTTGACAACCATCATGACTGGGTGAAGTAGAATGCGTCTGCCTTTGTCATTAAGACTGGGATCACTACTCAGTGGCAGGCTGACTTAGCTTCAAAAGAAATGGCCGCCTCTGACATAAGGAACAGACACCATGTACAGCCGCTCCTAACATTAAAATATACAAGTATTAGAACATCAACAATCAATTCTGTCATCGTTTGCTTTTGTGAATGGAATAAATACCCAAATATGGCCATTTCTTATAAGCATCGGTGGTTCAGTGGTAGAATGCTCGCCTGCCACGCGGGCGGCTCGGGTTCGATTCCCGGCCGATGCATTTTTTTTTTTACAATTTTTAAAACTCATTTATATTATTAATTTTGAAACAACTAAATGTATTGCAAAAAATAATTAAATCAAATACCTAAACACTAATATAATACAATTTTTGCCATTACACACTTTTTTCTGTAGTTTATGTGTTTCTTCTGTATTGCTATTCTATGGCACTTCTACTATTTATTATTGATGTATTTTCAGTATGAAGGATACTTCACTCGGGGGATTTCTCGGGCGAAGCCGGGTCATTCTTCTAGTGGAGTACAAACGCTGCTCGCCGATTCGTTCATAAAACCAACCACCACTATTAAGTTCAAGTAACCAAACCGAAGATCTGACACATTTGTAAGTGCAAAAGTCGAACTGATTTCTACATGTTTAGATATGTGGTGTACTTATAGAAAAAGCAATTTCTAACTACTCACCATGATTATCATGGCTTATATACCTTGTAATGTATACTAGGGATATGTAACTACGCGGAAATATCTTTATTTACGGGGCTGCTTACAGAATAAATGATTTTTGAGCCCCGATGGACGCATAAAGCGGAATATATACATTGTTGGAGGGGCTTGGGGATGGGTGGCCAGGGGATCATCGCCAGGTGAGGCCAGGAGAGTCAGGATGTAGAGGAGGATACATATGTAACTACATCAGAAGATATGTATATATGGCGTAGAGTAAAGAGATTCTCCGAAAGCTTATCTCCTTTCCGTTTAAAGAAATATTTGACGAAAGATTTATCTCTTTATAATTATATAGTTGTATATAGAGTTTAGGGGGGGAGAAGTCCGACCACACCTCCCTGCGGTCCCCCCTGGACCCTTGGAATATTTGACCAAGTTCTGGTTCATTATCAAGGTGACTAACGTGGCAACGGCATCCATTTTCCAATGAAGAGCAAAACCGATATCTCCAGTAAAGCTACCGGGGTAACTGCCGCGTCAGGAGCTACAGCCCAGGCTCCTGATGAGAAATATACAACGAGGACACAATTCAATCTACTACAGAAAAATAAACTTACTTTTAAAGAAATAGAAACAATAGCCAAAACCAAAATAAACAAGAACTGGAGGATCCCACCTAAGCACAACTGGTACAGTGGAGTGAACCCAGGAGGAGCTCTGAACATCAGAAATAGACAGCATCAAACAACAAGATTTAGAACAGGCCATCTCAAACCATTGAAGATAGAAAATAATAACAAAATCTACCCCACTTGCCCAAAATGTAGCTTGGCACCTGCAGCTCCAGAACACATTTTGGCTTGCATTAGATGTACTAAACAGGACCTTTTGGTAGAGGCCGCTGCTTATCATAAAACAGCTCGAGGAACATGAACTCATGGAATTCGTGTAATCTTTACACAAGGGGATAAGAAACAACAACAACAGATAGTGGACATTGCTGTGAAAGAGATGCATGGAGACATCTGAGGCTCTTCATTCGACACGACAACAACAACAATATATAGCTGTGGGGGAGTATATTTTAAAATACGATAAGTCACCCAGATTATGACAAAAAGTTTATCGGGGTGATAAATGACAATTTCAATTAGTGAAAACTTTTGTCGAGCTTTGTTTAGTGACAGATAATTACGACATCTCAACCGAAACGTAATTAGCAGAAGATAAGATGGTACTAATTAGTGGTCATAGAAACTTTCTCTCAGTATCTCTTTCTTTGTCTCCGTATTTTTCTATTGTTGGATCTAGAAGTGAATGGTATAGAGTGCTATAACACTCTGTCTATAATGGTGAGATGAGGAATGAAGTCTGTACAGGTAGATGTTCTTTGTCATTTAGGACCTTTCTCAGAAGTCTACAGTCAGTTCTACACAAGTCTGTATCTATAATGGTGAGATGAGGATTGAAATTTGTACGTGTAGATGTTCTTTGTCATTTAGGGCCTTTCTCAGAAGTCTACAGTCAGTTCTACACAAGTCTGTATCTATAATGGTGAGATGAGGATTGAAATTTGTACGTGTAGATGTTCTTTGTCATTTAGGACCTTTCTCAGAAGTCTACAGCCAGTTCTACACAAGTCTGTATCTATAATGGTGAGATGAGGATTGAAATTTGTACGTGTAGATGTGTATAGTCAGATCTACAGAGGTCTGTATCTACAATGGTCAGATGGTACGTATAGGAGAGATGTTCTTCGCCATTTGTATAAACTTGAGAATTTGTATAAATTTTCGAACTGAAGACAAACCATTCAAAGCTCAGGGAAAATGGAGGCACCACTTCTATCCACATGATCCAAGCCGTTGGAGAACACAAACTTAGAATATTATTCACATCTATGTGCAATGTAAATGTACAATTTCATTGTTAAATGGTTTGCAATATACGTTTAATACTGGTAAATATAAATACATTAAGAAAAGTAAAATTCTTGGTGATATTGTTTAACGACACTATGTAAATAGGATTCAGTAATTGTATAATTTCATCCATAGTTTAGCTTTTCGAGCACAGCTCATTCATTTAAAGAACAAGAAAACAAATTAATTCAAATTTTCGACAAATCTCTTTGTCCATCATCTTATGAATTGAACTCTTATAAACTTATAATGAATCCAGAAATGAATGGTACGAACTCCCCTGTCGAAATATTGGATATAAAACATACCCTATTGATACAAGATAGGTTTTTGTCATTTAATGTTTTTAAAATGGATTGCTCTCTATTTTCAACATATATAAACATACACTCATGAACAAAACTTAAGGAAGTTGTACCTTTTAGCATGTATATCGGGATTGAGACAATAACTCTGAAAGATATTACAGTGACCTTTATTGAAGACATACGAAATAACCATGTGTGAAAAAAATTGCCTCTGTCTCCTTAGAAAAAAAAAAAATATATATATATATATAGACGACCGGCGAATTCAAAGATTTTCCACTTTCTTAATTTTTACCCATGAGTGTGTATTTAAAAAAATAATTTATATATATAAACAAAAAATATATAAATCTCCATACGATCCGTAAAAAAAAAAAAAATAGCAGACGCTTGACTAAGTTCTTCTGTGATTAATTCA
Source organism: Cordylochernes scorpioides (assembly GCA_030710605.1). Lineage (NCBI taxonomy): Eukaryota > Metazoa > Arthropoda > Arachnida > Pseudoscorpiones > Chernetidae > Cordylochernes > Cordylochernes scorpioides. The sequence goes on along the minus strand of CP092863.1, from coordinate 150,125,751 downwards.
AATTCCCAAGCAGACGATTAGCGCCAAACGAAAAAAGGAAACTAACGAGCGGCAAATGGCTGAACACAAGAACATAAAAATAGACCTTAACATAATTGTAATGAAGATTGATTGTCTTTACGGTTAAAAACAATATTTGAAGTTTTTTTTTTAAAAACCTTTCGAGTATTAATCTTTTGGTATTCATTAATTACAAGGGTAAAATAATTAATTTATAAAGAGAATAAATAAATAATTAGGAGAAATATATTTCCTGACAAAACAGCAGGTGTAGAATTCCTATGGAATAGGGTAATATGTTTCTGCAGACGTTTATAATTCGACACATTGATTAGAATTTACAGAATTAATTTTAGTTTTAGTTAATTTTAGTGTCAGTTAATTATAGCTAATTGTTTTATTAATGTGAAAAAAAGTACAAAAGTGAATTTGTACTTGAATTAGATGGATAAATTAGGGGGAAAAAAGGCATTTTCTAATCGTGTAACTGAAAGTTGCTGATAGCTTGCGCCATCTATCGGAATAAATATCAACTAATTGTTAATTTTTTAAAATTATTCCAGAATTGGTCAAATACCGTTTTCTTGATTAATCATAAAATAACGCGTTCGTGGTTACCTTTTTTAAAAATATATATAAGATACGGTATTTTGATAATTCTGGAATAATTAAAAAAATCAACGATGAGTTGATATTTATTCCGATAGATGGCGCAAGCCATCAGCAAATTTCAATTGCACGATCCGGAAAAATGCCTTTTTTTCCTGTTTTATTAATTAAAAAATAATTTTGATATACGCATAAATCAATTTATCATTTTTTTAATTATCAAGACGTTTTAGTTACTCACTGTCACTATATATGTATGACATAATAAAAATCATATTTTTATTATTCATTAATATAATTATAATTTAAATAATCATAGAATTAACACAGAGTTAATTTTTTAAAATCCTTAACAAAAGGAGTACAACGCAATATTGTTTTTTTGTTTATACTTAGAATATCATATAGAATTGTATGTATGCAAAACTGTTTGTTCTTAAAAATATAATCATTAAAATAAATTTAATTTTGGATATAAAGTTATCATTTTCAATTCAATCCACGACTGCATGAATGAATTGGTAACGTACCTAAAATACATCTTTTTTTACGACATCCTTTATTAATAGCCGACAGGATGTATTTTAACCCTGTGCGAGAAGAATTCCAATAGATTTCAAAGCCATATATTGCAACTAAGATATTTGGGAAAAGATATAGATAAAAGAATAGCAATTATGGAAGTCGAAACTTTAATTAAGAAATTAAAAAGGATAAAAAAAAGTATAAAAGGCATTGAACAAAATATCGAATCCATTGTGTCTATGGTAGATGTAAATGCAACGAAATGCAAACTAGAGTATGCAAATAATGATTTGATGAAAATGAGTGATATTTTCTTGCAGCAACTTGAGGATGAGGATTTGAATGACGAAGTGGAAAATTGCATAGATAAGTGTATAAGATTAAAGTGTGAATTGGATTTAAGGCATAATGGGCAAGAAACATCTGAGAAAGGGGTAAATTTACATGTTAAAATGCCTAAACTTGAATTGCCAACTTTCGATGGTAGATTAGAATCATGGCTTTCATTTAAGGATCTATTTTTTTCTGCGGTTGGTTCTAACTCACAAATACCTAATATTGAAAAGTTACAATATTTAAAAGGCCAACTGAGAGGCGAAGCCCTAAGACTGGTAAACGCATTTCCAATTACAGCCGATAATTATGTTGAGGTTTGGCAAACCTTATTAACAAGATATGATAATCCAAAGGATCTGATTTTCACCCAAATAGATAATGCATTAAGATTACCAAAGTTAGCCGATGACAACCATAAGTCAATGTTTAAACTTCTAGATAGTTGCAACGAGATAGTAAGAACAGTGAAGGTATTAGGTTACCAAATCGATAGTTTATCTGATGTGTTTCTCGTCAAGATCATACAAGATAAGCTTGATAAAACCACAAGAAAACAGTGGGAATTGCAGAACAACCCAAGGGTTGTGCCTTCAAGTAAGGATTTAATGGAATTTCTAGAAATTCACGCAAAAAGCTTGCAGAATTTGCCAAATAAAGATGCAAATGTGGAGGAGTCATCTATTAAAAGGGAAACAGCCCCAAGAATGGAAGTACAACAAAAGCAATGGGGACATCCAGGAAGAAGCCCTATGGACTATAGTTCTAAAAGATGCCCCTGCCGAATTTGCCTAAACAGGGGACATGCCGGACGCTTCCATCCTGAGAATAGGTGCTGGTTTCGGGAGAAGGCCGTACAAGCCTCCCCAGCTGCAAGCTTCATGTCCGTGCCGTCTCGATCCATGGATGCCTTGACGCAGACAACAGCCCCTTCGAGCGAATGCCGACCAGCTCCGCCTCAACACTCCTGACGCCAAGGTCTGTATATAAATCTAAATGTGAATAATAACAGTATTTTAGCTCTCATGGATACTGGCTGTACCTTCTCTATAATTCCTCAACATATGATAGATAAGATTCAACCAAACTATGTTGTTTTTAATAATTTACCTCTTATTAAACAGACATCCGGTATGCTAAATATAAATTCAAAAATTAATGTTAATACAACTATAGGATCTATTACTAGAGATATTGATTTTTATTCCTCTGATATTAATTTGCCATATGTATTGCTTTCTTTACACCATATAAGATTATTTAAATTAGACATTGATTTTCAAAGTTTTACAATTACTCAATTTGGTAGAATTCTTAATGTTAATTACCATAACCCTAATAATAATAATTATACACATCATAATGTAATTCCTTTATTTAAATCTATTATTCCTCCTAATGAAAATGATTTTAGAAATTTTAATAGTGTAGAATTTGATGAAAAACTTTCACCATATGAAAAATCTGATTTAATTAAATTAATTAAGGAAAATAAGGAAGCGTTTGCTGCCCATAAAATGGATATAGGACATATTAAAGCAGATCCAATTAGAATTAAACTTACCTCACAAACACCTATTTCATTAAAGCCTTTTAGACCTTCCTTCTCGGACAACATTGAAATTAAAAGACAGATTGAGGAACTTTTAAAATATAATGTCATTAGACCATCTTATTCCTCCTATGCATTCCCTGCTATGTTGGTGAATAAGCGAAATGAAGGTAAAATTCGACTAGTAATAGACTACAGAAAATTAAATGATATAATAAAAAGAGATTCTGAGCCCATACCAAGAATAGATTCTATATTAGATAAGCTTTCAGAAGCTAATATCTTCACTACACTAGATCTTTTATCAGGTTATCACCATTTAGATATACACCCAGATGATAAAGAATACACAGCTTTTACTACCACTCACGGACTTTACGAATTTAATAAATTATCTTTTGGATTAAAAAATAGTCCAAGTCAATTCCAAAGAGTTTTAAGGCAAATTTTAAATAAATATGATGTTGATTTTTGCATGAATTACTTCGATGACTTCATTATATTTTCAAATAATTTTCAGGAACATCTGACCCATTTAAAAGTAATTTTAGATATTTGCATAAAGGAAAATATTAAGCTAAAACTAAGTAAATGTAAATTCGCTACTTATCAGATTTCTTTTCTAGGATATGAAATATCAAACCATCAATTTTCACCCAGCACTAATAATATAGAAACGATTAGAAAATTGAATTCCCCAAGGAATAAAAAGGATTTACAACGAGTTTTAGGATCTATTAACATTTATTCAAAATTTATCCCTAATTATGCTAAACTCAGACTCCCTTTGAATAATTTGTTGAAAAAAGATGTAAAATGGAAATGGGATGAAGAATGCGAAACCGCATTTTCTAAATTAAAAAATATGATAACCTCAAAACCTATATTAGCTATCTATAATCCCAAATATCCTATACACCTTTACACGGATGCTAGCCAAGAACAGATCGGATCTATCCTAAAACAAGAACAACCCGATGGGCTTTTAAAGCCAATAGCGTATAGAAGCCGTAGAATGACATCTTATGAATCAAACTATTGTGTAACTGAGCAAGAATGCCTTGCTATTATTGATGCTGTGGATTTCTTTTTACCCTACTTAGATGGCGTGCATTTCACCATCCATACAGACCATGCTTGTCTAAAGTATTTGAAGAACATAAAGAACCCAAAAGGACGATTATTTAGATGGAGCTTAAAGCTCTCAATGTTTGACTTTGAGATAAAACACATAAGAGGAACTGAAAATAAAGAAGCTGATTTTCTCAGCAGATACCCCATAGCTCATTTTGTTTCTGACCCAGAACTAAAACAAGCTCAATTTGATGATAACATCAATGATAGGAAATATACTAAATTTAATGGACTTTTAACAATAAAGAAAAAAGGATTAATCAAAAGTGTTGTTCCACCATCATTAAGAGAAAAAGTATTAATAAGAGCTCATCAAGATTACGGCCATATAGGAGTATCTAAAATGTTAAATCTAATTTCCCCTATCTATTATTGGCCCTACCTAATTCAAGATATTTCTAATTATGTAAAACACTGTGAGGTGTGTCAACTCAATAAAATATCTCACCAGAAGAAATTTGGTCTGTTGGAAAGTCTCCCCCCAGCTAAGGATCCTTTTGATCTTGTGTCTATAGACACAGTAGGTGGACTAAATTACTATAATTCCACAAAGAAATTCCTTCACATCATCGTAGATCATGCTACTAGATACATTTGGGCTTTCCCCTCAAAAAGTCAAACTACTGACTCATATATAAATTGCCTAAACAAAATTTTTCAAATACAAAAACCCAAACAATTTTTAAGTGACAGGGCACCATCATTTACTTCACCAAGATTTAGAAAATATTTGATTAACAATAACATTAAACAATTATTGACTTCATCATCAAGACCTCAGTGTAATGGGTTAAATGAACGACTTAACCAAACTATAATAACCAGGTTAAGATGTAAATTCAATAACTTGAAAGGAAAATCAATACCATGGACGAAATTGTTAGATTCAGTACTAAATGAATATAATAATACTCCCCATTCCATAACAGGCTATACTCCTACTTACCTTTTGTATGGTAAGCTCCCTTATGATCCCCCCTTAAAAGAATCAGAATTTTACCCCCCTATAGACACTGCCAGAACAAATGCCTATAATAATACATTAAAATTTCATCAGATAAATAAAATTAGATATGATCAACATTATCAACCTTCCACCTTTAAAGTAGGCGATAAAGTTTGGTTACAAACCTTTTACCATCCAGATAACCGAAAATTAATGCCTCCAATGTCTGGGCCATTTACAATCTTAAAACAGATATCCCCAGTCAATTATGAAATTGATAAACCCCAATCTAATTTAGGAAAAACTACCATGGTAATTCATTCATCCAAATTGAGGCCATACTACCCAAAAGAAGGATTTGAGTTAAAACTGACAAAAAGTAAAATACCCACTTTAGAGAAAAAACCAAGCTAACAAGTGGCACCTAAGGTAGTGAATAGTAGAATCCCTCTTCTTACTAAATAATGGTAGGGAAATCTTAACATAAATAAGACAATACTAAAAATAACTACGCCTAAAAAGTGGGCCTTGAGAATATAATTTTTGTGCACAAATAAGATATACTATTTCAATATAAAACTGAGCTTTTAAAAAACACTCAAGGACTATGGAAGACTATATCTTTTTTCAGTTATAAATTATATATTAGATATAACTTGACACTTTTTCTTTTCAATTGTTGGAAATATTTTACATTTTGATTTTATTTGTTGAGAAATTCACTCATATGATTCTATATATTTTCCCTCACAAATTTTATATGGAACATTTCATATTCGAACATTCTTTTTTTTAATGTAAATAATAAAACTTCATGTGTAAATATTTTTCATTATGTGGAAATAACCCATTATTTTATGTTTTTATTCTGATCAAACCAAATAAATGTGAAACAAGATGTTGGATACCACTCGTCATTATGAGAAATAAATTTGTGATTTTCAAAGATATATATTTTTTTGGCATGTGGCAAAATACCTTTTGAATCTTGAGAGCCTGAGAAGGCCTACTCAATTCATGAGGTAAATCCCCTTATGAATTATAGGAAGGAGACACCTATAAATTCAAATAAGATTGGATAGTTTTCAGCTACTGTCAAACAAAGGTACAAATAAGAATATGTAGAATGAATAAAGAGAATCATTGATATAGTTTCAATTGGTATCCTCCATCTTAATTGATAATCTATGTAAATAATAATGATACTTTTTTTTTTACTTTGAAAATTACTCCCTAATTTTTATCCTTGGAGGGAAGAAATGACATAATAAAAATCATATTTTTATTATTCATTAATATAATTATAATTTAAATAATCATAGAATTAACACAGAGTTAATTTTTTAAAATCCTTAACAAAAGGAGTACAACGCAATATTGTTTTTTTGTTTATACTTAGAATATCATATAGAATTGTATGTATGCAAAACTGTTTGTTCTTAAAAATATAATCATTAAAATAAATTTAATTTTGGATATAAAGTTATCATTTTCAATTCAATCCACGACTGCATGAATGAATTGGTAACGTACCTAAAATACATCTTTTTTTACGACATGTATGTCATAATATATGCTCTTCCAGGATTAATAAAACAAACCAACAGCCAACCAGAGAGAGAGAGAGTCGATAGAACGCAGCTAAAGTACGGACATTTGGGACACCAACGACCACATTCCTGAGGGGGGCGTCACCACCTGGCGACTATCCTGGTTAGCCCCCGGTTGTGTACACAGGGAAAACAGTCGTTCAGCTGATAACGTCTCGCTCTTTCTCTCTCGTCTGGCTGCCTGGATGATTGCTCTAACAACTCGTCGTGTGATTATTTCTCACCTCACCACATCATTACCACTATATTGTCACATCAAAAAGTCGACAGGATAAGACCTGGCCGGGAAGCGAATCCCTCATATACCGGAGTATGAAGAAACAAGAAGCCAAGCCACGATGATCGACCAAACCCAACTCAACTGTAACCACTCCTCTTTGAGCCCTCAACCCCTTCCTCGCCAACCTTTGAACCGTGATCCCAAAGAAGTATTCACCTACGACGGAGATGGAGCTGCCACACACTTCTTCCAGCACTAGATCTACCCAAGAACGACCACCGTGCCAGAGCAGGAGACCTTCCATCATCATGGACAAGACTCCGCCATATCCCTGCCGCTACTGTGATGTACAACACTGGTACGCTCAGTGTCACAGACAGAACTCTCCCGAATCTCAATGAACTTACCTGCTCTCTAAACCAGCATAACCTGTAAGTGAAATTGTTTTACCCCTTCCATTCATTCTTTAAATAAGTCATTCCTTGTAAATTGTCCCAATATTTACATAATTAGCTCCATATATTCTCTCCATGCCTATTAACAATGATTTTATGCTCCATACTATTTATCTAGATATTTGTAACTCATTTAATTAGTTACCTTACCAGTAGAATTTAACAATCGTTATTTTAATTAAGTAATTTCCATTTTTAACGTAACTCTTAAAAAAAAACTCTTAAAAAAAAAAAAATTGGAATCCTACCTATTAATGCTTTACGATTTTTACTATTAACAATAGATTTTTCATAATCAATTTATTTATAAAAATATGCCTCCAGCACCTAAACTTTTGTATAGACCTCTCCTACTTGTAAGCACGGCTCACGAAAAATAATTTCTTTCCCTAATCGATTCAAAATTCACCCTGTAATTCAGGCGTCGAAGAATTCTAACCACCACGTGAGCCTTGCTTACAACCAACCCTTGGTGACTCTTATCTATCTTCCCCTTAATGCCCCTCTCATTCTTACAACTTTGTTAACTTTATACCAGCTCAGGACCTTTATAGAGAATTATTGATTAATCAATTATCGAACTTCTATATTGTCATTTCAAAATCCTAACCTTCGCCCTTCATTTATGATAATTTATTTCGTAGTTCATCTCTAGCCTATCCACCGACCCACACCATCTAGCCAATGGCGTGTTCGTCACAGGGTGCAGATTGACTAACTGCTAGATATTTATCAATCCCTTTTTGTTCGCACTTGAACAATCTGCATCGAGCGACACAGTTCGCCTCTTCTCCTCGCGCCACACGTTCGCCACACGGACCCTGTCTTCAAATCTATGTTTGTCCATTGTCCAAACCAGCACGATATAGCCTACCTCCGATATTTCCCACGGAGGTACGTTAAACATCGTCGCTGATTCTGTCCGGTCCGTCATCATTTCGCGCAGACATGGGTCTTACTTTCAACCCACCGCGAAATCATCGCCTTGCACAAGCTCCCACGACGGTTCAAACACCTCGTGTCCGAGCAGCTTGTCACTTGTAACGGACAACGCAGTCCTCGTCCCAATTTTCGGCACTGTGCGCGCATACTTCCCGCAAATTATATATAAGTCCATCCGACTTCCTCACCTACACACGGGACTTTTCCCCTCGGACTTGCTACACAAGTAGCTGCATAGATAAGTTAGATTGGCCCAGGGCAAGTCTCCCCTCGCTCTGTTCGCCGAAATTCTAACATTGTATGTAGTTTTATATTTACCTCAGTCCTGAGCTCACACAATTGTCAACCTCAACCTCATTTCTCGTACTCTACACTTATAGCATAGAAAGCCCATGACAAGTTTCCCCTTGCCATGTCCGCCTGAAAAATATCTTAAAGTGTAGAGTTCCCCAGTCTTAATGAGCTTCAGAATTTCACCATATGTATGTGACTCTTCTTCTCGTTGTTCACACTCCTCCATATCACTTCCCTTATAGTACATTAGATTTTGTTGTATATAGCCTTTTATAACCTTGATATTTTCAAAGATTCCCTTAAATGTCAAACTCCCCGGTGTTGTAAAACTGCTTGTAAATAATATTTACTTGTGTACTATACAATATTTTATTTACATAAAACTATGTCACCATTACCTTAACTAATTTTAACTGTAAAATTATTTTCTCTATTCCTGGCTTCACCAGCTTTAAATATACTTAAACTATGTTCAGCCTTCTTCAACGGGGGCCATATGTCATAATATATGCTCTTCCAGGATTAATAAAACAAACCAACAACCAACCAGAGAGAGAGAGAGAGTCGATAGAACGCAGCTAAAGCACGGACATTTGGGACACCAACGACCACATTCCTGAGGGGGGCGTCACCACCTGGCGACTATCCTGGTTAGCCCCCGGTTGTGTACACAGGGAAAACAGTCGTTCAGCTGATAACGTCTCGCTCTTTCTCTCTCGTCTGGCTGCCTGGATGATTGCTCTAACAACTCGTCGTGTGATTATTTCTCACCTCACCACATCATTACCACTATATTGTCACATGTATATATACACACTCATAGACAGAACTTAAGAAAGTGGAAAGTCTTTGATATCGCCGGTCGTCTATTTTTATTTTTTAAAGGAGACAGAATCAATTTTGTTCACACTTGTTTATCACGTGTGTCTTCAATAAAGGTCACTGTAATATCTTTCAGAGTTATTGTCTGAATCCTGATATACATGCTGAAAGGTACAACTTGCTTAAGTTTTGTCTCCATGAGTGTATATTGGTTATCTCGTGTGTCTTTAATAAAGGTCACTGTAATATCTTTCAGAGTTATTGTCTCAATCCCGATTACATGTTGATAGGTACAACTTCCTTAAGTTTTGTCCATAAATGTATTTATACCTATAATTGATTCTAATAAGAAAAATCCACGTAAAACGTGAAAGAGAAAGGTTTAAAATAAGGTCTTAATTATGCAATAAATTTAATTTGTAAATATTGTGTGGTGAAAAAATACATTTTAATTTGCATATTAAGAGCTTTATAGAAAAGTAAAAATAAAATATTCAAAATTCAATTATATTTGTTATCTTATATAACATTTTATTTTACACTCATTGAAATAAATCTCAGGAAACAAATTTTAATCTAACATATATCTTGTGGTAAAAAAAAAGGAAGAGGAATTATGTAACAACCAAAAATGATAGTTAACGTACGAAGTGATAGTTAACTCTTCCTAACTAATAATTACAGGAAGGAGGATTTACAAGGAGGGGGGGTAATTAAATTCGACAAAATTGATTACATCTAATTAGGTTAGGTTATAATGGTGCTGAAAGCTTTTAAGACAAACCGATTAGATGAAGAGTGATCAATTAAATATAATAACGTTTAAAAAAACGCGGATATTTTAGGTTCTAGGAAGTCTATTTTTAGTACATGGCTTTGGGAAAAAATAGAGAAAAAAAGTGAAGAAATTAAAAAGAAAGAACGACATCTGGTTGGAAAGAGAGAACAATAACGGATTCATCTTTATTCTGTATATGCAAATTAATATTGGAAGTGAGGGGTTAATGAACCGGTGACCCAGGATCAAATCCTGCATTAGGCACCTTTTTTGTGAATAAAAGAATTGCTTCAATGACCTCCGATTCTTGCAAAATTCCAACTCCACCAGTAAGTGCAAATAACCAAACGAAGCTCTGATACATTTGTAAGTGCAAAAGTCGAACTGCTTTTACATGTGTAGACATGTGGTGCACTTACAGTAAAAGCTAACACTAACTATACAGCCCACCATGTTTATCATGGGCTGTACTGAGTGTACTAGGGATAATGAAAAAATGTGTTTATGGTTTATATAGGATACAATTTTACATATTGTTAAAGTGTTTTATATATTTTCATATGATGCACTAGCGCGCCATCTGTTATCAAAATTCGAAACTATTTTAAAGGCGTAAGATTCTTTTTGAAATTAAACAATTTCTACTGCCCTTACTGCAATGGAAAAGTTCCAAAAATGCAATATAACAGCGGTATGGAAGATTTAACTGGCGAAAGCGCTGTGAGGGTTCACTACTGATGAGCCAGGCCCTCTCATTAATTTTTCCATTGCAGTAAGGGCAGTAGAAATTGTTTAATTTCAAAAAGAATCTTACGCCTTTAAAATAGTTTCGAATTTTGATATATTTTCATCATAGGCTATTGGGATTGTCGGTATGTATTGTGCGTCTTAATCTCTATAAGAACTTTTCCAAAAAATAAAACATATTTACATAATTGCATATTTACATATATATATGTAAATATGCAAATTTATATTAAAAATCAATACTTCAATAATTTTGTAATATATTTTAGGTTAAAATAACATAGAGAAGTTTTTGGTCAAATATATTAAAATAAAATTATTGCTGAATATTCACAGAGGGAAAAGTCGCACTCATTGATTTTTAATAAGTCCTACCTTGTAAGTCAACAATTTTTAAAATTGAAATTTAATCGAAAATTCTGCATAAATAAAAATCGAAGGAATAATCTTTCTCAAAGTTTTTTTTTTTAAATAAATTTTCATTGTGAATATTGATTATATTTTTTAAAAATATTAAAAAAAAACAAAATAAAAACTAAAAAAAATTTGCCTTTTTTTATTTACAAACAGAATAAATCATAAATAACTGAAGTTTCTTTCTTTCAAATCTAATTATAGCTAGCTTTATAAATAAAGAATTGTTTTTTTTTAAATAAATATATTCATAATATATATTGATATAAAAAATAAAATATATATAAAATTATAAATCAATAAAATCTATCAAATGGATCTAAAGATATTGAACAAAAAACTAATCTATTTTATATTATAGTCATTATATGTATATATGAAGAGAAAAACTTTAGAAAGCGTATTTATAGAAAAAAAGATTTTTTTTCGGTATAATTTTTTAGCTATATTTCAAAAATATAAAAATCATAAAAAAAAAAACGTCATCTATCGATCTCAAATCGACGAAACTATATTAAAAAACAAAAGGGCAAATATAGGGGGGAAAAGTTGTAACAGACTGGATTTATATATATATGTGGAGCTTTTTCCGGGAAAATATTGATCTTAAAAGACAAAGGTCGCCTCTCCCGTCAAAATAGACGTCAAAACTAGACGCCATCTATTGACCGTCGCTACAAACTAGCGGCCTCGGGTCGGTGACAAAGCCACCAGCTTTGGAAAACTGAAAGCTTACACCTAGAGACCATGGTTTCAGGCTAATGACCCTCGTCAGTCTAGGGCGGACTTTATTCCATGAAATCCACAAGGGATCTAATGGAATCTTCACAATCTGACAATAGATGGCGTCTAGCTTTGACGTCTATTTTGACGGGAGAGGTGACCTTAGTCTTATCTATATTGCATCAAAAGTATCAAATCTATATTGTCAAAAAAAAAAACCTTAACTCTATAATTCTCTCTCTCTCTCCAAAATCACTTTATTAGGTACCACTCAACAAGAACAACCTAGTTTGTGATAATAGTTTATGAATAATATGTGAAGGTTATTCACATATTAAACAAAATGTTAACGCGGGATTTTATCCCGGTTCATGACTGTCGGGAATCGAGGGGGTTACCTACTCGTCCACCGACTTTTTATTACTTTATAATTCAAGTTAAACAGTAATTCATTAACAATTATTTAATAAAAAAAAGAGCGTACTTGATGGATCTGTGAATGAAAATCAATTTTTTAATTAAATGTATTACCTTTATATTTTAATCTTTTTATTCTTTTAATAATTATCAACTTTTATTGAGTTTTGACCAAAGTTGTTTACATGTAATTCTACTAGAATTTATAAATTACTTTAAAGTTGTTTGTTTAATAAATTGATAAAGAGGGAGCAATCCCTCTCTCGAAATAATTTGGGAAAAAAATGTTTTCATATACACAAAACCAGGTGTGAACACACACGTCCCTTTTTAATATAATTATAATCTTATGATGTTTATCTTCTGCCATTTAATATCTTCATCAATTGGTGAAAAATAAACATTGAAGAATTATGTGTGTCGTTGAGGTACAGCTTGCACCACGCTGATGAGGGCCAACAGCCCGAAACGCGTCCGTGGTTAGCTTTTCTTGATTAATCAAGAATGGGTATTTGGTCAATTCTGGAATAATTAAAAATCAACGAGAATAGTTGATATTTATTCCGATAGATGGCGCAAGCCATCAGCAACTTTCAGTTGCACGATAAGGAGATGCCTTTTTCTTAATTGAATAATTAGTTCTTAAAATTAAAGATATTTCAGCCAGTAAATCTTTTTATTATCTCGACGTTTCGACAAAAAATCTTTTGTCTTCGTCAGGAGCAATAAAAATTAAAGAACAAGATATTTTTGTCGAAACGTCGATATAATAAAAAGATTTACTGGCTGAAATATATTTTAATTTGAAGAACTATGAATGCCGGCCAGGCAGCCTATATCTTCAAGATTGAAGAATTTGTTTTAACTTGAAAAAGAATGATAGTGGGTCTATGAGACGTCATAAATAAAGAAAACAGAAAGATTGCAGTGGATAATTAAACATATATATATATATATATATATATATATATAAAGAGACAAGTGTCGCCTCTCCCGTCAAAATAGACGTCTAAAACCAGACGCCATCTATTGACCGTCGCCACAACTAGCGGCCTCGGGTCGGTGACAAAGCCAGTTGCGGGGACGGTCAATAGATGGCATCTGGTTTTAGACGTCTATTTTGACGGGAGAGGAGACCTTTGTCTCTTTAGATCAATATCCCCCGGAAAAATTCCTATATATGTGATATCTTGGGACCTCTGGGACCAGTGTTACCTGATGCTAGACGAACCTCGATGTCAACTCTACCGTGCAGTCGTGGTGGAAGGCAACACAGCTGGGCCAAAGGTGAAATAAGCAAACAGAGATTCCACTAAGAAGCGTCTGACGTCAAGAAGGAATGGGATGAGCGGAGAGGGAGATCTTTAGAGCAAGTGTTACCTTCGGGATCCAAGCGCAGACTGCCTATTCTAGGTTCTCGATTTAACACCAAGACCTTTCTTCTTTCTAATTGGTAGGAAGATGTCACGTGGCCGTTGGCTATTGGTTGACCTACTTAGGTGTTACCTTCTAATTGGTCTTTGCTGATGTCTTTGTCGGAAGATATAACCGGCCTTGCCCAGGAAATACTGGCCGTTAAACTCAACTTTTATGATTTCCGCGATCAAAAAATTAGCTGTAATTTTATTAATAGTTGTTCTAACTTTAAGCCTCTTTGCTAGGCCTTACTTCTACTCTCACCTAAGCCTGATTAGTTTTAACCTTAATTTTCTCCTGTTAGTCTCCATTCCTTCTATCTGTACAGTTGCTATACTTTATTAGATTCTTACGCGGTACAGATTGATGTTAGTTGAGGCTTTCTATTTGCAGTACATAAGAAGTTATATACAGTCATGGGGTGGAACATGTGGTAGTAGATATCTAGACTATTTACAACAATTCCATGGTCTTAAATCATCACATATATATAAAAGTCAGTGTATGTATGTATGTATGTATGTATGTATGTATGTATGTATGTATGTATGTATGTATGTGTGTATATATGTCGGCTATACACGTCCACAATACGTAACTACTCTGACTGAAATTTTAACAGTATATAGAGTAGAATCTGGAAAAATTTATAGTGAAAATTTCAGGTCTCTATCCCGAAATTTTTCGAGTTATTTGCAAATTGCGTTGCAAATTTGCCTTTTCGCTCGCAAGCAGCGCCTCTAGCGGTGAAGATGGGAAGTAATATCAGCTGACCTAATGTACATGTAAAACGTGTTTGACAGGACATAGAGAAAAATCTGGAAAATATATTTATCGGGTTTTTAGCCAATAAAAAATAAAATTGACAGGTTCTGGGCAAAAATAGTTGTTTTTTAGTCAGAAAATGATGATGACAATATTGCTGTATTATGTTTGATTATCAGATACAAAATTATATCGGGAAAAATTCCAAAAAGCAGAGACCACGGGTGAAACCAGTTCATTTTTTTTGTACGCAGGAACAAAATTTTAACAGAAAAACATTCATTCGAGCAGAAAACAAAAGCCAGATCATCTTTCTATAAAAATATCGCTTCTCAGATACAAAGTTTGGAGCGGGACGTTTCACAAGAGTGACATCCACGGCGCCACTTTATAATTGTAACGAATAGTATTTGAAAATCAAAATAATATAATTTTCAAATATCGTTGTGAAATTTTACATATTTATTTTTATATTTTAAAAACACACAAAGTTTGGAGCGGGACGTTTCACAAAAGTGACATCCACGGTGCCAATTTATAATTGTAACAAATAGTATTTGAATAAAAGCATTCAATCGGGTAAAACCCGGGCGTTGCCCGGGTCATTCGGCTAGTATATTATAAAAAAATATATATATATATTAATTTGGCCTAACTTCATATTAAAAGGAAATATTTGCATAATTACTTTTTACCCTTTTGTTACTAGTGCTAAAACTGCTTACTCTTGATCATAAACACAGCAATAAACATTTTTTATACAATTTAGCAACAATGACGAGCAGACAATTAAAACCGAGGTAAAAAATCGTATCAACAGGAAAATTCAAAAACCATACCAGATATCTATATGTGAAAAACAATAGAAAAATAAATAAATAAAAAGGTCAGGTGTTGATATTAGAAATAAAAAAGACATATCCTGACCAGGAGCTGAAGGAAGTTTTTAATTAATGAAGGAGTTTTTTAATTAATGATTTTATTTAATCATACAAACATTACAATTATAACATAATAGAAAGAAAAAATATATAATGGGAAATACAGCAATCTAAATATATATGTGCTATCGAACAAAAGCAACAAACAACAGAGTAGTCCAATATCAATAAAATGTCATCAATGATAATAAGCTTGGAAATTAAATCCAACAAAGCTCCCCTTTAATTTCAAGCTAAATATCTTGAAGGCGAATAGCTAAGCTGCTACGTCACAACGTGACGTCACGGCCTAAGATGGCGCTACTTGACTTTCCTTTGTTTACCGGAAAAAAGATAACATTTAGGCCTAAATACCAAAGGAATATTATATACACACATTGATATCAAATAAAAATAACAATATACACACATTTTTACATTGAGTTGGTCTTATAATTAAATAAAGATAACAAATGGATTAATTTTTCCTTTGATAAAGCCTTTGTTAAAAAGTCAGAAATGTTGTCTTCAGTTTTTACATATTGAATGTCAAAAATATTATTTTTCAATTTCTCATGTAAAAAAGCAATAGATCTAACTAAATGATTAGATTTATCAGTTGTTTGACCAGACTTAGTCAAAAATATTGATGCATTGTTATCACAAAATATTTGTATTTTAACAAAATTAGATGTAATTTCTTCAAAAAAGTATTGGATGTAAATGGCCTTTTTTACAGTTTGAAGTAATCCACATATTTCGCTATCACAAGTAGAAAGACATGTGTTAGGAATAGTCTTACTTGACCAAGAAATGAGATTTTTATCTAAATAAAAGGTTAATCCAGCAGTTGATCTTGCTTTATTGGATCTGCCACAATTCCATGATGCATCTGTATAAGCCTTTAATTCGACATCTCCTTTAGTATATATTAATCCATACTGTTTACTTCCTTTTAAATACCTAAGAATTCTCTTAGCTGCACCCATGTGCATTTCTCTAGGGTTTTGATTATATTTCTCTCTAGGGTTTTGATTAGATTTAGTTGAGAGATATAGCAAAGTGCCTATTAATTCTTGATATTGAGTCTTATTGACTTCCTTAGAGCTATTAAAATTATCTAAATTAGTGTTAGGATCTAATGGGGTTGAAATATGCTTGCAATCATGCATGTTATATTTTTGTAAAATTTTATTTATGTAATTTTCCTGTTTTAAAATCAGTCTAACATCATCTTTAATGATTTCAATGCCTAAAATGTTACAAGTTGTTAAACTTTCCTTTATTTTGAAGTGAATTCTTATTTTTTGTATTATATCATGCAAAATTTCAGGATTAGAATTAATGATTATCATATCATCAACATGCAGTCCTAAAAGTAAATGTGAATTGCCATTTCTAAAAGTAAAAACACATTTATCAGATTTAAGTTGTGTTAAACCTATTTCAAAAAGGTATTCTGTAAATATTTCATACCATACCCTACCACTCTGTTTAAGTCCATACAATGCCTGATTTAGTATACATACAGAGGTCTTTTTCTTGTCATCCTGGTAGCCTGGAGGTTGGGTCATGATGATGGTCTCTGAAAGTTTTCCATACAGGAATGCTGTTTCAACATCAAAGTGGTGAAATTCATACCCTGCCATTGTAGCATAGGCTAGAAGAGTTCTAAATGAATCTGTTTTCATCACTGTGTGTGGAGAAAAGGTTTCTGTGTAGTCTGTCCCATATTCCTGAGAGCAGCCCAAAGCAACAAGTCTTGCTTTGTAGATATCCTGATTGGTTTGAGGATCCATTTTCTTTGAAAATCTCCATTTGGATTTTATTGCTTTAGCACCTTCAGGTAATTCAGTAAGGTCCCATACATAATGGTTCTGAAGAGAATGAATTTCCTTATCCATTGCTTGTTGCCACAAAGGTGAATCAGGATGATTAATTGCTTCTTCATAAGATGATGGTAGCAAGTTTCCATGGGAAAGCTTGAGTGCTCCTACAGTTGGATCATAGGTGGGATCTTTGTCTTCATTGTCTTCAATAGGTTCATCATCTGAAGAAAGCTCATATTAAAGTTTATCTTTCAAATTTGGTCTGAGATTGTAAGGAAGTTCAGAATGTTCATCTTGATTTTCAAGATCAGAATGAGAATGATCATCATGATTCTCTACTTCTTCAGAAGTTTCTGGGATAGTCTCTTCTGGAAAATTGTAAAGGAAATATTTTTGAGTGTCATCTGAATCATTTTTGTTTAGTATTTCCTTTCCTAATTTATTTTCAAGAAATTTAACATCTCTTGTTTCAATTACATTTTCATTTTCAGGATCAATTAGTCTCCAAGCCTTTCTTGTGCTTGAATATCCAACAAATATTCCAGCCTTGGCTGTAGGTTGAAATTTTCCTCTTTTGTGCTTGTGTACATAGTAGTAAGCTATGCATCCTATGCATCCATAGCTATGCAGCTAGCTTTAGATGAGCTACAGTTGGCTTTCTATTTGAAAATCTCTCTTCAGGAGTTATCCATCCCAATTTTTTACAAGGTGTTCTATTTTTCAAATAAGCAAAGGTTGACATTGTTTCTGCCCAATATCTCAATGGAAGTTGTGAGTCTATCAGCAAAGCTCTTGTTCCTTCAATCAGTGTTCTGTTATACCTTTCTGAGATACCATTTTGTTGGGGTGTGTAAACATTTGTCAGTTGGTGCTTTATGCCTTTACCTTTTAAATATTGAGTCATTTGATTATTTGTGAATTATTTTCCATTATTTGATCTTAATTGTTTGACTTTTATTTCTTTTTCCTTTTCAATTTCTTCAATGAAAGATCTGATGATGTCAAAAGTTTCCAATTTGGATGAGAGAAATTCTACAAATATTTTTCTAGAAAAGTCATCAACAAGTGTTAATACATATTTAGCACCTCCAATTGATTCCTCTTGAATAGGTCCAATCAAATCAATATGTATTAAGTCTAATGGTCTAGTAGATTGAGGATATAGGACTGGTTTGAAGGGTGTTCTAGGATGTTTGGCCTGAATACAAACTTGACAAGTGTCCATATTCTGAGATTGGGTATTGAAATTGTGAGCTGAATTATTCTTCAACATTTGCTTCATGTATTCTTCATTTAGGTGTCCCAATCTTTTGTTCTAATCATTCCAGGTATAAAGAGTAGCCTTTAAAGCCTGTGATGGAATTTCTTCTGGTGCTGATGTTTTGATTATGTAGAAATCATTTATTCTTTGGGCCATCAAAATTTCCTCTCCATCTTCCTCCATTACATGTCCTCCATCCTTATCAAAAAGTACTTTTTTATTGTCATCTACCAGTTTGTTAACAGACATTAAGTTACCTGACAATTTTCCAACATATAGGACATCATTAAGCCTAATCAACTTATTCTGTCCTTCAATTTCAATTTCTCCTTCTGCATTGGATATTATTTCAGAGTCATCTGCAAGTTTTATTGTTTTGTGAACCTCTCTTTCTTCCTTTAATAGATCTCTATTTGATGTCATGTGACAGCTAGCCCCACTATCAATCACCCATTCTTCAGGTTGTTGAGTAGTTTCATATTCTTTGATGTTGGACACATGTTCCTCAGGTTGCAAATTTACAAATTTTGCCTTATTTTGATGTTCAGGTTTATTCTTTGAGGTTTGTTTATTTTCATTCCCTCTTTTATTTTTAGGATTATGCCAACATTCTATAGCCTTGTGGCCAGGCTTAGCACAAATAAAACAAATAGGCTTATTACCATTTCTATTTTTGTGGAAATGCTTACTGTTTGAGAAAGATTCTTTATGTATTGTATTGAATGCTTTGGAATTTCCTTCCTTTTCTTCATGAGTGAATCTTTCATGGTAAAGTTTTAAGCAATTTTTAAGATCAGAAATGCTTACCTTCATTTGGCAATTCAGTTGAAGTGCAACAAGGTTGTACTTTTGGGGTAGTCCTCTGATCACTGAAGTGGTGAATTCTTGATCTTCTATCTCTGCACCAAGGTTTCTTGCTTGTTCCAATAGCTTCTCTGATCTGTATAGATATTCTTCCCAATTTTCTTCTTTCTTCATTGTCAATCTTGAAACGTCGTTTCGGGCCTCAACGATCCTTTTCTTTTTTATCTCCTTCATATCTTTCATGCAGCGCTATCCAAATATCTTTGCTTGTTTTGCAATTTAATATTAAGGCGACTAAGGAGTCAATCATTGCACATGTGATGATTCCTTTAGCTTGAGCATCTTTCTTCTTCCATTCTTTGAATTTAACTTCATCTTCTGGTGGATCACCTTCCAAAAGGTCGTCCAATTCTTTGCCTTCTAAAATTGATACGATCCTAAATTTCCAAGAAGCGAAGTTTTTTCCGTCAAATTTGGGAACTTGTACACTATTCTCCATTTTCTGAAGATGTGTATATCTTACCTTTTCGGTAAATTTGATTTATTTTCAAGCATGTTGACGCTCGACTTAAGCCTTTTTTATTTGCGCGGTGGGAGAAGTGCTCGGCCCATAACCATTGAAGGAAGTTTTTAGTTAATGAAGGAGTTTTTTAATTAATGATTTTATTTAATCATACAAACATTACAATTATAACATAATAGAAAGAAAAAATATATAATGGGAAATACAGCAATCTAAATATATATGTGCTATCGAACAAAAGCAACAAACAACAGAGTAGTCCAATATCAATAAAATGTCATCAATGATAATAAGCTTGGAAATTAAATCCAACAGGAGCACATGTGCTTTTCAGAAGGCAGAGCGCCATCTGGTGGAACAGAAATCAACTATTCATTGATTTAACCTGTTCCCTGATATTTGGCCAACCCAATTTCTTGATAAATCAAGAAAAGCCATCCACGAACGCGTTTCGCGCTGTTGGCGCTCGTTAGCGTGGAGTCAGGGAACATGATAAATCAATGTTTAGTTGATTTCTGTTCCACCAGATGGCGCTCTGCCTTCTGAAAAGCACATGTGCTCCTGGTCAGGATATGCCTTTTTTATTTGTAGAGATTTATATATAAACTCATTTAGGATCTACAAAACTCAAAAAAAAAAAAAAAAGCAAGTGCTATTTTAAAATAAAAAAATTTGACTAATTTTCTGATGTGTGTGATAGCATTTTAATTTGGATTTATATACAAAGATTTTAGCTTTATTATAGAATAATTACAAAAAAAAAAAACAACACTCCAAGCACTTATGCAAATTAACAGACGAATATGATTGATGAAACTATTTACATATTAGACAAAATTGCGATTAAAAAAAAGATAAGGAAATGTGGAAGAACTACTACCTCAAGAAAATTTATATATAAAAATAACAAAGTTGATCAATTATTTTAAAATTTTCATAAAAGAAAATATTTTCTTTAAAAAAATCCTAATCTATATATTGGTATAAAAAATGTAACAACGGTTTTTTGATAGCCTCATTTGCGGTGATTAAAAAAAGTATTAATAAAGATATGTTTATTAAAATATTAATAGAATGAACCATTTTTAATTATATCAGTCTGTTTCCCAACTATTGTATTTGAGGAGTGGTGGTTTTGGTTTTCGACCACTAGGACCCGGGTTCGATTCCCGCATTGGAAACTTTTTTCTGTTTAAAAAAGAAAAATGCTCCAATGGCCCCCGATTCTTGCAAAAGTTCAACCCCACCAGCGAGTGCAATAACTAAACGGGGCTCTGGCATATTTGTAAGTGCAAAGTCGAACTGCTTTTCACATGTATAGACATGCGGTGCTGCTAACAGTAAAAGCATTCGCTAACTACCCACCATGATTCATGATTATCATGGCCTGTACCACGTGTACTAGGGATAAGGAAAAAAAAAAGGAGTGGTGGTACTTATCATAAGAACGGGTCATGATAATCATCGATTACTTTTACTGTTAGTACTCCACATGTCTATATATATAGAAAACAGTTCAACTTCTTCACTTACACGTGTTTCAGAGTTGGTTACTTGCACAATATAGTTTGGACTTTTTCAAGAATCTAGGATCATTGAAGCTATATTTTTCCAGAAAAAAAGTACCCAATCGGGATTCGATCGCGGTTCATGGTTATTTAAAATCAAATGTTTATACTACGCTTTCACCAACCACTATTCAATTATTTATTTGCATATAATTTAATAAATAATATATAGGTGTAATATCACACCACTTATTATTCTAACATGGCGGATAATTTTACACCAAACGACAAATTTCCTTTCCCAGAGGGCGTTGTGTCAATTAGCAGACGATTGTGTCAGATTTCCCGGGTTACCCGATCTTTCCTTCAAATTTACTAAGATAGTTTGCTGCTCATGTGCAAATTTGTTGATAATTAGGATTCTCATCAATCTCCAGAGATTTTCCAGTAATTACTGGAATTTATTCGTAATTTGTGATGGCTGATTTATTAGAATAACTACCACAATCTCTTGTTGAAAAGAATCATCAAGAAAGCTTTTTTAAATTTTCACATCTTTCTTTTTTTGTGGGGAGTTATAAACTTCTTCTTAACCACAAATTATATTTTACAGCGCCATCTATCGAATGAATTTTATACTTTTTAACATATTGATGTTTCTTTTCATATAAATAGTCAAGAAAACATCTCTTCTACAGACATTACTGTAATGTTTTGGGAATTAAATGAGAGGGCTTGGCTCATCATAGGTTAACCTTCTGAGAAAGATTTAGCCGAAATAGATGACACACTTTTATATTTATAGATGGAAATTTTTCCGGGAGGATATCGATCCAAAGAGACAAGGGTCGCCTCTCCCGTCAAAATAGACGTCAAAACCAGACGCCATCCATATTTCCATCTATATTTTAGCCATAGATTTGGCCCAGCCACTTTGCCAGCTAAACACCTAATTGGCAGATTGTCAAGATTCCATTAGATCTCGTGTGGCCCTAGACTGACGAGGACCATTAGCCCGAAAACATGGTCTCTAGGTGGACGCTTTTCAGTTTGCCAAAGCTGGTGTTGTGGCTTTGTCATCGACTCGAGGCCGCTAGTTTGCGGCAACGGTCAATGGATGGCTTCTGGTTTTGACGGGAGAGGCGACCCTTGTCTCTTTGGACTTTTATATTTAATGTGTTGTTTATAAGAACGCGGGGGTTTAATATATGATACTTGTATAATAATATATATTGCCGAGAGAGAAATTATTTGTTTAATTTTGAATACAAGAGTATTTCGCCAATGGTATGCAGACGTGACATCTCTCTTTCTTGGGAAATATAATAAAAACGACTTTAAATCACTATTTGATTTTATTGATATGATAAAAAAAAAAAACAAATTGAGAATGAAATACCTGACTTGAGGCTTAAAGAAGAAAATAAACACTTAAATACTTTTATTTTTCCGTTCGCCATTACTCTTCATATTTTCACCCTTTCATACTTCATCCAAAAAAGTTAGAAATAGTAAATATTTCTCTTTGAAATAAATATTGATTTTTCACAGAAAAGAAACTTATGCGGTGAAACTTTAAGTGTTGTTTTATAATCATACGCCGCAGTCCTTTATAATGTACTTAAATACGTATTTACATATTTACATAATATCTGTACCAGCCAAAAGAAAACAACAACAATGAGTTTATATAATGCAATCCGCGACATCTGGCGGTCGACTTCATAGAGAGTTTGTTCAATAAATATATTTAAAAAAAAAATATATATATATAATTATATACCATATATACATATATATTCTCATAATATTGATCATTTCTCCTCTACAGGTTTCTATCGACCTGCCACTTAGTAGTGCTCCCAGTCTTAATGACAAAGGCTAACGCATTCTACGTCACCCAGTCATGATGACTGTCAACTTTACAAGCTTGATACCGTAATATGATTGAGTGGAGATAAGAAAGAAGAAGAAGAGAGGTTTCTATCAAAGAGATATCAACTGTTATTTTAACTAGGAATGTTTGTTCTTTGAAAAATAAAACAGTTTTAGTTAAGAAATAGTGTATATTTCTTTGTTAAGCGCTGTAAAGAAGGAATTGTTGCTTGAAAACTTTTTATTTTATATATAAATATACTTATTTTGTAAAAAAATCTTTTGAATTTTTACCCATATATCATTGTAAAACGACATTTGAAAACTATCCCGCATGCGTTTCTTATCAACGAAAATTCGAAATTTATTTCAAGGAGAAATAACGATTATTTCTAACATTTGGGATGAGGTATGAAAGGGTGAATTGTGAAGAGTAATGATAAACGGAAAAATAAAAGTGTCCAGGGATGGGAATCTAACCCACAGTGTTCCGCATACTGGGCAGATGCCATGTCCACTAGACTACCCTGGACATATTTTTCCGTTCGTAAATAATACATAAAGTATCATTGAACACATTGCTGTTTTACTAACAAATCAACGTAGTTGTTTAATTACATAAGGAAGTCTATCCACAACAAGCATTTAGATAGATTAAACTGGCTTAATCGCTAAGTGTTCTGCACTGATGAGCCAAGCCCTCTCAAATTATTTTTAGCGGTTTCATTACACTGATAGACAAAACTTAAGGAAGTTGTACCTTATAGCATATATATATCGGGATTCAGAAAATAACTCTGAGAGATATTTGATGCATAGTGATAAAATCTCTTATCAAATATCTCTCAGAGTTATTTTCTGAATCCCGATATATATATGCTATAAGGTACAACTTCCTTAAGTTTTGTCTATCAATGTTATTTTTAAATGAGAAAGGGGTGTTAAATAATCTGTAAAAGACGTTAAAATTGTGATTACATGTGCTATAGCTTATAGAGATGGTGTTGTAAAACTTGTAACGGATTCCATTTATCTTGTCATACCCCGCGGGTAGATAAAAAAAAGCCGGAAGGTTGGGGTTAATAACGTATTTTTTATCACTTTGTGGCGGTTAATGACGCTCATAAAGACTTTAGTGTTGTATTGATCTATGTACCTATTATATTTATTCTGAATACACATGTCCATTATTGCAATGGTGGGTAGAGGTCTGTTTTACTATATAGAGAGCATGTCTAACACATGTCTACATGTTTAGAAAACAATTCTAAAACACTGTTTAGTTAACTAAAGTGACGAAGGTCGCCTCTCCCGTCAAAATAGACGTCAAAGCTAGACGCCATCTATTGACCGTCGCCTCAAACTAGCGGCCTCGGGTCAGTGACAAAAGCCACAACACCAGCTTTGGCAAACTGAAAAGTGTTCACCTTTCCATCTATATTTAACCATGAATTTGGCCCAGCCACTTTGCCAGCTAAACACCTCTTTGGCAGATTGTCAAGATTCCATTAGATCCCGTGTGGATCTCATGGAATAAAGTCCGCCCTAGACTGAAGAGGGTCATTAGCCCGAAACCATGGTCTCTAGGTGGACGCTTTTCAGTTTGCCAAAGCTGGTGTTGTGGCTTTGTCACCGACCCGAGGCCGCTAGTTTGCGGCGACGGTCAATAGATGGCGTCTAATTTTGACGTCTATTTTGACGGGAGAGGTGACCTTTGTCTTTTTAGATAAATATTCTCCCGGTAAAATTTCCATCTACCGTTTAGTTACTTACAGAGACACTAGTGGGGTTGGACTTATGCATGAATTAGTGGGTAATTGAATGATTTGTGTATCACACCATAAGTATTCTACAATTCTACCGAATGCACAGGGTCATAATTACAATGGTGGGTAGAGTTATTTTTTGCTATAGAGAGCATGTCTACCACATGTCTATACGTTTAAAAAACAATTCGATTTTTACACTAACATGGTGCCAGAGCCCCGTTTGGTTACTTACAGGGACTATTGGGGTTGTACTTCTGCGTGAATTGGTAGGTCATTGAAGGATTTGTGTATCAAATCATGAACATTCCATAATTTAAACCGAATGAATACACGTGAACATAGTAGAAATGGTGGGTAGAGGTATGTGGCTTGTTTTTACTATAGAGAGAGCATGTCTACCACATGTCTACATGTTTAGAAAACAATTCAACTTTTACACTAACATGGTACCAGAGCCCCGTTTGGTTACTTACAGAGACACTGGTGAGGTTGGACTTATGCTTGAATTGGTGGGTCAGTTAAGAATTTGTGCATATCTCTCTCAGCATGAACATTCAATAATTTAAACCGAAGAACACACAACATGTCTAAATGTTCAGAAAACAATTCAACTTTTACACTAACAAGGTACCAGAGCCCCGTACAGTCACTGGTGGGGTTGGAATTATGCATTAATTGGTAGGCCATTGAAGGATTTGTGTATTAAATCATGAGCATTTTCCACAATTTAAACCGAATGAATACGCATGACCGTAATGGCAAAGAGTAGAGGTTTGTGGCTTGTTTACTATAGAGAGCATGTCTACCACATGTCTACATATTTATAAAACAATTCGATTTTTACACTAACATTGTGCCAGAGCCCCGTTTGGTTATTTACAGAGACACTGGTGAATTTGGACTTGTGCACGAATTGGTGGGTCATTGAAGGATTTGGGCATCACACCATGAATATTCTATAATTTAAATGACCACATGACCATAATAGTAATTGTGGGTAGAGGTTTGTGTCTTTTTTTACTATAGAGAACACAAAACATGTCTAAATGTTCATAAAACAATTCAACCTTTACACTAACATGGTACCATAAGCCCCGTTTGGTTATTTACAGTCACTGATGAGGTTGGAATTATGCATGGAATAGTGGATCATTGTAGAATTTGTTCATCATCCCCATGAGCATTACACAATTTATACCGGAAAGAATATTCGAAGATTTGAACAAAAATCGATATAATATTTTATTGTCGTAAATTAGAGGATGCTAGTATTGGCGGGAGAGATGAAACGGATGTCTCATTGATATACACTGGTGTCCAAAAATCAATTAATTGGCCACACGATCTTTGGAACCCTAAAAATAGAACAATAATCAGTAGATTAAGCAAATTGCCACAATATTTGGAATCCAAACAATAGGACAAGAATGTACAGATTCAGAAAATAAAATTGACAACCTTTGGAACCCTTACAACAGAACAATGATATGTAGATTAAACAATAGAACTACATTCTCCAAAATTCCAACAACGGAACATGAAATCTGTGCAGAATCAATGATAGAATTAAAGTGTATGAAATTTCAACAAAAATATAATAATAAACAAAAAATACGTACAATCAACAGAGCTTTTCAACAATAGGTGTTTTCACAATAATAGAAGAACATACAATTAAGAATAATACAATACATTTAACAAGTTTTACTGCAAAAGTTTATTTTTACATTCTGTAAAATTTGTTAAGTGTCGTTCTACAATCATAGCCGCATTATATTGTATTATAAATTACTTTATATAATATTTACGAATGGAAAAATATGTCCAGGGTAGCCTAGTGGACATGGCATCTACCCTGTAAGCTGAACACTGTGGGTTCGATTCCCATCCCTGTACACTTTTATTTTTCTGTTTATTATTACTCTTCACAATTCATACTTCATACCTAAGGATAGAAATAGTCGTTATTTCTCCTTATAATAATTAAAATTACGATTTTTCGTTCTGTAAAAAAAGAAACATTTGCGGTAAAACTTGTTTAATGTCGTTATACAATTAAGAAATTCAACAATAGGTTTAAAATGTCGAGGTACACAACAATGAACGCCAACACACTATAGAGAAATTCAACAATGAACCAACAATAAAACTTCTAACAATAGACAATAATCTCTTTAATACCGGGGATAAAATATGTCTAAGCTGAATCGATATATAGACAAATGAAGTAAAAGTAGGGAATCTATTGTCGGGGAACTCAAGTCTTCACTCTGAGATAATAGCCAACTTCGGGTCTCTTGGGGACACTAATGGAGTCTGTTCTGATCTTTGGTAAATACTTATGTCAAGTTATTTTAACAACACTTGAACATATTTCTCATAATAAGAGACACTTTTCGGCTCAGAAAATATTTTATTTCCTCGACGTTTCAACAAAAATATTTTGTCCTCTCGTCAGGAAAAGATAAAGCATTTGTTGTTGTTGTCGTGTCCAATAAAGAGCCTCAGATGTCTCCATACATCTCTATCACAGCAATGTTCTCTATCTTGGGTATATAAAGCTGCTGTTTTAGGTCCATGTCAATTTTCTGTTGTTGTTGTCGTGTCCAATAAAGAGCCTCTGATGTCTCCATACCTCTCTATCACAGCAATGTTCTCTATCTTGGGTGTGTAAAGCTGCTGTTTTAGGTCTATTTCAATTTTCTGTTGTTGTTGTCGTGCCCAATGAAGAGCCTCAGATGTCTCCGTACATCTCTATCACAGCAATGTTCTCTATCTTAGGTGTGTAAAGTTCTGGGTCCATGTTAATTTTCTGTTGTTGTTGTCGTGTCCAATGAAGAGCCTCAGATGCCTCCGTACATCTCGATCACAGCAATGTCTTCTATCTTGAGTGTGTAAAGTTCTGGGTCTATGTCAATTTTCTGCAAGGCTGTGACCATTGCTGGACATGAGAATATGTGGGTAGGTGTTAGTTCCACACCAGGACAGTTGTTGCATGTCCTGTAGGTTCTTGTGTCATCTGGATGTATTGTCATTCCTTTGTAGTGTTTCGTTCTGAGTCTTGTTATTGTTTTTGTAACTCTTCTCTCAGAGTTTATTTCGCATATTTGATCTTTTATGTAATAATATAAAGCATTTGACAGAGCTTTATTAATGTTTCTGAGGTTGTAAGGGCTTTCTCAAGCGATATTTCAAATTCAGTACAACATCTAAATCACGAGTCAAAACATAGAAAACTCACCAAATACCTATATGAACTTGGATAAATAAATACATAATAATAAAACTAAAATAAATATAATGATAATAATGACAAAGATTTCACACAATTATAAATACATATCTATTATATACAATTTATACTTAATCTTTAACTACTTTTTAAAATTTAAAAACGTGCGAAGCCAATTGTTGCGGGAAATATTTGTCCAAACGTGGAGAAAATAATACACCAATACCTCACTTTGCGTCGTTTCATTTTGCGTTTTTTTCGAAGTTGCGTCGCTGCTTAATTTTACTGATTTTCACTGTGCGTCGTTAGATTTTCGAAGTTGCGTTGTTTTGGATTCGAGTCTTTAATTTTTTTTTCCCTAAAATATGGCAACACCTTTGTTTTTGATTGCGCCATGCCATTAAAATTTTATTTTCACATTGCGTCGTTTCAATTTGCGTCGTGTTTTTTTTTTGGAACGTAACCCCGACGCAAAGCGAGGTATGGGTGTATGTAAATAGAGAACTATAACATAAAGTTGAGGGATATTTATGCACTTAAAGAGGCACCTCTCCCTTCAAAATTGTGCATCAGAACGATCATTTAACATCCTAGTAAAAACACTTTACTAGTGGTGATAAATAATTAACCAAAACATCATTTTAGCCAATACAAGAAAATAAGAAGACCTTATCCAAATAATTTAATAGTGTGTGACGTTTAAAAATGAAAAAAAAATTATTTTGTCTGATGATGGTAACATTGCTGTTGCTGAAACGTCACACACTATTAAATTATTTGGATTAGGTCTTATTTTCTTTTAGCTATAATCCAAATTGTGGTCTATCATCATTTTGGAAAATTCAGACAATCTGTATTCCGTGGTTTCTACTAGCATGGTACAGTAAACAACAACAAAAAAAGCTTTATTAAGACCTTTCAGTCTTGTTAGGTTTTTATTATTATTGTATTTTATTAATTAATTATAATTCATATTCATAGAATTTTATTGTTACTTATCATCATTCTTTTTGTTGTTTTTTTTTCTCTTCTGTTTTTTTTTTTGTGTTAAAATAGTCTCTTTTTTTATTTTATGTTATAAATACAACTAAATCGCATTAAATCTTATTGTTGTTTGAAATAAATCGAATTGAATCGAAGTGAGTCAGCTCGTTCTTTCTAGAAGAAAGTTCAAAGAAAATGTGCTAACAAGTCTTATACAGATTCTCCAAGCACACAGAAATGTAGGGTACATACAGGAATAACAGTAATAGTACCAGTAATAAGCAATATTGTTAATGTTATTATTATTATTATTTTAAAGATAATCACATTTAATGGTAATAATGAAATTTATATACAGGAACACTTAATTAAGACAATCAAGATAATAAATAGATTAATCTGGGTAAATTGGAGGGGAAAATAAATTTCTTATACCTGGATTAACTAACATGATAAACCTAATACATGGTTCTGATACATAATTAAAGGTAGATGTGTCCTTTTAGGCACATAATATATATATTTATATAAAAGGGCGTACCTGGATCTATAAAGAAAAAAAAATCTCAAAATATTTCGAGAGATTGCTCCCTCTTTATCAATTTATTGTACAGTAAACTTAATTTATAGATTCTTGTAGATCACATGAAAACAAATTCGTCATTGGTCAAAAATAATTATTGATAATAATACATTAAAAATTAAAAAAAATAATTATATAAACTTAATTAGTAAATTAAATTCAATTGCCATCTATCGTTAGAATTTTACTTAAATAAATTTACTGGCAATGCGCTTCTTTTAAATATCATCAAATATTATCTCTACAGACCTTACTGCAATGATATGAGTTATTGAATGAGAGGGCTTGGCTCATCAGTAGTGAACCCTCTCAGCGGTTTCGTAATAATCTAGTAATCTTTCGTAATCTCAGCAATAGAGATTAATTTGGCGAAACCGCTGAGAGGGTTCACTACTGATGAGCCAAGCCCTCTCATTCAATAACTCATATCATTGCAGTAAGGTCTGTAGAGATAATATTTGATGATATTTAAAAGAAGCGCATTGCCAGTAAATTTATATGTGTAAAATTCTATAAACTTAATTGATGGATCGCCTTTTGACTCAAAAACATAATATATATATGTTATATAATATAAAGAAAAGAGAGATTTTGTGTAGTATTCTTGATCATGTTGAGGATTATGGTAATGCAGTCGTGGTTGAAAGCTTGATAGAATAATAATAAAAATGGTTTTGATCAGTAATTGCTTTTATTGTGCTAAAGGAATATACACTGCGTGACATTGAAAATGGAACACCAAGAAATAGTGGCCAGAAAATTATGCAAATTTCAGGGTAGACGCGCCTAACCGAGTTATGCAAATGATGTAAAATGCGCAGCTCTCGTGCGCACATGGAGTAAGATATAAGGGAAGGAACTTGCAGAAAGGACAGTATTCGTGTCGTTATTTCTTCAAGGAAAATCATTGTAGAAATTTTGTTCTTGTGTCAAAAGACACGTGTAATAACAGAGAATGCCAGGTCATCGTAAACGGAGGCAGTTCAAGCAGACAGACGCTTTTACGAGGGGCATGGTGATCGGACTGAAAAGGGCAGGTTGGTCCATACGTCAAATCGCAGCTGATACACACCTTGGTGCATCCACGGTGCACCGACTGTGGAGAAGATGGTTGGAACAAGGAAATGTGACAATTTATAGGAATGTCGGTGCAACCAGAGTGACGTCAGCACGTGTGGATCGGCGTATCCTTCGACAAGCAGTGGCGGCCCCACAAGCCACTTGTACCGCCATCCTGCAACATGTGCAAGACACCCTAGATCATTCCATCTCGACCAGAACCATTTCCCGTCGATTGGTTGCTAATGGCTTGCGCTCATGCCGTCCGCTAAGAAGACTGCCATTGACCCCACCGAATAGGCGCCAACGTTTGGAATGGTGCCGGGCTAGATCGACGTGGATGATGGAATGGCACAGGGTCGTGTTCTCAGATGAGTCGAGTTTCTGCTTGTCCAGTGATAGTCGCCGTGTACGCGTGTGGCGTCGACGTGGAGAAAGGTCCAATCCGGCAGCAATTGTGGAACGCCCCACCGTGCGACAACGTGGAATCATGGTTTGGGGCGCAATCGCGTATGATTCCAGGTCACCTTTACTTCGTATTCAGGGCACTATGACGGCCCAACGATACGTTGATGATGTGCTGCGACCAGTGACACTCCCCTACCTTCAGGGGGTACCCAATGCCCTTTATCAGCAGGATAACGCCCGACCGCACACTGCTCTCATTAGCCAACAAGCTCTGCAAGATGTACAGATGCTTCCCTGGCCACCGTACTCTCCTGATCTCTCACCAATCGAGCACGTCTGGGACATCATTGGACGCCGTTTGCATGCCTTGCCACAGCCGCGTTCAGAAGACGAACTGTGGCAAATGGTTGAGAGGGAATGGAGAGCCATCCCTCAGGACGCCATCCGTACTCTGATTGACTCTCTACCTAGACGTGTTGCTGCGTGCATCGCCGTCCGCGGTGGTCCTACTTGCTACTAAGCCGACGCCGTTCTCGCTCTGTATTATGACTATCATTTTGAAATAAAGATCACTTATTGTTCGTCCCTGTCTCTCTCTGTCTGCCGAGTTTCATCACTTTCTGGCCACTATTTCTTGGTGTTCCATTTTCAATGTCACGCAGTGTATAAAAACATAATTTGGTAAAAAGTAATGCCTGGCTTAAGGTGAGTGAATAAAGAAAACAAAAGATTATTTACATAATGTACAAAAGTTTTGAGCCGACTAACGGGGAACAACAACAACGAGTTTTTATATGCAAAGCATGACCTCTGGCGGTCGATTTAGCAGTATTTGTATCTATGAAATATATTTTTAAATAAAATAATATTTTAATATAACATTTTAAATAATACCTTTATATAACATATATATATATTAATTTTCTGTCAATTTAATCATTAAAATAATAGTATCACAATTGAGAAATAAACTATCTCAATTACCTTCAGAGCTAAAGGTGTGTGTTTAAAAAGAGAACTTTATTAAACTATTTCCAGAGAAGAGTGAGAGAGGAAAAAGTTATATAAATTTGAAAAAAAAACTTTAATTTTATCTTTCTCAGAATTTTGAAAGGTGGATTTTGTGGACTCTACCTCTAAATTGGAAAGGAACTGCGCTCCTGGAATAATATTTAAATTTTAAAAAGTATAAAATGCCAACTGTGTGAACCAATCCATTGAAATCTCAATTTCTTCACAAACTTTCCCTGTAATTATATATCAGTGACCTTTCTATGACACCGTAAATATTCCAAAAAAGTTGGAATTTTCGAAAACACAAGAAAATTTTCATTGAATATTCCAAACTAACGGAGCGCGCTTTCTCTTTTAACAAAACAATATATATAAATATATAAAAATAATGGAAGCATATCCTGACCACGAGCACATGTGCTTTTCAGAAGGCAGAGCGCCATCTAGTGGAACAGAAATCAACTAAATTTGATTTAACCTGTTCCCTGATATTTGGCCAACCCAATTTCTTGATAAATCAATAAAAGCCATCTACGAACGCGTTTCGAGCTATTGACGCTTTTGATTTATCAAGAAATTGGGTTGGCCAAATATCAGGGAGCAAGTTAAATAAACGTTTAGTTTATTTTTGTTCCACTAGAGAGGCTTCTGAAAAGCACATGTGCTCCTGGTCAGGATATGCCTACTTTGTTTTTAATATCAACACCTGATCTTTTTATTTTATTTTTTTGCTATTGTTTTTTCATATATAATATATATTATAATCTAAAATGCAAATATTTTATTTTTTTAAAACATATATTTTATTTTAATTCATTAACTGTTCTACATTTTTTGTGTGTTGTGTGTGACCATAGATTCAGATAAATAACTATCTTTCCTTTTTCACGACTGCACCTTCAATTCTCTCATCTTTTCAACATCAGAATATTATAATCATAACATATATATATTGTCATTTCTACGATAATAAAAGTATTATAAAACAACACTTAAAGTTTCACCGCATAAGTTTCTTTTCTGTGAAAAATCAATACTTATTTCAAAGAGAAATATTTACTATTTCTAACTAATTTGGATGAAGTATGAAAGGGTGAAAATATGAACTCTTCATATTTTCACCCTTTCATACTTCATCCAAAAAAGTTAGAAATAGTAAATATTTCTCTTTGAAATAAGTATTGATTTTTCACAGAAAAGAAACTTATGCGGTGAAACTTTAAGTGTTGTTTTATAATCATACGCCGCAGTCCTTTATAATGTAATAAAAGTATTATTGGGAGGGACT
This sequence comes from Cordylochernes scorpioides, assembly GCA_030710605.1. Classification (NCBI taxonomy): domain Eukaryota; kingdom Metazoa; phylum Arthropoda; class Arachnida; order Pseudoscorpiones; family Chernetidae; genus Cordylochernes; species Cordylochernes scorpioides. The sequence continues at coordinate 150,091,992 of CP092863.1, read as the reverse complement.
GGCTCATCAGTGGTGAATCCTCCAAACTGTTTCGCCTGTTTTTTTATATATATCGCAGAAAAGACAGTAAGAAATTGTTCTATTTTAGTCACACAAACAAAAGCCTTTATTAGGGACTTGCCCCATACAGATTCTCCCAATTGGGTAAGGTAATAATCGTCTTGTGTTATTTACATAGGTAGTAAGATAGAACTGGCTTTACTCTTCGTCTCAAAGTCATTCAATTGTTGACTGGTCCTTACATAATGGTGATCTAAAAAATGTATAGTAAGCTATTGCCTTAGATTTGTTTGCTGATATTTTTTAAAGCAATACGTAGGGCGAAATGTTTGTACATTTAATTTGTTGATATAGGGCCTTCCTCTCTGTATCAAGGGCTGTACAATTAAGCAGGTAATGGGGGAGTTCTTCAGTAATTTCCTTGTCACACAATGTACACAGTAAGAAATTGTTCTAATTTAGTCAAAGAATTGGTTGACGTTGCTGCAACTTTTCAAACCAATTTCCAATACCAAAATATGATTTTCAAAACTGATTTAAAAACTAGATAAAAAATATATATAAAATACATATTCCTTCCTGTCTTTACAGAGACTTGGCCATGGAATGCTTATTGATTTTATTTAATAAAATATATAAATATAATTATTTTATTCAATCCAATATATGCCTTTTTACTATCTAATGATTTAAGTATGGATTGCTCTAATTGCAGAACAATATATATATATATATATGTATTTAATTTTGGTGCGTATAGGTAAACTAGCCGAATGACCCGGGCAACGCCCGGGGTTTACCCGATTAAATGCTTTTATTCAAATACTATTCGTTACAATTATAAATTGGCGCCGTGGATGTCATTCTTGTATAATATATAAATGAGTTTTAAAAATTGTAAAAAAAAAAAAATGCATCGGCCGGGAATCGAACCCGGGCCGCCCGCGTGGCAGGCGAGCATGTTTATGAGAAATGGCTATATTTGGGTATTTATTCCATTCACAAAGCAAACGGTGACAGAATTAAGAATTGTTGATTGATTATGACGCTGATAACTGTATATATTAATGTGCTCTAAATTAAATAGAATTATTAATTATATATCAGCGTGTGTTTTGTTGCGCTATATAGAAATATTTAGTTGAAATTTGCATAAGTTCTCACCTGAAGGACAGTCACCGCCAGGAGAGTCGCAGTAGTTGTCAACTTGACTGAACGTCTCATCTGTCGAACACACAGGAAATCTTCAGTCACAGTTACCTTTATGGTATTTGTCCATAGTAACATACAGTATATACCATTAACTACACCTCTATACATTTCTTACTGTACTTCTGCGATGGAATAAAAAAACAGGCGAAACAGTTTGGAGGATTCATCATTGATGAGCCAGTCCCTCCCAATACTTTTTTTTATTATCGAAGAAATGACAATATATATATGTAGTGATTATAATGTTTTGATATTGAAAAGATAAGAGAATTGAAGGTGCAGTCGTCAAAATAAGCGCTTTCGTCAATTTAAAGTCCAACCCCACCAGCGAGTGCTAGTATCCAAACGGTGCTCTGGTACATTTGTAAGTGCAAAGTTGAACTGCTTTTTACATGTGTAAACATTTTTTATTATTAAAATGGCATATATTGGATCGAAATATCATTTATTTCACCAATATTTCAGTTGGCTGAACGCCAACCTTTATCAAGGTGTTATAACATTTTATGGAGACACTTTAAAATGTTATAACACCTTGATAAAGGTTGGCGTTCGGCCAACTGAAATATTGGTAAAATAAATGATATTTTGATCCAATATATGCCTTTTTAATTAAAGATTTATTTATGGATTGCTCTATTTTCAAAATGAGTATACATGTGCTACACTTACAGTAAAAGCAGTCGCCTACTTCTACCCACCATTATTAGCATGGCCTATACCACGTGTACTAGGGATAAGCAAAAAAAAAACACCTCTATATACCCATTATATCATAACACATCATTGAAAATATTCTAAACAAAGATCCACCATACGCATTACATACGCTATAGAATTCTACTCCCAATTACACTCATGGACAAAACTTAAGGAAGTGGAAAGTCTTTGATATCGCCGGTCGTCTATATATATTTTTTAAGGAGACAGAGGCAATTTTGTTTACACTTGGTTATCTCGTGTATCTTCAATAAATGTCACTGTAATATGTTTCAGAGTTATTGTCTGAATCCCGATATATATATGCAAAATGGTAAAAATTTCCTTATGCTTTGTCCATGAGTGAACTTGCCTGTCAAAAGAAAATGCTATAAGAGAATATTGTGAGGGTTTGGGGCTCATCAGTAGTGAACCCTCCCAGCGGTTTCGACAATTTAATCTACCAGAACGCTTCTTAGAATTCTAATACTGTATTGGATCATTCTGTTTATACATAGTGTGATCAATAATTTCCAGGAATGTTAAATATTTAAAGAAATACAAAAGTATAATAAAGTTGTATTCAAAATTTCTCAAAATGATCACTGTTACTATCTATACACTTATTACATTTTTTTTCCAGATATCAAAACACCTCTGAAGATCTTCATCTTTCAGGCTTTTCAAAATATTCTTCGTATTCTCCTTTATTTCAGGTATTGAGTCAAATCAACGTCCTTTTGAGACTTTTTTAATTTAAGGGTTAAGGAAACAGTCGTTGGGAGCAAGTCAGGAGAATAGGGTGGCTGGGGTAGTAAAGCAATTCCGTGTTTAGCCAAATAGAGTTGTACAGTGACGGCCGTATGTGGCCGTGCGTTGTCATGATGCAAGAGTAAATTTTTCTGATTCCATTTTTCGGGTCGTTTCTGACGCACAGCCTCCCTTAAACGTTTCAATACATCAAGATAGTAATGTTGATTAATGGTCTGACACTCGGGCACGTATTCATAGTGTACCAATCCCTTTACATCAAAGAAAGTGATAAGAAGACACTTAATCTTCGATTTGATCATCCTTGCTTTCTCTCGCTTGTTCGACCATCTTTAAATCGTGCAAACCATTCAAATGCCCTCGATTGTGATTGGGCATCTTCTTTAAAAGCCTGTTTCAACATTTGAAATGATTCAGAAGCTGTTTTCCTTATTTTTAAGCAAAACTCTATGCAGACTCGCTGTTTTCCTTATTTTTAAGCAAAACTCTATGCAGACTCGCTGTTTTTCAATACAGTCCATACTGAAGTTAGAAAATGTTCTGATATACTCGAGCTTATAAATTCTAAAAAACGTGAACGCATGCGTCTGTGTGATCAATTATTTTTCCACGTGTTGATAAATGTTTTATCTATAAGGCCCTTATAAAATTATTTTGAATATTTTACGTGATCCAGTCTCATTCCTAGAAATGAAATCTCAGAAATGGTATTCAAGCAAACTATGTACATAAACTTTTAGGACAGCAGAATTACATATAAATATTTGCATCGAGCAATGCTCTTCCGCAAACAATAAAAACAAGGTGAAAAAATAGTACAAATGTGAAATTGTACTGGACAAAGAAAAGAAAAGGCATTTACTTATCGTGCTACTGAAAGTTGATGATGGCTTGCGCCTTCTATCGGAAAAAATATCAACTATTCGTTGATTTTTAATACGCCCGAAACGCGTCCGTGGTTAGCTTTTCTTGATTATTCAAGAATGGGTATTTGGCCAATTTTGGAATAATTAAAAATGCACGAATATTTGATATTTATGGCAAAATGGCTTCACTTCGAACAGCCGCTGCTCGCGCTTTTGTGGCGCGTGATTTTTTAAAATTGGCAGGTCTCCAAGCCAAGGGCGACGCTTGCGTTTGCCAAAAACCGGGAGAAAATATATTGAGTTTTCAGGATTTTATGAGCAAAGTATCGAAACTTTTTGATCAGAGTAGTATATCGGGATTGAGACAATAACTCTGAAAGATATTACAGTGATCTTTATTGAAGACATACGAGATGAACAAATGTAAACAAAATTGCCTCTGTCTCCTTAAAATAATTAAATAAACAGATGACTGGAGACATCAAAGACTTTCCACTTCCTTGAGTTTTGTCAATGAGAGTATTCTAGATATTTTATGACTTTCTAATCATAGCTTTTCAGTCTCGTCCTAAATTTCCTAGAAAATCCCGGGTTTTTTTTTTTTTCAAGAGAATGTGCAAAAACCTTGTCAGAGTTTGATCCAAATACCGACTTCAGGGCATTCCAAATTGAGCCTCAAATATTTCAACCTTTATCATCACACCTTCAGTTTCTATTTTCAAAGCTGACTTTAATAATAATAAGGTGCCGTTGTGAAGGCTCCCATTCTAACAAAGAACCTCAATTGGTAGATGCTATCCACGGATCCAAAAACTTCTTAAGATGTTTTTCATTTTTTTATATATAAAGGAAAGTATTGAAGCAATATGGTACAAATATTCAAACATTTGTTTTGCGGATGTAGGAATATATCCAAGAAAAATTTGACATGCCTAAATTCTAGTGAACTGGGTCTTATCTCCTTGGCCATCTGGCTTGATGAAGACATCTATTTGGAGGTCTGTCAGGACCCCACGAATGCTAGCGCCTTATGCTACAGAATCTCGGTGGTACCCTTTGACCGAAGGCGACCAAGTGGATTTAGAGCTTCTGGCGAAATAGGAGAACCTTTCTCCCTCAAAGATTTCAAGGACGACCTCGGTAGGAAGTACATGACGGTGTTAGGCTGCTATAGCTCACCGAGAAGCCTGCCCTACATTATCCACAACGTCTGCGTTCTTGGGGAGCAGAAACAAGATAAGGTGGACATCAAGGAAGTCTACTTTCACCTCTTCGTTGGAGAAGAAGGTAAGGCTGGCATTCTGCGAGCAGTTTCCCCAACTGCTGCTAGCGATGCCCAGCCGTCATGCCCCTCGGATGTCCACCCCACTTCCACGGAACCCCATCCTACAGACTGCCTTCCTCTCCAGCCAACCACCGCAGATACCTCTCCCGTCCCTGAAGAACCAGCATTTCCCGACACTCAAGTTCTCCCCCAAACCACTGATAACCCTATACCCTCAGAGCAATAAAAGAGTTGAAAGGGTGAGGCCTCAAGCTCCCTCCTCCTGAGTGCCCCCCTCTCCTTTACCCTAGCCCCCGCCCTCTCAAGAAACACCGGCCCTCTCAAACTACCTTCTGTCTCCTCAACCAAACCTCCGTAACTTAAATCAATCAGCCACCCCTCAAACAAACCATCCGCTACCTTCCGACCTCTCTTCAACCATATCTCCGCTCCATCCGTCCCCTCGACCTCACCATTCGCTTCTGAACCCCTTCGATCTCTGATCCAAATCTCCCGCCCCCCTTCTCCATACCCCGTGTTACCTTCTGTCCCTCTCAAACCACTCTCTCAGTTCCTCCTCAAACCAACCACCTCTCAGTTCCGTCCCCCTCAAACCAATCACCCTCTGAGTTCCTCCTCAAACCAATCACCCACTCCGTCCCCCTCAAACCAACCATCCTCTCAGTTCCTCCTCAAACCAATCACCAACTCCGTTCCTCCTCAAACCAACCACCCTCTCAGTTCTTCCTCAAACCAATCACCCACTCCGTTCCTCCTCAAACCAACCACCCTCTCAGTTCTTCCTCAAACCAATCACCCACTCCGTTCCTCCTCAAACCAACCACCCTCTCAGTTCCTCCTCAAACAAACCACCCTCTTAGTTCCTCCTCAAACCAATCACCCTCTCAGTTCCTCCTCAAACCAATCACCCTCTCAGTTCCGTCCTCCTCAAACCAACCACCCTCTCAGTTCCTCCTCAAACCAACCACCCTCTCATTTCCTCCTCAAACCAATCACCCTCTCAGTTCCGTCCCCCTCAAACCAACCACCCTCTCAGTTCCTCCTCAAACCAATCACCCACTCCGTTCCTCCTCAAACCAACCACCCTCTCAGTTCCTCCTCAAACCAATCACCCACTCCGTTCCTCCTCAAACCAACCACCCTCTCAGTTCATCCTCAAACCAACCATCCTCTCAGTTCTTCCTCAAACCAATCACCCTCTCAGTTCCTCCTCAAACCAATCACCCTCTGTTAGGAGCGGCTGCACATGGCGTCTGTTCCTCATGTCAGAGGCGGCCATTTCTTTTGGAGATAAGTCGGCTTGCCACTGAGTAGTGCTCCCAGTCTTAATGACAAAGGCATTCTACTTCACCCAGTCATGATGGTTGTCAAATAGACACCATCAAGGGTCACAACTTGATATCCTAATATAATTGAGTAGAGACAAGAAAGAAGGAGAAGTCTAATGAGTCAAATGTTAAAGTTTGTGTTATTGAGTAATCTCAGGTTTTCTGAAAAATATTTTTTGTTGTATTGAAGCTAAAAAAATACATGTCAAATAAAACCTTTTTAAAAGACTTTATATATAATTTTCATGATTGACCTTGTTAAAAGTTTTTGTTTTGGATATGTTTAGCATTTTTTATATCCTTTGGTTTCCATTGTCAAATTCCTCTTTTCTTTAAGACCATGTCTTTTCCTAAAAAA
>CP092863.1:150022615-150080112 GCA_030710605.1 Cordylochernes scorpioides | reverse complement strand
GTGCCCAATGCGGGATTCGATCCCGTATCGTAGTGATCGAAAAATATCTAAATAAAAGTATTTCGATCAGACATTAAGATACACTTCAGAGTGAAGTTATACACCAACTATCTTAGTAAGGAATCACTTCTATATTAATGTTAAAGAGGGTCACAAACTATTTTATAGAGATATATGTTTCAATACTTTTGATAGTTTAAGAGCACTATAAAATAACACTAAATATCCTTTTTATTGGTAATAAATCGTCTAAAAATGGTAACTTTCCTGCAGTAAGTAACATTGGATATAACATTAGGTTTACTTATAGTGATATGTACCAGATATCTCTCTCTCTATACTTAAGGCGGCTTTAGGCTCCTGAAAAGATCCAGACATCCCTTCGGAGAGTCTGATGTAAATATTTATCTTTTGAAAACGTAAAAATTAAAATCAGGTAAAAATTTTCTTTTAATTTAAATTTGCAAGCTTTCTATCAAATATACTGTTCTTCAACGGGCTGATATTCTCTATGTACAATCTCTAAATTATATTTATACAGATTATAAAACTATTTTAGAGGCGTAATATTCTTTTTAAAATAAAACAATTTCTACTGTCCTTACTGCGATGGAAAAATTAAAGGGAGGGCCTGGCTCATCAGTGGTGAACCCTCCCAGCGGTTTCGCCAGTTTAATCCACCAGACCCTGATGAGCCAGGCCCTCCCTTTAATTTTTCCATCGCAGTAAGGACAGTAGAAATTGTTTTATTTTAAAAAGAATATTACGCCTCTAAAATAGTTTTGTAATTTGATAACAGATGGCGCGCTAGTGCATCGTAACATATTTATACAGAATAATTGAAAACTTTTGTTATTAGCATGTGTGGGCGTGCATCAGACTGTTACCAGCTAAAGTAATAGATATTATACTTGGATTAAATATATATACATTCCAATAATTATTAATATTTAGATTATTTGTCAGGGATATTGTTATATTGGGTTGGGGGGTCAATTTTTCTATTGATGCTATTTATTTTTGATGATACCAGTGCTTCTAGAAATAATCGTTGTTGCTTTCTTTCTATGTCATGATAATGGGCTATTGCTTGTTTGAGATTAAATGTGTGTCCAGTGGTGTGTTGATATATTAAGGATCTATTGTCTTTGTATCTTATGTTTCTATCGTGTTCTTTTAGTCTGGGTGTCAGCTTGCAAATTTGAATTAAAGGAAACTTTTTACCTGATTTTAATTTTTACTTTATCAAATAATTTTTGGGTGACTATTGCTTACATATTTATCTTTAACTTTTTTTTTTTATCTTAGCTCTGTAGATTTTCTTTTTTGTCATTGACTAAATTTCAATACACTATTTTTAATTGTGAAAATTTGTCTTTCTCTCTATAAGCAAGGGTCTGTCCACACTCAGGTCGGCTTGTAGCACCTGATCCCGTCGTCCTTTCAGAGAAAGTTTAATCTGGTGTAGATATTTTCTATTTTTATTACAATACACCTATCCTCCAATTTACACGGTACTTTTTTTATACGTTTTCGCTTTTACACGGTTTTCCAAATAAGTTTTTGTTTTTATCGCACTATATTAAATGCTACTGTGATTGAACACATGCGCTGTGTACACCTATCCCCCGATTTACACGTTTTTTTCTCAGGAACATATCTACCGTGTAAATCGGGGGATAGGTGTACTCTATTTTAATTTTTCTTTAAATTTATTATTTTGCTATTAACTAGGAGTTAATAAAGTTGTTAATTGTCAATTGTCTCTTTCAATGTCTCTAGGTAAACATTTTTGAAAGTAAAACTTTCCAGTCATCCAACGTAAAGTATTTAGCCATTTATATACATTTATTGAATATAAATATTGTATCGTAGAAATCAAGTCTAGGAATATCTGAAGATGTAAAAGTATTTATTGATGACGTCAGTACGACCAGTCGATAATTATCAACAAAACTATCTACAGCTAGAGAATATTGAACAAGTAAGTTATAGGACCATGTATGATGATTTCATACATACATAGTAATATATTGTTTTAAAAACAGAGTAATCTATATTTAATTCATTAGAGAATAAAAAGGCATATATTGGATTTAAAAAAAAAAAAAGATTTATTTTCCCAATATTTCGGCTGGCTGAACGCCAACTTTTATCGAGGACATTACATTTTCGTTAACGATGCACTAGCGCGCCATCTGTTGTCAAAATTCGAAACTATTTTAAAGGCGTAAGATTCTTTTTGAAAATAAACAATTTCTACTGCCCTTACTGCATATATTTATAAATGTATGTAATTCTACTGTCCTCAAAGCCTATGTCCATAGTTCTTCTAAAATACCCATTCCAAGAGTCTAGCAACAGTATCACTATAAAAGGAAGTTCCAAAAATGCAATATAACACCGGTATGGTAGATTAAACTGGCGAAACCGCTGGGAGGGTTCACCACTGATGAGCCAGGCCCTCCCATTAATTTTTCCATTAGAGTAAGGGTAGTAGAAATTGTTTATTTTCAAAAAGAATCTTACGCCTTTAAAATATTTTTGTATACACAAACTCAGCGCCGAATAGTGTTATAATATCACAGGTGGTGTTCTCCACCTACTTTGTATTTTAAATTATTTCAACTGTGATATTATAACACTATGCGGTGCTGAGTTTGTGTATACAAATATTTAATGCCTCGATAAAGGTTGGCGTTCAGCCAGCCGAAATATTGGCAAAATAAATCTTTTTTTAAATCCAATATATGCTTTTTTATTATCTAATAGTAATATATAATATTTTTTAAATATTTTCATTGAATAATTAAATTAAATGATATAAATTATAGCTTCGCCACAATATCAACAAAATACATTTTCTTTTCCATTGAAAAAGGAGATAGTTGTGTAGAAAACAATGAGAGAATGAAAAAATTAGATAGTTATGTAGAAAACTGAGAGAATGAAAAATTAGATAGTTGTGTAGAAAACTATGAGAGAATGAAAAAGGCGATAGTTGTGTAGAAAACTATGAGAGAATGAAAAAAGGAGATAGTTTTGTAGAAAGTATGTGAGAATGAAAAAGGCGATAGTTGTGTAGAAAACTATGAGAGAATGAAAAAGGAGATAGTTGTGTAGAAGCTATGAGAGAATGAAAAAAGCGATAGTGGTGTAGAAAAATATGAGAGAATGAAAAAGGAGATAGTTGTTTAGAAAACTATGAGAGAATAAAAAAAGGAGATAGTTTTGTAGAAAACTATGAGAGAATAAAAAAAGGAGATAGTTGTGTAGAAAACTATGAGAGAATGAAAAAGGAGATAGTTGTGTAGGATCTATTAGAGAATGAAAAAAGGAGATAGTTGTGTAGAAAAGTATGAGAGAATGAAAAAGGAGATAGTTGTGTAGAAAAATATGAGAGAATGAAAAAAGAAGATAGTTGTGTAGGATCTATTAGAGAATAAAAAAATGAGATAGTTGTATAGAAAACTATGAGAGAATGAAAAAGGAGATAGTTGTGTAGAAAAATATGAGAGAATGAAAAAAGGAGATAGTTGTGTAGGATCTATTAGAGAATGAAAAAAGGAGATAGTTGTGTAGGAACTATTAGAGAATGAAAAAAGGAGATAGTTGTGTAGAAAAGTATGAGAGAATGAAAAAAGGAGATAGTTGTGTAGAAAGCTATGAGAGAATGAAAAAAGGAGATAGTTGTGTAGAAAAGTATGAGAGAATGAAAAATGCGATAGTTGTGTAGGAAACTATGAGGGAATGAAAAAGGGAGATAGTGGTGTAGAAAGTATGAGAGAATGAAAAAGGAGATAGTTGTGTAGAAAAATATGAGAGAATGAAAAAAGAAGATAGTTGTGTAGGATCTATTAGAGAATAAAAAAATGAGATAGTTGTATAGAAAACTATGAGAGAATGAAAAAGGAGATAGTTGTGTAGAAAAATATGAGAGAATGAAAAAAGGAGATAGTTGTGTAGGATCTATTAGAGAATGAAAAAAGGAGATAGTTGTGTAGGAACTATTAGAGAATGAAAAAAGGAGATAGTTGTGTAGAAAAGTATGAGAGAATGAAAAAAGGAGATAGTTGTGTAGAAAGCTATGAGAGAATGAAAAAAGGAGATAGTTGTGTAGAAAAGTATGAGAGAATGAAAAATGCGATAGTTGTGTAGGAAACTATGAGGGAATGAAAAAGGGAGATAGTTGTGTAGAAAACTATGAGAGAATGAAAAAAGGAGATAGTTGTGTAGAAAAGTATGAGAGAATGAAAAATGCTATAGTTGTGTAGGAAACTATGAGGGAATGAAAAAGGAGATAATTGTGTAAATAAATATGTGAGAATGAAAAAGGCGATTTTTGTGTAAATAAGTATGAGAGAATGAAAAAGGAGATAGTTGTGTAAATAAATATGTGAGAATGAAAAAGGCGATTTTTGTGTAGAAAAGTATGAGAGAATGAAAAAGGAGAAAGTTGTGTAGAAAAGTATGAGAGAATGAAAAAAGCGATAGTTGTGTAGAAAACTATGAGATAATGAAAAAGGCGATAGTTGTGTAGAAAACTATGAGAGAATGAAAAAGGCGATAATTGTGTAGAAAACTATGAGAGAATGAAAAAATGTGATAGTTGTGTAGAAAACTATGAGAGAATGAAAAAAGGCGATAGTTGTGCAGAAAACTATGAGAGAATGAAAAATGAGATAGTTGTGTAGAAAACTATGAGAGAATGGAAAAAGGAGATAGTTGTGTAGAAAACTATGAGAGAATGGAAAAAGGAGATAGTTGTGTAGAAAACTATGAGAGAATGAAAAAAGGAGACAGTTGTGTAGAAAACTATGAGAGAATGAAAAAGGCGATAGATGTGTAGAAAACTACGAGAGAATGAAAAAGGAGATAGTTGTGTAGAAAACTATGAGAAAATGAAAAAGGAGATAGTTGTGTAGAAAACTATGAGAGAATGAAAAAATGAGATAATTGTGTAAATATGTATGTGAGAATGAAAAAGGCGATAGTTGTGTAAATAAGTATGTGAGAATGAAAAAAGGCGATAGTTGTGTAGAAAACTATGAGAGAATGAAAAAGGCGATAGTTGTGCAAATAAATATGTGAGAATAAAAAAAGGCGATAGTTGTGTAAATAAGTATGTGAGAATGAAAAAAGGCGATAATTGTGTAAATAAGTATGTGAGAATAAAAAAGGCGATAGTTGTGTAAATAAGTATGAGAGAATGTTGTCACACAGGGGAATTTGATTGGACATTGAAAATGATTATTTTACTGAGAAGAAGATACTTTATAAAATTGAGAGAACTCCACTAGGAATAAAGTCAACCGTCCTTCTCTGAGTCACACTTATGCTGAAGGTTACGTGGTCGTAAATCACAGAAGATTTCATGGCCCTGTCAGGGTTTTATGACATGGCGTCTTGTCAATGCCAGCCAGACAGTACCTAGGGCACACTAGAGGATATCTAGATTGAACTTGTTTAATGTCGACATGTTTAGTTTCTAGTGGTGGTGATACGTATCTTATGTACACGTGGTACAGGCTATGATAATCATGTCATCTTGTCTATAACAGACCTCGGGGTATACCAAAGGCAAACTAGAGGATATCTAGATTGAAATACCAATCTTGTTTAATGTCAATATATTTGCTTCTAGTAGTGGTGATACTTATTCCATTCACATGTAGTACAGACCATGATAATCATAGGGAGTAGTAAGCGACTGCTTTTACTGTAAGTACACCACAAGTCTACACATGTACAAAGCGGTTCTATTTTTGCAACTTACAAATGTATCAGAACCCCTTTTAAGTTACTTGCATTTAATGTTAGGGTTGGACTTTTACATGAATCTTTGTTCCAATTTTTTCTTCAGAAAAAAAGTGCCCAATACGGGATATATCCCTGATCGTTGCTATTTAAAATCGACAGTATATATCAATCCTACAATAATCCCCTACTTAAAAAAAAAAACAATTGAGTAAATTTAAAACAAACAAATGAATAAATATGAAAAGTAAAAATCAATATCAGGTAAAAAAGTTTCTTTAAATTTAAATTTGTAAGTTTTCGAGGAAATATGCTGTTCTTCAACGGGCTGATATTCTATGTACAAACTCTTAATAATATTTATACAGAATAATTATGCATTAGAGATTGTACATAGAATATTAGCCCGTTGAAGAGCAGTATATTTACTCGAAAGATTACAAATTTAAATTAAAAGAAACTTTTTACCTGATATTGATTTTTACGTTTTCAAATAATTTTTGGGTAACTATTGCTCACATTCTATATACAGTTACGAGCGTCATTCCTCATCTCCTAATCAACGCTGTCACCGTTTGCTTTTTTTTTTTAATGACGCCCTCCTATTGGTTGGCTACGAACACGCCACCTTTGCCTCCCCCACTCGCTTTTTCGTTTTTGTAACTATTGTGTTGGAGCGGGTCGCTCCTTAAATAAATGCACATATTAGTTAATAACTAAATGGAATCCTCTCTTTCTTTTTCCCAGTATGAGACGCCTACGGAAGCCAACAGTACATAGACAGATGAGCACATAGGCTATAGTTATTAACTAATATATGCATTTATTTAAGGCGCCAATTTATAATTGTAACAAATAGTATTTGAATCAAAACATTCAATCGGGTAAAACACGGGCGTTGCCCGGGTCATTCGGCTAGTATGTATATATGAGCTGAGTTACTTCTCAAGATACGCGCACATCAACAAGAGTGGTTGTTACCTTTTTGTATTTAGAAGTATAAAGTCGAATTAAACCTTTAAAAAAATAATAATAAATGATGAGATATAAAACAGAATTGAGGTTAATACTGGTGATCTACTGAACTATAAATAAAATATAATATAATTAATTAATACATTTTTAATTGATTTAATTCTCATGGAGATTAATTAAAAAAATGGAAAAAAGGTTTCTGGAGATGTGTTTCTCTTTATTTTAAAACCATCTCAAACTTTCGGGGATCTTTGTCCTTCTACAGGAGAACATGTAATTTTACCGCCGCCACTCTGTGTTGTGACAATGTGGTCAGGATGGATATCATACTCGCGGTCTATTACGAAGAAAAAACGGAGCACCTCCTCGGGCTACTCACGCCTGAAGACAAGATTCTTCTCGACAAATTCTTCGACATTATCATCAAACATGTTCCGAACATGAACTCCCCAAATGGCAGGGATCTGTCTAGATTCAAAGCTCCTGATCCGGACGTGCCCTCGGAGAAGGCTACGTCGATTGTAAATATCTCTCTTCATTCTTACCATTATTATTACCTTATAACTCCCTTTGAGTGTAAAGATTGACGAGATGTCAATAAAGTTGTTTAATTGTCAAAAAAATTGTCTGTGTCGTGACGACAGTTCTATAGAGGGAGTTACTATTCTTGGTCGGCAGGGTTGAAGGTTGAGGTGTCTTGTACCACTTTTTAAATATACGACGAAAACAGGAGGGAAAATTATATTTATTATCAATTAATAGTAAAAGATTATTTAATGAATTATATATTTAATACAAAGCAATAACGCGCTATCTATACATATAAAATGAAAGGATTTAAAAGCACGAATGTTTCTTTTATACATAATACAAACTTCTACCTCCCGTTACTGCGATGAAAAAATATATTGGGAGGGCTTGGCTCATCAGTAGTGAACCCTCCCAGCGGTTTCGCCAATTTAATCCACCAGACCGCTTCTCAGAGCTCTAATACTGTATTGGACAATTCAGCTTATATACGCAGCACTGAAGGATGGAATCTAAGAAATGGTTTCAAGCAAACTATGGACATAAGCTTATAGGACAGTAGAATTACATTCAAATATTTGCATCGCACAATGCTCTTCCGCAAACAATAAGTACAAGGCCAATTAGGCATAAATTAACACAAATCAATAACGCGCCATCTATATATTATCATTTTATCAATTATATATTTAAATGTATTTACACTATGAGAATCGGGGATCAGGGAAAATCCTCCCGATTGAAATTGTTTATTCGTTTTTTACTCATTCCAGCTACTGCATCCCCGTAGCCCCCTCCGTCGGCCTCCCATTGGCTGCCTCGAACTCCTTCTTTTACAACATATACAATGAATAAAACGCCGCCTGATGCATTATTAGCGTTTTATTCATTGCATATGTTCCCCTGTGGAAGGGCAGAGATGCCCGAAAGCTTGAAATGGTTTTATATAAAAAAAAAACACATCTTCTGAAACCTTTTTTAATTGTTTAAAAAAATATATATTTTTTAAAGCTTTTATTTAAATACACTAAAAAGGGGAAAAAAGCTCGTGGAGGATTGGTCAATTCCTTGTAAGGGGCGTAACATAAGACTTAAATAAAAAGAATAAAAGAAATCTGAAAATTTGCATACTTACATTGTTCATTGGATTGAGTAAGTGTTAAAGGTTTCATACTTCTATGTGATCTGGAAGTATATTAAACTTAATTTACAACGTGAAAAAATAGTACAAATGTGATATTGTACTGGATAAGGTGCATAAATTAAGAAAAAGGGCATCTCATTATCGTGCAACTAAAAGTTTTTCTGATGGCTTGCGCCATCTATCGGAATAAATATCAACTATTCTGGTTGATTTAAATTATTAAAAATCAACGAGAATAGTTGATAATTATTCCGATAGATGGCGCAAGCCATCAGCAACTTTTAGTTGCACGATAAGGAGATGCCTTTTTCTTAATTTAATTTACAAAATTTGAAAGGGAATTTTGAAATTAGTCCATTTCCGACTACCCTGACAACCAAGAAGTCTTAAAAAGTTGTAAACCTGCATTATCATCGGGTTCTGAAAAATGTACCAAATTTCAGATTCCTGCGTACTCTAGAATTTTATTAAAAAATCAATTACAAGATTTGTGGACAAACGGACAGACAGACAGGGAAGCAAGTTAAATAAAATCTTTTAATAAAAGAATTACTCTCTCGAACACGAGCCTACAAATCACTGAAGTAGTTTATACCGTGTTCAATGAAGCTAAAGCACAGAACAAAGAATAGAAAGAAATAACCAAAATTTGTGTTTACAAAGGACTTACTGAAAACCAATACAACAGGAGGAATCAACAACAACTTCAGGGTGGTGACGCAACTATCGACCGATATTGGCAGAATCAACACCAAGTTTTTCCCCGCCACTGGCGTCGCTAAGTCGGGGATTTGAGAACTCCACGAATACCAACGAGATGTGTTCAAATCAACTTAGTTTCTATAGATGTTATTTACATACCCTCTAACCTCCTATATACATATTGGCAGCTGTTGAATAACTGTTGAGAAACATTCGTGCTTTAATGCTTTTTATAAATGGATAGCGAGTTATTTCCTTATAATTAAACTAACGTTTAGTTTCTATAGATGTTATTTACATACTCTCTAACCCCCTATATACATATTGGCAGCTGTTGAATAACTGTTGATAAACATTCGTGCTTTAATGCTTTTTATAAATAGATAGCGAGTTATTTCCTTATAATTAAACTAACGTTTAGTTTCTATAGATGTTATTTACATACCCTCTAACCTCCTATATACATATTGGCAGCTGTTGAATAACTGTTGAGAAACATTCGTGCTTTAATGCTTTCTTATAAAAAAATAACGAGTTATTACCTTATAATTAAACTAACGTTTAATTTCTATAGATGTTATTTACATACCCTCTAACCCCCTATATACATATTGGGAGCTGTTGAATAACTGTTGAGAAACATTCGTGCTTTAATGCTTTCTTATAAATGGATAGCGAGTTATTTCCTTATAATTAAACTAACGTTTAATTTCTATAGATGTTATTTACATACCCTCTAACCTCCTATATACATATTGGCAGCTGTTTAATAACTGTTGAGAAACATTCGTGCTTTAATGCTTTCTTATAAATGGATAGCGAGTTATTTCCTTATAATTAAACTAACGTTTAGTTTCTATAGATGTTATTTACATACCCTCTAACCCCCTATATACATATTGGCAGCTGTTGAATAACTGTTGAGAAACATTCGTGCTTTAATGCTTTCTTATACATAGATAGCGAGTTATTACCTTAAAATTAAACTAACGTTTAGTTTCTATAGATGTTATTTACATACCCTCTAACCCCCTATATACATATTGGCAGCTGTTGAATAACTGTTGAGAAACATTCGTGCTTTAATGCTTTCTATTTAATAGATAGCGAGTTATTACCTTAAAATTAAACTAACGTTTAGTTTCTATAGATGTTATTTACATACCCTCTAACCCCCTATATACATATTGGCAGCTGTTGAATAACTGTTGAGAAACATTCGTGCTTTAATGCTTTCTTATAAATAGATAGCGAGTTATTACCTTATAATTATATTTAATTATAAGGTATATATTATAGTTATTATATATATATATATATATATTTTGAAGATTGAGCAATCCATAATTAAAATTATATTTTTAAAAAAGATGCATATATTGGATTTATAATGAATTTATTGTTCCAATATTTCGAGGGGCAACTCGCCTCTCTTTATCGAGGATGTTTGTGTTTTCACTAAAGCATGCGCGCACGTGTACACCACTCTCGTTCTACAAGGCCAATGAAAGAATTGTATCTTTGATTTAAACATTACATTCAGTATATATATATACAGCTAATAATTATATACATTATTACAGATAAATACCATTATTATTATTTTGTCTACACATTATGCTTGAAATAGAGATTAATATATAACAGTGTAACCGTAAATAATTGTGTGCATACATATTAATTCTAAATTAATGATAAAATTTTAAGGGTAATAAATGAGTAAATTAAAAGTATATACATAGTTATTTACAATCAATTAGGATATGAATTCTTTATAAATTTCTGGAAAATCAATTTTTCTGTTTATACTGTGTTTGTCTTCGGCAGAAGCCCAACTTTCTAAAAACAGTCTACAATGCTTTTCTGTAATATTTTTGTATATAATTGATGCTTGTTTGAAATCAGGTATATGGCTATTATTTATGGAGTGGTCAACTAGAAGGGATAATGGTTTGTAGTTTTTTAAAGCTGCTTTATGTTGATTAATACGATCTTTAAGTGATTTACCTGTTTCTCCAATGTATGTAGCTTGACATGTTTGGCAGGGAATTTTGTAAATTACATTGGTTGTATTTTCTTGGTTTGAAATATTTTTTTTAATAGATATAAACATCACTCAAATAGAAATAGTGCAACAGAAGAAAGAAATAGAATTTTCAAAGAATTGATAAATAATAATTATCCTAAAAAATTTATTGAAAAACATTTTCATAAACAAAGAGCTATACCTTCAAATAATAGTCGTGATCAGTCTCAAAAAAGATATTGCTCTATTCCATATAGCTACGGCTCAGAGAGAATTGCCCGAATTTTAAAGAGATATAATATAATTACAACATATCAATCTGCACAAAATCTACAACAAATCTTACGCCACTCAGATACAAAAAATATTTCAAACCAAGAAAATACAACCAATGTAATTTACAAAATTCCCTGCCAAACATGTCAAGCTACATACATTGGAGAAACAGGTAAATCACTTAAAGATCGTATTAATCAACATAAAGCAGCTTTAAAAAACTACAAACCATTATCCCTTCTAGTTGACCACTCCATAAATAATAGCCATATACCTGATTTCAAACAAGCATCAATTATATACAAAAATATTACAGAAAAGCATTGTAGACTGTTTTTAGAAAGTTGGGCTTCTGCCGAAGACAAACACAGTATAAACAGAAAAATTGATTTTCCAGAAATTTATAAAGAATTCATATCCTAATTGATTGTAAATAACTATGTATATACTTTTAATTTACTCATTTATTACCCTTAAAATTTTATCATTAATTTAGAATTAATATGTATGCACACAATTATTTACGGTTACACTGTTATATATTAATCTCTATTTCAAGCATAATGTGTAGACAAAATAATAATAATGGTATTTATCTGTAATAATGTATATAATTATTAGCTGTATATATATATACTGAATGTAATGTTTAAATCAAAGATACAATTCTTTCATTGGCCTTGTAGAACGAGAGTGGTGTACACGTGCGCGCATGCTTTAGTGAAAACACAAACATCCTCGATAAAGAGAGGCGAGTTGCCCCTCGAAATATTGGAACAATAAATTCATTATAAATCCAATATATGCATCTTTTTTAAAAATATATATATATATATATATAGTTATTATAGTTAATATATAGTCCGATAGATGGCGCAAGTCATCAGTAATTTTCAATTTTACAATTAAGAGATGTCTTTATTTTATTTTTTAAAATCATATCCTCGACATTTTCTCTTCCTTTTGATCTTTTTTTTTTCTGTATAGCCGTGAATTATGATAAGAGAATTTATATATACAGTAGAACCTCTTGGTAAAGGATACCTATTTGCATAGTCAAAATGTCCTTTAAGTTTACAGAGCCAAAGTGTCCTTTAGGGAGAGATGTCCTCTTACTGGGGAGTTGCTAAATAGTAAAAATGACAATTTCGGCAATGGAAACTGTCCTTTGTAGAGAGGTATTCTCTAGCATGAGTGTCCTCTCATGGAGGTTCTACTGTACCAAATAGTATTTCATTTTTTTAAAATTATTTTACTACCTCGAAATCTAGTAAACAACTTTTAATATCTTTTTATTCCACGTAAATTATAAAGAGTTATCCATAAAAATTTCCCAGGTGAGGTTCGAACTCACAACCCCGGCACCACTCACTGCTTATACCAATTAATATATTCCACTAATTCCTAATTTTTCAAAAATTAACTTGAACTCTATTTAAATGACACAAAAGTATTTTATTAAGACATTTAGTCATACATAACTTGGAGTCCAACAAAGTCAAATATGTTAGACAATGGGTCTAATTAAATAACCTAATGTTGAAGTTATTGTCAGAGACAAAAGGACAGAGACAATGTCTGCTTTTGTCACGTGTGTTCCTTCGTCAGTCTCTTCATGTTACTTCACCACAATCTTACTCGATCATTGATTGTCTTGGGTAGATTCTTTTGGTTGTTCCGGGGTTTGTCTTACAAGTTTTTTTTGATTGACGATTTATTTTTTTTTAAATAAAAAACAACTTCCTACTTCTTTACTGCGAATGGAAAATTGATAAAAGGGCTTGATTCATTAGTGGTGAACACTTCCAGCGGTTTCGCCAGTTTACCTGACCGCTCTAATATTCTAAAGACACTAAGGTCGCCTCTCTCGTCAAAATAGATGTCAAAACTAGACGCTCTAATACTGTATTGGTAATTTTTTCTTATCTGATACTTTAGAAGGATTCCTGGTGAATAGAGTAAACTGGCGAAACCGCAGGGAGGATTCACCACTGATGAGCCAGGACCTTCCCATTAATTTTTCCATTGCAGTAAGGCCAGTAGAAATTGTTTTATTTTAAAAAGAATCATACTCGTCTATAATAGTTTCGAATTTTGATAACAGATGGCGCACTAATGTATCATAATAGATGTCTAGACAAACATAAGTTCTCTTTGAAGACACAGATGAATATCATGGCTACCTAAGTTGATAAGCTTGAACGTCGGACATATTTCTCTCTTTCTTTGAAGACACCAATGGATAGTGGGTTACCTAGACTGAAGTCTTTACGTCAATATCTTTGAAGACACCAATGGATAGTGGGCTACCTAGACCGAAGTATGGACGCCTGTGTCTTTGAAGACACCAATGGATAGTGGGTTACCTAGACCGAAGTCTGTACGCCTGTGTCTTTGAAGACAGTAATGGATAGTGGGCTACCTAGACCGAAGTCTGTACGTCTGTGTCTTTAAAGACACCAATGGATAGTGGGTTACCTAGACCGAAGTCTGTACGCCTGTGTCTTTGAAGACAGTAATGGATAGTGGGCTACCTAGACCGAAGTCTGTACGCCTGTGTCTTTGAAGACACCAATGGATAGTGGGCTACCTAGACCGAAGTCTGTACGCCTGTGTCTTTGAAGACAGTAATGGATAGTGGGCTACCTAGACCGAAGTCTGTACGCCTGTGTCTTTGAAGACACCAATGGATAGTGGGCTACCTAGACCGAAGTCTGTACGCCTGTGTCTTTGAAGACACCAATGGATAGTGGGCTACCTAGACCGAAGTCTGTACGCCTGTGTCTTTGAAGACACCAATGGATAGTGGGTTACCTAGACCGAAGTCTGTACGCCTGTGTCTTTGAAGACACCAATGGATAGTGGGCTACCTAGACCGAAGTCTGTACGCCTGTGTCTTTGAAGACACCAATGGATAGTGGGTTACCTAGACCGAAGTCTGTACGCCTGTGTCTTTGAAGAAAGTATAAATACATGTATATAAAAATATTCGGAAATATATAAATAAAATGGCCTGTGTGGGAGTACAAGGGGAGATAGCCGGGTTAAAAAACAACCCCCTTGGTAAACAAGTGTCAAGTCTTCATTCTCCCCTAGGGGACTTATCTTACTCAAATCGGTTAAAAGCAGCTGGATGTGATGATCAAGGGACAGTTCTCACTGTCGGAAAAGGAATATGTTAATCTTCTGTATAGATTTGAAACTATGTAAAATTGATTCTTTTTTTTAATGTAAATACTTATATATATACATACAGTTATCAGCGTCATAATCAATTCTTTCTTAATCAATTCTGTCATCGTTTGCTTTTGTGAATGGAATAAATACCCAAATATGGCCATTTCTCCTAACCATCGGTGGTTCAGTGGTAGAATGCTCGCCTGCCACGCGGGCGGCCCGGGTTCGATTCCCGGCCGATGCATTTTTTTTTTTTACAATTTTTAAAACTTATTTATATATTATACAAGAATGACATCCACGGCGCCAATTTATAATTGTAACGAATAGTATTTGAATAAAAGCATTTAATCGGGTAAAACTCGGGCGTTGCCCAGGCCATTCGGTTAGTGTGTATATATGTGTGTTCGCGACTAGAAATGAAATCAGTTGTTGTAATTCACTGGCTGGACTGTTGCTTGGCCGATCATTGACAGATGCCTGCCCTAGAGAAGACAACCGAATCCCGCAGTTTTTTTTTTTTTTTTTTGGAGTCGCTTTTCCCCTACATAGAGATAGGTTGGTGTTCTTCTCCCGGGACCTGAAAAAGAGACTTAAGGCGTCTGGGAAAAATAGAACCTGGACACTGCGCCGCTCAACGCGACACTCACCGAGGTGGTCTCGACACCAGTTGTTCTAGGGGTTGTTCTCGGACCTTCTATCTTTCCTCCCCGATCTATTTCCTCACGGGGCCTCAGGATCCTGTGTGTCCTTACCACCCATCACTCAACCACCACGACTGCTTCTAACCAACATGCTACACTACAGTCATGTACACGCTTGTTCGGCGGTACATATACTAAAATTGTTACAATACACTACAGTCATCCTACAGCATAAACTACATTACTACATATATATATGTCATAATATATACTCTTCCAGGAATAATAAAGCAAACCTACAATTAACCCAGAGAGAGACGGGAGGGTAAAGTCCGGTCACTTTAGACATCAGCGACATTCCAAGGGGCGACTACTGGGGCCCGTTACTTGGAACCTCGGGACTTTTAAGACAGTTGGGGATTGTGTGCGACACAAACGGACGCCCGGCTGTCTCCCCCTCTCTCTCCTGGTTGTCTAGGTCCCTCTTTCAAATTGCGATGTGATTATTTCTCTTCTTACCTTATAATACCACATCACATATAATAAAGCGTCTGTTCGTTGAAGCCGAATAGGATTGGTCCATTCGGTGTGACGTGTTCAAACGTGATTGGCTTGGCCGCCCCCCCCCCCCCCCCCCCCCACTTAAGTGACGTGCCCGGCTGAGATGGTACTGACCACGGGATGATATGGGACTGACCACGGGTTGAGATGGGACTGAGCACGGGATGAGATGGGACTGAGCACGGGATGAGATGGGAATGATCACGGGATGAGAAGGGAATGATCACGGGATGAGATGGGACTGAGCACGGGATGAGATGGGACTGAGCACGGGATGAGATGGGACTGAGCACGGGATGAGATGGGACTGAGCACGGGATGAGATGGAAATGATCACGGGATGAGATGGGAATGATCACGGGATGAGATGGGACTGAGCACGGGATGGGATGGGACTGAGCACGGGATGAGATGGGACTGAGCACGGGATGAGATGAAACTGACCACGGGATGAGATGGGACTGAGCACGGGATGAGTTGAAACTGACCACGGGATGAGATGGGACTGAGCACGGGATGAGATGGGAATGATCACGGGATGAGATGGGAATGATCACGGGATGAGATGGGATTGAACACGGGATGAGATGGGACTGAGCACGGGATGAGATGGGACTGAGCACGGGATGAGATGGGACTGAGCACGGGATGAGAAGGGAATGATCACGGGATGAGATGGGACTGAGCACGGGATGAGATGGGACTGAGCACGGGATGAGATGGGACTGACAGCGGGATGAGATAGGACTGACCACGGGATGAGATGGGACTGAGCACGGGATGAGATGGGACTGACCACGGGATGAGATGGGACTGAGCACGGGATGGGATGGGACTGAGCACGGGATGGGATGGGACTGACCACGGGATGAGATGGGACTGAGCACGGGATGGGATGGGACTGAGCACGGGATGAGATGGGACTGAGCACGGGATGAGATGAAACTGACCACGGGATGAGATGGGACTGAGCACGGGATGAGATGGGAATGATCACGGGATGAGATGGGAATGATCACGGGATGAGATGGGACTGAACACGGGATGAGATGGGTCTGACCACGGGATGAGATGGGACTGAGCACGGGATGAGATGGGACTGAGCAAGGGATGAGATGGGACTGAGCACGGGATGAGATGGGACTGACAGCGGGATGAGATGGGACTGAGCACGCGATGAGATGGGGCTGAGCACGGGATGGGATGGGACTGAGCACGGGATGAGATGGGACTGACCACGGGATGAGATGGTACTGACCATGGGAAGAGATGGGACTGACCGCGGGTTGAGATGGGACTGAGCACGGGATGAGATGGGACTGAGCACGGGATGAGATGGGACTGAGCACGGAAGGAGATGGGAATGATCACGGGATGAGATGGGAATGAACACGGGATGAGATGGGACTGAGCACGGGATGAGATGGGACTGAGCACGGGATGAGATGGGACTGACAGCGGGATGAGATGGGACTGAGCACGGGATGAGATGGGACTGAGCAAGGGATGAGATGGGACTGAGCACGGGATGAGATGGGACTGACAGCGGGATGAGATGGGACTGAGCACGGGATGAGATGGGGCTGAGCACGGGATGGGATGGGACTGAGCACGGGATGAGATGGGACTGACCACGGGATGAGATGGTACTGACCACGGGATGAGATGGGACTGAGCACGGGATGAGATGGGACTGAGCACGGGATGAGATGGGAATGATCACGGGATGAGATGGGACTGAACACGGGATGAGATGGGACTGAGCACGGGATGAGATGGGACTGAGCACGGGATGAGATGGGACTGAGCACGGGATGAGATGGGACTGAGCACGGGATGAGATGGGACTGACAGCGGGATGAGATGGGACTGAGCACGGGATGGGATGGGACTGACAGCGGGATGAGATGGGACTGACCACGGGATGAGATGGGACTGACCACGGGATGAGATGGGACTGAGCACGGGATGAGATGGGACTGAGCAAGGGATGAGATGGGACTGACCACGGGATGAGATGAAACTGACCACGGGATGAGATGAAACTGACCACGGGATGAGATGGGACTGAGCACGGGATGAGATGAAACTGACCACGGGATGAGATGGGACTGATCACGGGATGAGATGGGACTGAGCACGGGATGAGATGAGACTGAGCACGGGATGAGATGGGACTGACAGCGGGATGAGATGGGACTGAGCACGGGATGAGATGGGACTGAGCACGGGATGGGATTGGACTGAGCACGGGATGAGATGGGACTTAGCACGGGATGAGATGGGAATGATCACGGGATGAGATGGGAATGATCACGGGATGAGATGGGACTGAGCACGGGATGAGATGGGACTGAGCACGGGATGAGATGGGACTGACCACGGGATGAGATGGTACTGACCACGGGATGAGATGGGACTGACCACGGGATGAGATGGGACTGAGCACGGGATGAGATGGGACTGAGCACGGGATGAGATGGGACTGAGCACGGGATGAGATGGGACTGAGCACGGGATGAGATGGGACTGACAGCGGGATGAGATGGGACTGACCAAGGATGAGATGGGACTGAGCACGGGATGAGATGGGACTGAGCACGGGATGGGATTGGACTGAGCACGGGATGAGATGGGACTGAGCACGGGATGAGATGGGAATGATCACGGGATGAGATGGGACTGAGCACGGGATGAGATGGGACTGAGCACGGGATGAGATGGGACTGACCACGGGATGAGATGGGACTGACAGCGGGATGAGATGGGACTGACAGCGGGATGAGATGGGACTGACAGCGGGATGAGATGAAACTGACCACGGGATGAGATGAAACTGACCACGGGATGAGATGGGACTGAGCACGGGATGAGATGAAACTGACCACGGGATGAGATGGGACTGAGCACGGGATGAGATGGGAATGATCACGGGATTAGATGGGAATGATCACGGGATGAGATGGGACTGAACACGGGATGAGATGGGACTGACCACGGGATGAGATGGGACTGAGCACGGGATGAGATGGGACTGACAGCGGGATGAGATGGGACTGACCACGGGATGAGATGGGACTGAGCACGGGATGAGATGGGACTGAGCAAGGGATGAGATGGGACTGACCACGGGATGAGATGGGACTGACTACGTGATGAGATGGGACTGAGCACGGGATAATAAAGCGTCTGTTCGTTGAAGCCGAATAGGATTGGTCCATTCTGTGTGACGTGGCGTGTGACGTGACGTCGGCAATTTATTCGGTGAATATTTGAGGAATAATATTTTTTAAATAATTTTAATTTTTAATTTAGCTTGATTATTTTATTTTTATAAACAATGTCTCCTAAAAGAGCCCTTTCTATTGTTGAGGCCATTGAAGCAAAGCAACGTCGTATTGAACAGCAGCGACAAAGACGTTTAAATTCACCCGTAAGAGAACGGCATAATGAACAACAACGGCAATACCGAATGAATTTGAGCGAAAATCAAAGAGCCCTTCAAAGGGAAAACAGTAGGCTGAGGATGCAAAGAATTCGACAGGGAGATAATCTACCTTTGCCAACAGGGACATGTTTCGAGGAAGATCAAATTCCCCTGCACTTTTGTGGCAACTTGATCAAGTTTGCCCAAAATGTAGAGCAAAGTATTTCGAATTGGAACAAACGACATACAGTAAAACTTTTCATAAATGCTGTTCCAAAGGAAAAGTCGAACTTGAACCGATTCAAACCTCTCAATCCACCTGCTCTAGCCGATCCCCTCCTTGGACGGGCTTTTCTACTAGTATATATATAAAATGCTCGTTCAAAAACACTTCACAAAAGGCCAATAATACATCAATTAAACATAAGTCATTTTGGGACGCCATCTATATAAAGGAAATTGAACTATGTAATGCGCGATTTGTCTTTTCCAAGTAAAACAACTTTCTACTGTCCTTACTACACTGGTAAACTATTGGGAGAAAAAAGGCGTAGCTCATCATTGTTAAACCCTCACAGAATTTTCCCGGAATGGCAATAACATAAGGTCATTTTTTATTTTAAAAAAGAAGAAAAATAGCGCGCTATAGCTTCATTTTTTATGTATAGATGACAACGTTTTATATTTAATTGTTCATTTCATTTAGGATATCCTCGAATTTCTCCGATACGCTCGAATGTTCCTGTAATCTATGTCAATACATGGACAGATTCCACAGTTTCCATATAGCGAGGTACTAAATGCACCCACTGGACTGACATAAGCCGACCTAACCAGAAAGGGGAGCAAGGTACTGTACTGAAGTAGGACGACATAACCAGAAAGGGGAGCAAGGTACTGTACTGAAGTAGGACGACATAACCAGAAAGGAGCAAGGTACTGTACTGAAGTAGGACGACATAACCAGAAAGGAGCAAGGTACTGTACTGAAGTAGGACGACATAATCAGAAAAGAGCAAGGTACTTTACTGAAGTAGGACGACATAACCCGAAAGGGGAGCAAGGTACTGTACTGAAGTAGGACGACATAGTCAGAAAAGAGCAAGGTACTGTACTGAAGTAGGACGACATAGTCAGAAAAGAGCAAGGTACTGTACTGAAGTAGGACGACATAGTCAGAAAAGAGCAAGGTACTGTACTGAAGTAGGACGACATAACCAGAAAGGGGAGCAAGGTACTGTACTGAAGTAGGACGACATAGTCAGAAAAGAGCAAGGTACTGTACTGAAGTAGGACGACATAACTAGAAAGGGGAGCAAGGTACTGTACTGAAGTAGGACGACATAACCAGAAAGGGGAGCAAGGTACTGTACTGAAATAAGCTGACATAACCAGAAAGGGGAGCAAGGTACTGTAATGAAGTAGGACGACATAACCAGAAAGGGGAGCAAGGTACTGTACTGAAGTAGGACGACATAACCAGAAAGGGGAGCAAGGTACTGTACTGAAGTAGTACGACATAACCAGAAAGGAGCAAGGTATGTACTGAAATAAGCTGACATAGCCAGTAAGGAGCAAGGTACTGTACTGAAGTAGGACGTCAGAGCTATGGAGGATGATTAAAACAAACACAAGAAGACGCTGTCAGCTTCAGAAGTTTCTTTAAAGTATGCTAATAAGTTTGGTGAAGACTTATGCAAATTGGGAGCTGTGGAGAGATCGATGGGAAATCGATATCCGCTCCGTATCTGTTGATAATGACGGAGGATAATCCGGGGCCGTTGGGATTAATTATAGTCAATTCTTTCTCTATATGTATATATAGTGACAGCGCCACCTATCCTCTAGTGTAGATAAGTTGTAGTTTATTGTAAGTATCATTACTGTATAAAAGCTGTAGACATAGCTTTTAATTATATATTTATAATTTATAACATTACAATTTTTGAAGAAGGAATCAAAGTTTACGGCGACGATAATCTTGGCAAGCTTTCGGACTGTGACATCCTTCAACAGGCTACTATACAACAACAACAACAAAAAAGCCTTTATTTAGGGTCACTGACCTTATACAGGATTCACCAGAGGTATGCATAAGAACAAAGCAGTGAGACAAAGGAAACAACAATATAAACAGAAGAAAAAAAAATAGAAAGAGGGAAGCAAACAGGCAACTCTACAAGAAACTAGAGAATATTATACACCTATCCCCCGATTTACACGGTAGATACGTTCCTGAGAAAAACGTGTAAATCGGGGGATAGGTGTACACAGAAATAAAAATAAAATGCATTGACAGGTTAAAATATGTAGTCAGCACATAAGCTCGGGATTCCTCGTGAGATGTGTACACAGCGCATGTGTTCAATCACAGTAGCATTTAGTATAGTGCGATAAAAACAAAAACAAAAAAACTTATTTGGAAAACCGTGTAAAAGCGAAAACGTGTAAAACAAGTACCGTGTAAATCGGGGGATAGGTGTATATGTAAATATTTACATAATTAGAATTTTTTCTTAATGAAATGAATGATTATTATACACAAATCTTTTTATCTATGTAAACAAATTAGTTTTGAGAAAAGAATGACTGCCATAAAATGCTGGAAAAGGTAAAAACCATTTGATATATTTTACCGTAAACTTTGATTCTTTCTTCAAGATGATGTCTGGCGATACCTTCTCTTATAAATTAAATTTTTTAGCAATGAGTTTATTTTTTATATCATCAAATAGAATCAACTAATATTATGGAATATCCAAATATTCAACCTTTAGTTTAATTTTATTACAGTAGATGGCGCACTATAACCTAAAAAAATGCTTATTTAAGCGGTTAGGATATTTCCAAATTATTTTTAAAATATTGCTATGTGAAAAATTAGGAAAGAAAAAACCTCAGCATGACACAAACTATTTATTTAAGGCGATAACAAATTATAATTGAAAAAAATACAAGATTTTACAGAATATTAAAATATGAAAAATATCAAAATTGATAATATGTAAATAAAATAATAAAAACACTTTACTACAATGTAAATATGTAACATGAGGAGGCTTTCGGATAATTGGCGATTTTTGTACGCTCCAGTATTCTCTGGGATAGATCAAGAGAAAGAGAATCTCTCCCGTCAAAATAGACGTCAAAACTATTGACCGTCTCCGCAAATTAGCAGCCTCGGGTCGGTGACAAAGCCAAAACACCAGCTTTGGCAAAATGAGAAGCGTCCACCTAGAGACCATGGTTTCGGGCTAATTGGCCCTCGTCAGTCTAACGGACTTGGATGATTTTTTTAGAACAATTTCCTCCCGGCAAATGTTCCATCTATAAGAGAAAAAAAAATGCGGGAGAGAGGATGGTATTCATATACTAAAATAGGCACCTCTCCCTTTAAAAAATGCATTTAAACAATGTTTTATCACCCGAGTACAGAACTTAATAGTAGTGATACAGAATGAGCCATAACACTAATTTTGACAAAATTTAAGACCTATATACCATGAAAAAGGCATCTCCTTATTATGCAACTGAAAGTTTCAGATTAAGCAAGAATGGGTATTTGGCTAATTCTGGAATAATTGAAAATCAACGAGAATAATTGATATTTATTCCGATAGATGGCGCAAGCCATCAGCAACTTTCAGTTTAACGATAAGGAGATGCCTTTTTCATAATGTATGCACCTTATCCCAGTACAATATCACATTTGTACTATTTTTTCACTATATACCATGATTTCAGGCCTTCATCAATTCAGTGGTGGCTTTGAATTCATAACATCCTATTGAGGAGTTATGAAATTGATAGAATTTTAAAAAAAGGTTTTGAAAATAAAGCAATCCATAAATAAATCTTTAAATAAAAAGACATATATTGGATCAAAATATCATTTATTTTACCAATATTTCAGTTGGCTGAATGCTAACCTTTATCAAGGTGTTATAACATATTAATGTTACTTGTAACATAAATATTAATGTGTGTCAACAACAAACTCAGCTCCACATAACGTCAACAGAATTAATTTTTTAAAATGGGGAGAAAAAAATTGAT
The DNA here is from genome assembly GCA_030710605.1 of Cordylochernes scorpioides. Taxonomy (NCBI): domain Eukaryota; kingdom Metazoa; phylum Arthropoda; class Arachnida; order Pseudoscorpiones; family Chernetidae; genus Cordylochernes; species Cordylochernes scorpioides. The sequence continues at coordinate 150,056,839 of CP092863.1, read as the reverse complement.
ATATACATTTAAATTATAGACAAAATATATATTTTTTAAGTAAGGGTGTGAATATTTTGAAATATTTGAAATAATTGGTAAAATAAATGATATTTTGATCCAATTATGCCTTTTTAATTTATAAAAAATGTGTTTAAACTGATGAAGGCGGCAAGGAAGATATTAGGGTACTTTCTTCATCGCCACCATTAAGTTATGTACTGAGGGTGATAAGCAAAATGCATTATTTTAATGAAATTTTAAAGGGAGAGGTACCTTTTTGGTATATACCTATATAAATATATAAACGTATTAAAGCGTATTCTATAGTTATAATAAGTAGTAATACGTGAGTTTAAAATTATAGTCAAATATTTTTATTTTATAAAAATACATAAATCTTAATCGAATAGAAATCGTGACGTCACCCTAATAAATTATTCGTCTGCTTAAAAATTGCTAGTCATTTTTCTTTGAATGAATTCTCGACAGCAAAAAAAATATATATTTCAAATATTCCAAGTCATTTTTCACAAAGAAATTCTATTTAAGTGGATTAAAATAATGAGTTTAAAAAACTTTAGAAAAATATATATAATTCAAAATTGAGTTTTTGGAGATATGAAAGAATTAATAGATATAATCAGCCAATCAACATCAAGATAGTGTTCAAGATAGAACGTAGAAATTGGCCGGAAAATAAATTCAAAATGGCGGTTTGATTTCCTATCCCAAACGATAATGGCAAAATTATACGTGAATTTGGAAACGGTCAAATATTTATAAATTGGATTGCTTCAGTGACGTTTTTCTATGAATTTTTTCCCCTCTTCTATCATTATCATCATCATATCTAGAGTTGTAAAAGGCGGGTTTAACGAGCTGAATTATCGTCTGGTAAAAAAAAAAAAAAAAAGAGGAAATTGATAGCTTTGCTTTTTACAGAATATATACTGGACTTTTTTATATCAGTATTTATGGAGGAACACTCAGTTCATCTAGGAGTAGAAAAAATAAAAATATTTTTTTTTTAAAGGGAATATTTAAAAAAATAATAAATTTACATATTTACATTAAATTCGAAACTATTTTAAACGCGTATGATTCTTTTTGAAATTAAACAATTTCTATTGCCCTATTGCAATGTAAAAAATTAAAGGGATGGCCTGGCTCATCAGTGGTGAACCGTCTCAGCGGTTTCGCCAGTTTAATCTATCATACCGCTGTTACGAATTTTGATAGCAGACGGCGCGCAAGTGCATATACATATTTACATATTAAAAAAAAAAGTTTATTTAAAAATACTTTAAATATTTATCCTATCTAAAAACTGATTTACTTATAACGGAAAAAAATATAAAAATATACTAAGCAAAATTAATGATAAAAATATGTGATTAATATTTTTTAAAATATTAAGAAAAAGGCATCTCCTGGTCGTATAACTAAAACTTGCTGATGGCTTTCGCCATTTATCGGAATAAATATTACCTATTCGTTGATTTTTAATTATTGGCCAAATACTCAATTATGGAATAATTATAACAAAATCAACGAATAATTGATATTTATTCCGATAGATGGCGCAAGCCATCAGCAACTTTTAGTTGCATAATCAGGAGAATGCCTTTTTTCTTCATTTATCCACCTTATTCCAGTACAATTCCACTTTTGTACTATTTTTCATATTTTAAAAATATAAACAGATATAACAGATGTGATATTGTACTGGGATAAGGTGCTTAAATTATGAAAAAGGCATCTCCTTATCGTGTAACTGAAAGTTGCTAATGGCTTGCACCATCTATCGGAATAAATAACAACTATTCTCGTTGATTTTTAATTTTTCCAGAATTGACCTAATACCGATTCTTGATTAATCAAGATTTTTACGTGGTTAGCTTTTCTTGATTAATCAAGAATGGGTATTTGGCCAATTCGGGAATAATAAAAAAATCAACAAGAATAATTGATATTTATTCTGATAGATGGCGCAAGCCATTATGCAACTTTCAGTTGCACGATAAGGAGATGCCTTTTTCATAGATATAACAGATCATAAGACTTCTTTGGAGCAAGTACTATGGACATTCAGTATTGGAACTAAGTCGGCCTGCTACCTAGGAATGCTACCATGCTTAGAGTAGACCTTTACTCTCAATCCTGAAGTTCATTATGCACATAAAAGTCTAACTACCTTCTGTTGTTGTTGCTTATTCCTCGAGTCGTTTAAACAATCTCCATTAGGTTCCATTGTCTCAGCTTTTATAGTCCTGGGGTTTTCCTAGAGGTCTTTTTTGGAGGATTTGATACAATTCAATAGATGTTCAAGACTGGCTGGTTGGAAATCGCATTTAATAAAATAACTAACTACCTTTTACAGGTATAGATAGACATGTGGTGCATTTACAGTAACTGCTGTCGCTTGTACTATCCAACTATGCTAATACCTATAACACGTGAACGTGAGATAATTTTAAAAAACTATATAGAGGAGATAAGAATGAAAAAGACGATGTGATAAGGAAAAAGAATTCCTTGAATCAATATTAAAATAAAAACATAAAGCCTCCAGGGAAAAGATTCTTTTAAAAATATTTTTTATTTTAAAATATCTCGAGCTTTCGGGCAAGTACGCCCTTCTACGGGAGAAGTGAAGCACGCGCAACAGAAGCCCGCGTTGATTATGCCTTAAAACAAATATAAACAACCAAAGGACTTTACTTAATTTTAAATCTTATTGGCGTATTAACCATGTAAAATACTTTATTCCGGAGAAGGGCTTACTTGCCCGAAAGCTCGAGATATTTTAAATAAAAATATTTTTAAAAGAATATTTTCCCTAGAGGCTTTATGTTTTTATTTTAATAAAGAAAAAGTAAAAATTATTTGCACAGATATAAACACAAGGTAATAAGACCAAATCCAAATAAATAAATAGTGTGTGATGTTTCGGTAACACACTATTTATGTTATTACCTTGTGTTTATGATCCAAATTGTGCCTTATCATTTGCACAGCTAGTTCTTTCTTATTTTAAAAAGATTTAGAAAAGTTAACCATAACAAAAAACCCGATGAATAAACAAAAACATATTCTGAGCGTATAACTGTAAAAGTTGCTGATAGCTTGCGCCATCTGCCGGAATAAAATCAACTAATCGTCGATTTAAAAAAAAAAAAATCCAGAATATTGGCTTCACGATCAGAAGTTGCTTTTCACTTTCGCAATGACTGCAGGAATGGAAATCTAATGCTGCACATTACTGGTACAGAGCAGGAGGGACAAGCACCGGTTCTGTCCTCCCAAGATAACAACATTCTCTGATTTCCAGACTTAAGTCTGGTCATCTACGGACAATGACTTTCCAGAATGGTTGCAAGGTTTTCCCACTATGTACTAAGTGTCAACCTGTAACCCCAAACCATATTATTGACTGTATTGACTCATCCATTGATGGGCTCTACTCTTCCCCGGCAGACACCATCAACAAGCTTTACAAGCTTCATACCTTAATATGATTGAGATTGAGTTAAGAGAAGACTTTCGCAATAAGAATTTTGTTTATTATTTAAATCGTGGTCTTTTCAGAGTTTATAATATTCCCAAAATTATTGTGTGCTATAGGATTATCTAGGCGATTATCTAATAGGCGATTTCTCATCGACATCCTTATAGTAGTTACATATTAAGGGATGAAAAGGGGGGGTCGGTGGAAGGCTGGTTAAACCGTTTGGTTTTCGACCACTACGACCCGGCTTCGATTCCCGCATTGGACACTTTTTTTCTGATAAAAAAAAAAATGCTCCAATGACCCCCGATTCTTGCAAAAGTTCAACCCCATCAGCGAGTGCAAGTAACCAAAAGGGCCTCTGGCACATTTGTAAGTGCACAAAGTCGAACTTCTTTTTACATGTGTAGACATGTGGTGCGCTTACAGTAAAAGCAGTCGCTAACTACCCACCATGATTATCATGGCCTGTACCACGTGTACTAAAGGGATAATTAAAAAAAAAAAGGGATGAAATATTATTCGAGTGAGTAACGAAAAATCAGTTCGTCAACCCAGCTAAGAGTCTACGGAGAGAATTATCACGTGGGCGGGGCGAAGCACGAAAACAAAAAAAAAACTATCCTGAATAATGGCGTGAGTTGCTATTTTCTACCCGGGGTACCCGATTTAAAACAAGAAAAGATTTATAAGAGCGAGATGATGTATTGGGGCGATAAATCTGTCGGGTCATCGTCCTATGTCCAATATGGATAATGGACGTCCTACACACACTTTACACATTCGTCCAGCGCCTTATGCAAATCACGACATACTTGCATATCTCCCTCTCTCTCTCCATTCTATTTGTTTGTTCTTTCTCTCTCTCTAATCGAATATTTTAAGATTTTTCTTACAATTTTGAATATTATTTTGTCAATAATATATTACAGTATGAAAAATAGTACAAAAGTGAAATTGTACTGAATGAGGTGGATAAATTTAAGAAAAAACATCTCTTGATCAATAATGGACGTCCCTACACACACTTTACACATTCGTCCAGCGCCTTATGCAAATCACGACGTACTTGCATATCTCCCTATCTCTATCCATTCTTTTTGTTTGTTCTTTTTCTCTCTAGTCGAATTTTTTTTTTTTTAATTCTTAAAATTTTGGTTATTTTGGAAATATATCACAGTGTGAAAAATAAACAAAAGTGAAATTGTAGAGGAATCAGGTGGATAAATTAAGAAAAAGGCATCTTCTGATTGTGCAACTTAAATTTGCTGATGGCTTGTGCCATCTGTCGGAATAAATATAAACTAATCGTTGATTTTTAAAAATTATTCCAGAATTGACCAAATATCCTTTCTTGATTAATAAAGATTAGCTAACCACGTACGCGTTTCGGGCTGTTAGACCTCATTAGCGAGGTAAGAGCTGTACCTCAAAGACCAAAAAAATGTTTGTTTTTTAAACATCATAGTATATATATTTTTTAAATGTCAAAAAAAGCAAGCTTTCAAACAAAAATTGATCCTCTACAGGCTTGTCTCAACGTCTTTTTAAATTTAGAGTGGAAATACCCACGAGATAACATGGCATACATATGCAAATTGGTGTATTAAGAAAATAAATGTTTTTTTTTTTTTTAATATAGGCCGCAGCCTTGAAGAAAATTGACATGGACCCAGAACTTTACACACCCAATATAGAGAACATTGCTGTGATAGAGATGTATGGAGACATATGAGGCTCTTCATTGGAAAGGACAACAACAACAGAAAATTGGCATGTATCTAGAACTTTACACACCCAATATAGAGAACATTGCAACTGCTCTGATGGAGATGTACGGAGACATCTGAGGCTTTTCATTAGACACGACAACAACAGAAAATTGACATGGACCCAGAACTTTACACACCCAAGATAGAGAACATTGCTGTGATAGAGATGTATAGAGACATCTGAGGCTCTTCATTGGACACGCCACCAAGATTTTACTTTTCCGAACATATAATATATGCAAATATATCTTCATGACCTTTCATCTTATGCTAAACTTCCTCAATCGAAGACTTTAAAAATTTGAAATAGGACTAGAAAGCGAAAGGCAAAAAAAAAAGGTAATGAAAAGAGAAATATTAAAATCACGATATATCTTGTTTTATTCTATTAGTTATAGCTATGCCAAAATAATATAATTTCTGCGATTATAGATGTAAATATTAAGAAAAAGGCATCTCCTTATCGTGCAACTGTAAGTTGCTGATGGCTTGCGCCATATATCGGAATAAATATCAACTATTCTCGTTGATTTTTAATTATTCCAGAATTGGCCAAATACCCATTCTTGAATAATCAAAAATGGCGCAAGCCATCAGCAACTTTCAGTTGCACGATAAGGAGATGCCTTTTTCTTAATTTATCAACTTTATCCCAGTACAATATCACATTTGTACTATTTTTTTTTTCAGAAGTAAATATATACATCTATGGAATTCAAAAATTTCGAGAAATCATATGATCCTGTGTTTATTGAAGATATCAGAACCAACAGGTATCTGCTACTATCTTATCTTGTTGATCTATCATGGTGTGAGAGAATTTGAGAGTCAGTTTCCCGGAAACCTCGTATTTTGTGTTTCTTATGTGAAACACATTTTAGAGTAAAAGAGGCTTGTTTATTAAAGTTTCATTAAAGTTCATTTTTTCAAAATCTCAACTCCAATAAAGAAAAATGACTATTTTAACACAAAGCAATAACGCGCCATCTATATATATAAAATGAAAGGATTTAAAAGCACGAATGTTTCTTTTATACATAATAACAAACTTGTAGGAGACAAACTATAAGCAGAATGATCCAATACAGTATTAGAGCTCTGAGAGGCGGTCTGGTAGATTAAATTGGCGATAACACTGGGAGGGTTCACCACTGATGAGCCAAGCCCTCCCAATATATTTTTTCATCGCAGTAAGGGCAGTAGAAGTTTGTATTATGTATAAAAGAAACATTCGTGCTTTTAAAACCTTTCATTTTATATGTAAAAATGCTATCTTTATTGAATCAATAATCCCTTCACTAACTTTAATAACGGACTACTTGATGAGGGAAGAGTATCTTTTAATATATAATATCAGATCACAAGATTTCGGGCATAACCGCCCATCCACAGGTGTATAAACGAGACAAATTATTTTGGCAATCAGCTATATATATATAAAAAGTAAGAAAATGAGATAAATATGTAAAAATTGTGCCAGAGAAATTAACATAATATTGAAGGACCATTCATAGAAGTTAAGCAAAGCAAGCAAATAAACATATAATACAAGGCTATTACAGAGACTAAGTATGAACAACGACTATAAAACAAAATAAAAATAAACTAAAACTGCTATTGACGTGTAAAGATATAAGTAGGTTATGAAAACTAAATCTTTCAGATAGGAGGTTCCAGTATTAATCTATCTTTATCCTCGTTAATGGTATAATCCTTTTTTTTTTTTTTGCTTATCCCTAGTATATTTTATCTTCAAAATAAACACTCGCACTTAATTCTTCCATTTTCTACGTATAGATGGCATGGTATATTGCTTTACAAATATATTTGAAAACATTTATTCCCAACAAACACGCAGTGCAGTGATGGAAGGCTGGTACATACACTGTCCTGTCACTGTCACCACCTGACCAGAGATGACATTCTGGGACATCTAACGATGGGAAAACGTGGCATGATACAATATAATGTATGAAAAAATAGTAAAAATGTAATATTGTACTGGGATAAGGTGCATAAATTAAGAAAAAGGCATCTACTTTTCGTGCAACTGAAAGTTGCTGATGGCTTGCGCCATCTATCGGAATAAATATCAACTATTCTCGTTGATTTTTAATTATTCCAGAATTGGCCAAATACCAATTCTTGATTAATTCTGGAATAATTTAAAATCAACGAGAAGAGTTGATATTTATTCCGATAGATGGCTCAAGCCATCAGCAACTTTCAGTTGCACGATAAGTAGATGCCTTTTTCTTAAAATAGGATGGATCACCATAAAACCTTGGATAATCATAATTAGATCACCCTCATAATAAATATAAAAAAACATATAATAAATAAGACCAACAAACACGCAGTAAACAACAACAAAGATAAATATAATAGTTTATGTATACAATATGAATAATTTACATAAATAGAAATAACAAAAATGATTTTAAAATTAAATTGTTTATTGGGAAAAAATGTAACATACAAAAAAAAAAAACTGATGAGAATATTTCTTCTTTTAGGTGATGGAGGGAGGAATGGAGAAATTATGCAAATAATATATTAGAGATAAATGGTAAAAAATATATATATATATGTGATACAGAATTCAAATGTTCATTCACATATGGTCATATAACACAGCCAATAGACAAACAATAAAAACTTGTAACTGTAAATCAAGAAAATGAAGCAACTTTATCTTACATAACGACTAATCATATTGATATAATATGTAAATAGTTTTTAGAATATAAATACACGATAAATATATATTTATACACCTAAATAAATACAATTTCCAGATGAAAAAAGACTACCAACTTTTGAATTAGCTAAATAGATATGAATATAGTTAATAGGCTAATCCCTTAATAGAATGTTCAAATCTAAAAGCTTGAGGGATGAGTTTCTTTTGTAAATAAATTTATTTCGAGCTTTCGGGCAACGCCCTTCTACAGGAAAATTAAAAATAAAGTAAATTAAATTATATTACACTGAGATTAAGCGAGGCAAATGTATAACAAGCTATATAAAATAAATATCAGAAACAGTCTCACGTGTGTTTGTTTCTGATATTTATTTTATATAGTTTGTTATACATTTGCCTCGCTTAATCTCAGTGTAATATAATTTAATTTACTTTATTTTTAATTTTCCTGTAGAAGGGCGTTGCCCGAAAGCTCGAAATAAATTTATTTACAAAAGAAACTCATCCCTCAAGCTTTTAGATTTAAAAAATATATGAATATAGCTTGAGTGAATTTTTTCTCTATTGGAAATACAAGGTAATAAGACCAAATCCAAATAAATAAATAGTGTGTGATGTTTCGGTAACAGCGTTGTTACCATCTTCAGACAAAAGTACTGAATTTACATTAAAATAATCATTCAATACTTTTGTCTGAAGATGGTAACAACGCTGTTACTGAAACGTCACACACTATTTATTTACTTGGATTTTGTCTTATTATCTTGTGTTTATAATCTGTAATCCAAATTGTGCCTTAACCTTCTCTGTTAGAAGTTGTTTCTTTAATGTTAAGTGAAAGAGACCTCACCAGACCACCTCTTGGAATGTATGGAAGCCTCAAGACAAGACCTGTATTCCAGTCCTACCTAGATTGTAAATTTGATCTATGAATTCAGTCTCCATGACCTTGTATAATTATACAATGGGATAATTAAAGATGCAAAAGAAAGAAATTACGCTCATGTTTAACGGATAAACATCTAGACATAATTAGATATGCAAATATATCAAAAGGAATTATAAAAAGGCTCTAAAAATATATTTGAAAGAAAAGGCCTGTTTACAAAGTTTAAAAATGAGTGTGAGAGTAGAGCAAAGTAAATTAAATATATCAAAGCAGTGTATTGTACATAGCGGAACTACCACAAAATATAAAGAAAAAAAGAGAAAAAAAAAACTAAACCAAAAAATAATTTCAGTTGGCATATTATTCAAGTTTTCTTAGCCTAATAACAAAATGTTAAATAAAAAGTATAAAGAAAGTTAGAGAAAAATTGGCAGTCGTTGCTGCTAATTAAAATTGAAAATATGTTAGCTCTACTTTCTTATTTGAAAACTCTTTAAGACATATTTTTGTCGGAATGTCAATATATTTTATTAAGGGCCTGGCTCATCAGTGGTAAACCCTCTCAGGTAGGTCCATATATGTCGATAGAAGTTCTAAAACTTACTTCAGACCAACTTGCTATAGAATAAAAAAAATCTACTTGCAAATTTAGTTATAAAAGTAAATTGACGATTTGCAATATGTTTCTTCATTAAAATGCGACGAGCTTTCGCATATTAGCTCTTTCTCAGTCTTAACACTTTTTAATAAAGAAACACATTCTCTAAATAGCCTAAATACAAGAAAATAACGGTTATAGAGAGATTGAACTGGTGAAATCTCAAGAAATGTTCAACATCTAATGAGTCAGGTCTTCCTAAATACTTAGATTATTTTTCATTGCCATAGATTTTTAGAAAATATTTAGTGATTTAAAACTTAAATCTGTTTTGCAGAGAAATCCATAAATAAATCTTTAATTAAAAAGACATATATTGGATCAAAATATCATTTATTTTACCAATATTTCAGTTGGCTGAACGCCAACTTAAATAGGTTAAAGGATAAAAGGATAAATAGGATAAAGGTTGGCGTTTAGCCAACTGAAATATTGGTAAAGTAAATGATATTTTGATCCAATATATGTCTTTTTAATTAAAAACTTAAATTTGTGTGTTGTAAAAAAAAAAAAAGACAAAATGTTTGGCATATTATGATTAGCTAGTAAACAATAAACTGATCAACTTTTCCTAGTGATTCAGAAAGTGTGATGTTGGGATAACATATTTACATATCTCTCTATTTACATATTATATTCCTCCCTCCTTCTTCATTCAGTTCAATTCATAAGAATCTTCCTCAGTTAAGACTTCTATTGAGAGAGAATCATCATTATCATCTATACTATCAGAAGATGGTTTAGTGTCGTTGTGATCTTTAACAGGCTTATTTTTCTCTTCTATGTCTTCCGCCATCATTTCTTCATATCTTTTCTGGTGATGACAATCACCCTCATTTATGACTATAAATGACTCATCAGACTCTTTATTGTCTGGAAGTTGTGAAGGATTTTTTTCAACAGATTCTTCTTTCTTCATTTCATCTTTTTTCGGCTTAGAAAGATGCAAACTATATTGGTGAACAACTCTTTTGTTTTTCATATTCGCTTTAGATTTATCTTTGACTAGAATTTCATTCTTATTTCTTATATTTCCACGTAAATCTTTCGATACATGACTAGTTGAAGCTTCAGAGTTTTGTAATCTCCCTATTGCCTCAGCAAATACTAAGTCTGGAAATCTTTCAGCTAAAGTCTCAAATAATACATGACGTAAAGCCTTATTTAACGCTTTTTTAGCTTCTTCTTTCGAACTGTATTGTAAAAGAGCATATGATTGTCCTAGCTCATTTGAATCAAAAATGCCAACATTCACTAATTGTCCATAAGATTTGAATATTTTCCATAGAATTTTTTTTGTAAGAGATTTAGCAGGAAATTTACCAATATAAATAGAACATGAAGGCGGATAATAAATATCACCTTCATTAAAAAATATATATTGGAAACATCTTGCTAAAAATAAAACTATTGGGTAATTTGATGCGACAATTAAAAGCCACTTACAGAGATTCTGACATTGTTCCATCTTGAAATATTGGAGAAAAATATTGGGAAAAAATTATTCAATTAAATAGTTAACAAATGATTTCAATAATGAACTGATGTAATTGTTTAGTAAGTTATACTTGTTGTTATGATACTATTGTTTGTTTGAGAGAGAGAGAGCGAGTAGAAAGAGATAGAGATAGGCACTTCTTGGAAAAGCTGAAGCGATAAGAAAAAATATTTACCTAAAATAAACCTTTTTATAATTTCAAATTTTTGTAAATTCATTTTAGATTTTCTTTTCTTTAAATAAAAAAGACATATATTGGATCAAAATATCATTTATTTTACCAATATTTTAGTTGGCTGAACGCCAACCTTTCGACTTACAAAACGATTTTCTTTTCTGTAATTCGTTTTAGATTTTCTTTTCTGTTTATGAAAACCAACCTTTCAGTTTTTAATTTTGTTTTTATCCGGTATTGTATATAGGTTAATAAAATGTATTTAGGCGCAAGTATCCTAAGCTGGGATATCACGTTCGATATGTCAAATAAAATAAACTGCCATCTATCGGCAAAATTTGACATTATATGTTTTTTCCGCAATGTGTTTCTCTCTCTATATTTATCTATATATATCACACACAAACACACAAAAACCTTTATTAAGACACACAGGTCTTACAGAGGATTCTCCTTGAGGTTACAAGACGGAGAAACCTATGAAAGTGGGAAATATACAAAGAGGTAAAAATGGAGAAAGATTATATACATTCTATTTTTCACATTATAAATATATACAGATTATTATTTGAATGATCCTATGGAAAAAAAGAATATGGATTTGGAAAAAAAAAAAAATGGAAATATGGATGGAGGAAGTGGAGAGCGAAAAGAGGAAAAAACAGGTATTTACATATGGAACATACATATAATGGGACAAGTCAATTTTATCTATATATATCTATATTTATCATTATATAATTATATTTATTCTGTATTTAACCTTATATAATCTTATATGGACATTGAAATAAGGTAGTTTCAATCTCAATTTCTCTATCTTTTGATTAATCTTGTCACCTAGAAAATTAGGAAAGGCAAACCTCAGAATGACACAGCAATTTATTTAATTTAAAAAGCATATATTGGATCAAAATATCATTTATTATATCAATATTTTAGTTGGCTGAACGCCAACGCCGATATGTTATAATACCTTGGAAAAAGTTGGCGTTCAGCCAACTGAAATATTGGTAAAATAAATGATATTTTGATCCAATATATGCCTTTTTAATTAAAGATTAATGAAAAGGCACAATTTGGATTATAGATTATAAACACAAGGTAATAAGACCAATTAGATAAATAGTGTGAACGAAACGTCACACATAATTTATTTGGATTTGGTCTTATTACCTTGTAATTAAAGATTTATTTATGGATTGCTCTATTTTCAAAACATCAATTTATATTTAATGTAATACCAAAATTGGAACAAAATATTAAAGAAGCAATAAGAAAATTTTATAGTGTATCAAAATATACACAGAGATAGAAATCAAAATTAATAGAGGGGGGAGAAGTCCGACCACACCTCCCTGCGGTCCCCCCTGGACCCTTGGAATATTCGACCAAATTCTGGTTCGTTTCCAAGGTGACTAACGTGGCAACGGCACCCATTTTCCAATGATGGCCGCAGCCTTGCAGAAAATTGACTTGGACCCAGAGCAGCAGCTTTACACACCCAAGATAGTGGATATTGCTGCTGCTGTGATGAAGATGCATGGAGACATCTGAGACTCTTTTTTGGACACGACAACAACAACAACATAGAAATCAAAATTAATAATTTATCTATTCAAAAAATAATTTGTTACAATATATATTAATGATAAGGTACAATTTTAATTATAGATTATAAACACAAGGTAATAAGACCAAATCCAAATAAATAAATAATGTGTGACGTTAACAGCATTGTTACCATCTTCAGATAAAAGTACTGAAGTATTTATTTAGATTTGGTCTTATTACCTTGTACTACAATATTATTAAATGATACACTCATTTAAACAAAACTTAAGGAAACACTTGAGGAAGATTAATTTAACTCGAAAGCTTTCCAATTTAAATAAAATATTAAAAGAACTTATTGAGGAGAGAATATACCTTAATCTTTCATTTTACTTCAATAATGGAAGGTTTAACAACGTAACGTTTTATCTTACCCTTCTTCTTGACATCGCAAATTCTAAGATGGTTGACGTAAAGTCAAAGATTGATCCATCCAACCATGTTATCTAAATATGGTGAGCGAATATCCTTTGTTTTCACCATTTTCCTTGGAATAACAAAAGGATTATTGTCACTACTCCAGTTAAAGATAAACCATTCAACCGACACAACTCATATGATAACAACCCCATCAAAACCTCTAACACACCGCGTTTAAAACTATAAAAGAATTTAAATTGATTTTTCACATACTATTGTATAAATATCTATTCATGATAAAAATATGAAAAAACGTTTAAAAATAACAAAAATATTTTTTTGTTGTTAAAGAAATAGTCGATGTTTTATATTAAGCTCGTTGAAGAACGATTATCTCTTGAAAACTTGGTTTTTTAAAATAGAAAGAAACTCATTGTGAGGAAATATTTTTGTATTTTTAAACATACTATTGTGCTTAAAATTAATAACAATTGTGAAAATTCGAAACTATTATAGACGCTTATGATTCTTTTAAAAATAAAACAATATATACTGTCCTTTACTTCAATGGAAAAAATAATGGGAGGGCCTTTTTCCATTGCAGTAAGGGCAGTAGAAAGTGTTTAATTTTTAAAAGAATCATACACGTCTATAATAGTTTCGAATTTTGATAACAGATGGCGCGCTGATGCATCATATATATATTTACATACGTTGACATTTATATATAGAGAGATATATATAGAAAATTAGGAAAGACAAAATTCAAGATGACACGGCACACAGGGACCGGGAAAAAATGTTCACTTTATCGAGAGATTCATATTTACGAGTTTCAAATTATCAAAATATAATTATTATATATTTTTATAAGTTTATAGATAATTGTTTTAACAAATGTTCGTTAGACAAACCCTTACTCGGGTAAAACCCAGGGCGAAGCCGGGTACATCCGCTAGTATATCTATATAATTGAAAGCTACACTCATAGACAAAACTTAAGAACATAGAAATTTTTTGATATCAAAATCTCCATTGGGTACTTTTTCTGAAAAAAAAAAAATTGCTCCAATGCCCCCGATTCTTGCAAAAGTACAACCCTATCAGTGATTTCAAGTAATGCTTAATCACACACACACACAAAACCTTTATTAAGACACACAGGTCTTACAAAGGATTCTCCTTGGGGTTACAAAGTAATGCTTAATCAATAAATGATATTTATACAATTCTGGAATAAGTTTTTTTTAAATCAACGCTTAGTTTATATTTATTCCGATAGATGGCGCAAATCATCATTAACTTTTAGTTACACGATCAGGAAATGCCTTTTTTTTTCTTAAATTTATCCATCTGATTCCAGTACAATTTCATTTTTTGTTCTATTTTTCAGAATGTATCAGGTTTCATTTTAAATAAACCTATTTTTTCTACTGTCCTTATTGCCTGGCTCATCAGTGGTGAATCCTTCCAGCGGTTTCGTCAGTTTAATCTACCACACCGTGCTCTAATCTTCTCAATTCTTCGCATTCTTTGTAGATCGCGAAATACGTGGTGTCGCTGGAGACCCACTGGCGATTCTCCACCAAACTCTGCAGCGCTGGCAGAGACGCCATATTCATTGTACATAGTGTATGTATAATCCATATTATCTTTTTTTTAATAGTACAGACTGTGCACTTTGCATGTATTGACAAGATGTCAATAAAATTATTTTAATTGTCTACTCTTCTCAAAAGGTACTAGAGGCTTTTGAGAAATGCCATTTTGTCTCAATCCCAATGAAACAGAAAACCTCTATCTGTACCTTCCAGTGTGGGCGAGTACAACTCCAGTAGAGGACATACAACATCCTAATGAGATGGTTAACATAAAAAGAGGACAGAATGTTGTTGTTGTAGTGTCCAAAGAAGAGTCTCAGATGTCTCCATACATCTCCATCACAGCAGCAGCAATATCCACTATCTTGGGTGTGTAAAGCTGTTGGGTCTAAGTCAATTTTCTGCACATGATTATCATTATAATGATTAAAAAAATGTATATTCGGTCTTGAAGATAGATTATTTGTAAATATATTTTAAACAAACTTTGAAGATAAGCTTTGAGAAAAGTAGAAATATGATATATATACTCATGGACAAAACTTAAGGAAGTTGTACCATTTACCATGTATATCGGGATTGAGACAATAACCCTGAAAGATATTACAGTGTCCTTTATTGAAGACACACGAGATAACCAATATACACTCATGGACAAAACTTAAGGAAGTTGTACCATTTACCATGTATATCGGGATTGAGACAATAACCCTGAAAGATATTACAGTGTCCTTTATTAAAGACACACGAGATAACCAATATACACTCATGGACAAAACTTAAGGAAGTTGTACCATTTACCATGTATATCGGGATTGAGACAATAACCCTGAAAGATATTACAGTGTCCTTTATTGAAGACACACGAGATAACCAATATACACTCATGGACAAAACTTAAGGAAGTTGTACCATTTACCATGTATATCGGGATTGAGACAATAACCCTGAAAGATATTACAGTGTCCTTTATTAAAGACACACGAGATAACTAAATGTGAACAGAATTGTCTTTGTCTCAAAAAAAAAAAAAAAAAAAAAAAAAAAAACAGATGACCTGCGATATCAGAAACTTTCCATTTACTTAAGTTTAGTCCATGAGGGTATAAATATAGATATAAATGAAAATTTGAAACTATTATAGATGAGTATGATTGTTTTTAAAATTAAACAATTTCTACTGCCCTTATTGTAATGGAAAAAAATTAATGGGAGGGCCTGGCTCATCAGTGGTGAACCCTTCCAGCGGTTTCGCTAGTTTAATCTACCATACCGCTGTTATATTGCCTTTTTGGAACTTCCTTTTATAGTGATACTGTTGCTAGACTCTTGGAATGGGATGGCGCGCTAGTGCATCGTAATATAAATGTATGCTTTCGGGAATTGAATTTCCGCGAGCAATAAAGAAAGTCTTTTAGAAGTTCTATAACAATAACATACAAAACCATTCAACCAGAAACATAAATTTATATTTTATTTGAGTCTTTATAATTCTATTTCTATATACACCTATCCCCCGATTTACACGGTAGATACGTTCCTGAGAAAAACGTGTAAATCGGGGGATAGGTGTACACAGAAATAAAAATAAAATGCATTGACAGGTTAAAATATGTAGTCAGCACATAAGCTCGGGATTCCTCGTGAGATGTGTACACAGCGCATGTGTTCAATCACAGTACCATTTAGTATAGTGCGATAAAAAAAAAAACTTATTTGGAAAACCGTGTAAAAGCGAAAACGTGTAAAACAAGTACCGTGTAAATCGGGGGATAGGTGTATTTATATTAATTTTAGGATATTTCATTTAAAATCACTTAGAAGAACGTGTTTTTTTTTTGTTACTTTCACCCTCAATATATTTGTCAATTTTAAAAAATCAAATCTTGTTTGTTAAAAATCTTGTCTATTTTCTATTGAAATTTTATATTTCACAAGAACTTAGCTCTGGAAGCTTCATTTATTTTATTATATTTCATTTTAAAACTTTAGAGTATATAAAAACTACCCTTTTTTTTAATTGAAAACGTATTTTCAACAGAGTTTCTACTTTAGTATCTAAAATATTTTTATTGAGAAGGCTTGGCTCATCAGTAGGGAACACTTTCAAACTGTCAAAACCTCTGGAAGAGATCACATCACAGATACGATCTAGGATTGTGAAGAAAATGCACGGAGGTGTCTGAGGCTCTTCATTGGACACGACAACAACAGAAAATTGACCCAGAACTTTACACACCCAAGATAGAGAACATTGCTGTGATAGGATGTACAGGGACATCTGAGGCTCTTCATTGGACACAAAAACAACAGAAAATTGACATGGACCCAGATCTTTACACACCCGAGATAGAGAACATTGCTGTGATAGAGATGTACAGAGACATCTGAGGCTCTTCATTGGACACGACAACAACAACAGAAAATTGACCCAGAACTTTACACGCCCAAGATAGAGAACATTGCTGTGATAGAGATGTACGGAGACATCTGAGGCTCTTCATTGGACATGTCAACAACAACAGAAAATTGACCCAGAACTTTACACACCCAAGATAGAGAACATTGCTGTGATAGAGATGTACGGAGACATCTGAGGCTCTTTATTGGACATGTCAACAACAACAGAAAATTGACCCAGAACTTTACACACCCAAGATAGAGAACATTGCTGTGATAGAGATGTACGGAGACATCTGAGGCTCTTCATTGGACATGTCAACAACAACATATTTACATATTTACAGCATATCTCTTCTTAAAAAGGAACAAATCAGCATATCGAAATTTACAATAACAAACCTGAATGTTAAATAGATATAATGGTTTATAAAACAATCCCTCAAGAGAATAACTCCAGGTCATTTGTCACAGATCTAAATAAATATTTTATAAATGTCACTTGACAAGATGACAATCAAGAAAAGCTAACCACGTACGCGTTTCGGGCTGTTGGCCCTCGTCAGTGTGGTGCAAGCTGTACCTCAACGACCAAAAAATAATTAGTTGTAATATTATTATATAATAAAATTTCACTTCCGTTAATAATTGACAATATGACCCAGAATAAGTATTTTGCTACGGCGTTTTCTGTTTTCCACAAGTCCATATCTCAGAAGAAGGCCAAGTGAAACTCACTCCTCACTTTCTTCCTGCTACTCTTTTTGTGTTGTTTTCTTGCTTCCCTCTTTCTTGTTTTTTTTTTTTATTTTTCTTCTGTCTATATCGTTGTTTCCTTTGTCTCACTGCTTTGTCCTTATGCATACCTCTGGTGAATCCTGTATAGGGTCAGTGACCCTAAATAAAGGCTTTTTGTTGTTGTTGTTATATAATAAAATTATATATTATCTATATTAATAAAATGCAAATTTCATAAGAGGACATCACTAAAAACTTTCGTTACAATGCATCAATTTCAACCAAATTTTCAACATTTATGTAAAACGAGATGGAGCAGGTTTTGCTTAACATCAAAATATTTTTCCCTAACATTAACATGCGTAACTTAGCTGTTATCGATTAAATACAAAAAAATCAACAGAGTTAATTTTATTTATATATAAATACAAAAAAAAATTCAGCAATTCATTCAACTCAATCTAAAAAAATATTCAAAACAAGCAATTTTAAGATAACACCATATGTAAAACAGTCGGCCAAGAAAACAACAACGATATTACATCTTTCTCACATATTCACACACAATCTTGATTAATAATTAAAACTAATCTTTAACAATGTTTATTATACTTCATAATATATAATATTCGTTAGGCAAACTTTCACTCGGATAAATGTAATATAAAAAGCCAACAATGAAGAATGAATGTAAGATAAAAATCCAACAATGAAGAGTAAATTTAATATAAAAAGCCAACAATGAAGAATGAATGTAAGATAAAAAAGCCAACAATGAAGAGTAAATATAATATAAAAAGCCAACAATGAAGAGTGAATGTAAGATAAAAATCCAACAATGAAGAGTAAATGTAATATAAAAAGCCAACAGAGTGAATGTAAGATAAAAAGCCAACAATGAAGAGTGAATGTAATATAAAAAGCCAACAATGAAGAATGAATGTAAGATAAAAAGCCAACAATGAAGAGTGAATGTAATATAAAAAGCCAACAATGAAGAATGAATGTAAGATAAAAAGCCAACAATGAAGAGTGAATATAATATAAAAAGCCAACAATGAAGAATGAATGTAAGATGAAAAGCCAACAATGAAGAGTAAATATAATATAAAAAGCCAACAATGAAGAGTGAATGTAAGATAAAAAGCCAACAATGAAGAGTAAATGTAATATAAAATGCCAACAGAGTGAATGTAAGATAAAAAGCCAACAATGAAGAGTGAATGTAATATAAAAAGCCAACAATGAAGAATGAATGTAAGATAAAAAGCCAACAATGAAGAGTGAATGTAATATAAAAAGCCAACAATGAAGAATGAATGTAAGATAAAAAGCCAACAATGAAGAGTAAATATAATATAAAAAGCCAACAATGAAGAGTGAATGTAAGATAAAAATCCAACAATGAAGAGTAAATGTAATATAAAAAGCCAACAATGAAGAGTGAATGTAAGATAAAAATCCAACAATGAAGAGTAAATGTAATATAAAAAGCCAACAGAGTGAATATAAGATAAAAAGCCAACAATGAAGAGTGAATGTAATATAAAAAGCCAACAATGAAGAATGAATGTAAGATAAAAAGCCAACAATGAAGAGTGAATGTAATATAAAAAGCCAACAATGAAGAATGAATGTAAGATAAAAAGCCAACAATGAAGAGTGAATATAATATAAAAAGCCAACAATGAAGAATGAATGTAAGATGAAAAGCCAACAATGAAGAGTAAATATAATATAAAAAGCCAACAATGAAGAGTGAATGTAAGATAAAAAGCCAACAATGAAGAGTAAATGTAATATAAAATGCCAACAGAGTGAATGTAAGATAAAAAGCCAACAATGAAGAGTGAATGTAATATAAAAAGCCAACAATGAAGAATGAATGTAAGATAAAAAGCCAACAATGAAGAGTGAATGTAATATAAAAAGCCAACAATGAAGAATGAATGTAAGATAAAAAGCCAACAATGAAGAGTAAATATAATATAAAAAGCCAACAATGAAGAGTGAATGTAAGATAAAAATCCAACAATGAAGAGTAAATGTAATATAAAAAGCCAACAATGAAGAGTGAATGTAAGATAAAAATCCAACAATGAAGAGTAAATGTAATATAAAAAGCCAACAGAGTGAATATAAGATAAAAAGCCAACAATGAAGAGTGAATGTAATATAAAAAGCCAACAATGAAGAATGAATGTAAGATAAAAAGCCAACAATGAAGAGTGAATGTAATATAAAAAGCCAACAATGAAGAATGAATGTAAGATAAAAAGCCAACAATGAAGAGTGAATCTATCTATATATATAAAATTGAATGTCTGTCTGTTTGTCTGCACTCTATAGATTCAAAAACCATACATCCAATCGCCGTGAAATTTTGGGATATTATTAGGTATATCACCGGGAAGGTGTTTGAAAAATAATTTCCTGAATATCTTGAATATCCTTAGAGTTATTTGCAGATTTGTAGATTTAACTCGCAAGCAGCGCCCCCATTGTGACGATGATAACAATATATCGAGAGATTCAAATTTACGAGTTTCAAATTATCAAAATATATCTTTTTTTTTTTAAATAAGTTTTTAGAGAATTGTTTTAACAAATGTTCGCTAGACAAACCTTTACTCGGGTAAACCCCGGACGAAGCCGAGTACGTTTTATAAGTTTATAGAGAATTGTTTTAACAAATGTTCGTTAGACAAACATTCACTCGGGTAAAACCCGGGCGAAGCCGGGCACATCCGCTAGTTTAATATATATATATAAGTTAAAAATTCAGCAAACGAAATATCGGAAATATTTTTCATTTATTAATCCAAAATAATAAATATATAAAGGTTAAAATGGAGCACACGTTGATGCAATCTGAAAGAGATTTGAGATTGAAACTGATTTTTATTTCAAAGTCCATATAATATTATATAAGATTAAATACAGAATAAATATAAATATGAATAAATAAGATTATATAATGATAAATATAGGAATAAATTGATATAAATAGATGAAACAATTGATAAATATATATATATAAATATATATACAAGGCGGAAATCTGGAAGAGACCAATGAAGTATATATAAATAGGGCGGTAAAGAAGACGAATGGTTAGTCTGCTGCCATTTAATTACGACCAATCAATATCCTGTATTTATGATGAGTGTTCACGCGATGGATTCCAATCCTATATATATGTATATTTGACCTTATCCCTTCCTTCTTTGCTTCATTATTTTCAGAGATGATTAATAGAAGGCATATCGTTTTTTTTGTCAAAATTCGAAACTATTTTAAACACGTAAGATTCTTTTTTAAATTAAACAATTTCTACTGCCCTTACTGCAATGGAAACATTAAAGGGAGGGCCTGGCTCATCAGTAGTGAACTCTCCCAGCGGTTTCGCCAGTTTAATCTACCATACCGCTGTTATATTGCATTTTTGGAACTTACTTTTATAGTGATACTGTTGATAGACTCTTGGAATTAATTTCAAAAAAGAATCTTACGCGTTTAAAATAGTTTCGAATTTTGATAATAGATGGCGCGTTAGTGCATCATAGTTTTTTTGTATCTAATTTGGTTAAAAATGTTTCTGTGTTTTCTATTATCTGATCGACATCTTAACAATCTTGACATCTAAAGTCAATATATAAGATAAAGGCCTCTTTGACGTAAATTATAAAAAATTGTTGAATTCTTTTATGTCTCTTGAAAGTTCAATTTGTGGTTTATTTAAGTAAATGACTAATTTATAAATCAACTAGACGGGTGACCCGGGCTTCGCCCCGGGATTGACCCGTGTGCATATCTACCCGAGTGATATATATTTAGATAAGATTTTTTTTTTATAATTGTTTGTTATTTATTTATTTATGCTTATGAGGTGATACAGCAGCGTATTTACAATTAGAGAGGAGACGAAATGAATTAAATCTAGAAAAAAGAAGTGAGGACATATCGGTCATTAAAGTCCGAGAGGCAAGGCCAATTGTTTGTTATTAGCATTATCTATTTGTTTGCATCAGCATAATTTAATCTAATCTTTGATAGAGGGCGCTGTTCGTGAGCTAAGTAGAATAATTTGAATATATAGTTTTAATAATTGATTTATATATATTTTTAAAATAGCCTATCGTCTTCCCCGTATTTTTTTTTTACCTATGTATGGAAATTTTGGTTTGAATTAGTGAACTACTGCGAATTTGTATACCGGACATACAAACAAACAAACATTGATTTTTATATAAATTACAATATAATATGACTTGTGATTGTAAAACGACATTTGAAAATTATATCGAAAGTGTTTCTTTTCAACGAAAAATCATATTTTTTTTTTAAGGAGAAATAAAGATTATTTCTAACCGTAGGAATGAGGTATGAAATGATGAATTGTGAAGAGTAATGATAAACGGAAAAATAAAGTGTTCAGGGATAGGAAAAATGACTAATTGTCAAATTAAGAAAAAAAAAGAGACATCTCCTTATCGTTCAACTGAAAGTTGCTGATGGCTTACGCCATCTATCGGAATAAATATCAATTATTCGTTGATTTTTTAAATTAATTATTCCAGAATTAGACACAAATACCCATTCTTGATTAATTTCTAATGTATCATATCTGATCATTTCTAATTGTGAAATGCCATGATGAATCATGGAATTATATCGAAGTTTACATATGCTATGTATGTAAAAAATAAATAAATAAATAAAACACACAAAAAGATAAATAATAAGAAGAAATCACCTATTTCGTCGAAATAGAATCAAAACATGTGCGCCGTCTATTGACGGTCTCTGCAAATTAGCATGAATCGGATCGTTGACAATGCCACAACACCAGCTTTGGAAAAAATTCGGAAAACTCGTTCTGGAGACTATGATTTCGGATTAATGACCTTCTTCAGTACAGGGTGGGCTTTAATTTCATGCTATCTGAAGAGAGAGAGAGAGAAATTAGAGGTAACCCGGGCTCCTGGAGCATAAATCGCCAACTACCCGGGCTATAGTATCCCACGTGGTCTAGTGGCTAGGATATCTGGCTTTCACCCAGAAGGCCCAGGTTCTATTCCCGGCGAGGGAATTTTTTTTGCCAATGCTCACTCCCCATACTGGGGTATCAACGCCAGACTTGACTCACGTGGAGAAAATCTTGAGGATTTTGATATCCAAAGAATAAACACTCGGATTTTCCTGGAAAATCTCTTAAAGATTTCTTCTAAAAAAAGCCATGGTCCACCTGTGCTGTGTGAGCAGAAGAGCTTAAATTGACTTGTTCCATTATATGTATGTTTCATGTGTAAATATCTGTTTTTTTTTCCCTCTTTTCGCTCTCCACTTCTTCCATCCATATTTCCAAATCCATATTCTTATTTTCCATAGAATCATTCAAATAATAATATGTATATATTTATCATGTGTATATAATCTTTCTCCATTTTTACCCCTTTGTATATTTCCCACTTTCATAGGTTTCTCCGTCTTGTAACCCCAAGGAGAATCCTCTGTAAGAACAGTGTGTCTTAATAAAGGTTTTGTGTGCGTGTGTTTTTTGTGATGTCCAAAGAATAGCTGGTACAGAACAAGTAGGCCAATTCTAGGAACATAAATATAGATGGAGATTTTGATGAGACAGTTTTTTTTTGTGTGTGATAAGTTTCCACTCCAGGAAAATTTCCATCAACCTCTCTTTTTTTTTTTCCTAGCTCAACATCTCGAAAATAAAATTTAAAATATCAGATACAAAATTGATGCCTAAAAATTTGAATTTTTCTAACAGATTTTTTTATATAAGGGTTTTTTTATTTTATAAACATTTTATATTATTTTTGTTACCGAATATTCTGGGCCGCGTTTTTTTTTTATAAAATATATAAAACTTTTTTTACTTTTACCTACCTTGAGAAATATCTCAGTGGGGATTTAAATATGTTTTCAGCGTATAGATAAAAAAAACAAGTTTTTTTTTGGCTTATCCCTAGTACACGTGGTACAGGCCATGATAATCATGGTGGGTAGTTAGCGACTGTTTTTACTGTAAGCGCACCACATGTCTACACATGTGAAAAGTCAACTTTGCACTTACAAATGTGCCAGAGCCCCGTTTAGTTACTTGCACTCGCTGGTGGGGTTGGACTTTTGCAAGAATAGGGGGCCATTGGAGCATAACAAACAAGTGAAGGCAAATAACTAAAAAATATCCTAAACGCCTTTTTAGCAAACCTGAGTATCAAAAGAGAAAACTAAACGTAGGAAATACGTAATAAAAGTAGCACCTCTCCCTTTAAAAATACATTTAACCAATGCAGTTAGTTTACATGGTATACAGATCGGCTTTTTGTTGTGCTTCATTCCACACTCATGGACAAAACTCAAGGAAGTTGTACCCTTTATCATATATATCGGATTCAGACAATTACTATGAAAGATATTACAGTGACCTTTATTGAAGACACACGAGATAACCAATATACACTCATGGACCAAACTTAAGGAAGTTGTACCTTTTAGAATGTATATCGGGATTAAGACAATAACTCTGAAATATATTACAGTGACCTTTATTGAAGACACACGAGATAACCAATATACACTCATGGACAAAACTTAAGGAAGTTGTACCTTTTACCATGTATATCGGGATTGAGACAATAACTCTGAAAGGTATTACAGTGACCTTTATTGAAGACACACGAAATGACCAAGTGTAAATAACCTCTGTCTCAAAAAAAAAAAAAAAAAAAGAAAAAAAAAGACGACCGGTAACATCAAATACTTTCCACTTCCTTAAGTTTTGTTCACGAGTATATATATATGGCATTTTCCACATGTACGAACATGATCGTTGTTTCGTTATAAAAGAAAGATAAAGGCAGCAGTACTGGGGAGAATATCTAAAACAAACAAAATGATATCTTCACCACACAGCTGGGTTGATCAAATGATTACCATCAGATAATTTTATACCATTTAAATATATGGTACAGATATATTGTCGTCTATATACCAATCTGTTTATGAACTTAATTGTCTTAATTAGGTTTTCTTGTATATAAATTTCATTATTAATATTGCCACGTTTTTATTTTTAAAACGCTAATTTTAGTTATGTAAAACTTTATTTTTAAAGTTTATTATTTTAAAAGTGAAATGTTTGTTAATGAAATAGACATTTTGCCTAAACTCATTTATTGCTGCTTTCTTTTACAAGCCATTTGTTTATGTGTATTTTTACATATCGTTTTTATTGAGTTTTTACTAATTTAGTATGTACATCATTGACTTTTGATGAATGAGAAAAAGAAATTGAAAATAAACATATGAAAAATTAAAGTAACATTTTAAAGGAATTTATGTACAATTGAAAATTGTTTCTGTAACGTCTCAATATTAAATGTAATTAGCTTTTACTTTTTTTAAACACAAGGTAATAAGACCAAATAAATAAATAGTGTGTGACGTTTCGGTAACAGCGTTGTTACCATTTTCAGACAAAAATACTGAATGAGAAATTTTACCACAGCATGCTGTTACCGAAACGTCACACACTATTTATTTGGATTTGGTCTTATTACTTTGTGTTTATAATCTATAATCCAAATTGTGCCTTATCATCTTATTTTTTTCACCCACAGAGACTCCGTGGTAAATCCAGGTATAATAAATTTATTTTCCTCCAATTTACCCATCTATTTATTAGCTTGATTGTCTTAATTAAGTTTTCCTGTATATATAAATTCTATATTACCATTAAATGTGATTGATTAGCTTTAAAAATTATAATAATAACAATGCTTATTACAGGTATTATTACTGTTATTCCTGTATGTATCCTACATTTCTACTTGGAGAATTTATTTATTCATATTTATTTAATTTTGTATTTAACCTAATATAATCTTATATGGACATTGAAATAAATCAGTTTGAATCTGAATCTCTCTCTCTTTTTTTTTGGGGTTATTTTTAAGTTGTCAACAATTCTGTGTTCTGTCAGTAACTTGACAGAGGTGAGGTCTCCTTTGTGACTTTTCGTGTTTCAGTTTCCATATATGAAAGTTTTTTTTTACCATTTTAATATTGAAAAAATAGTACAAATGTGATATTTTACTGGGATAAGGTACATAAATTATATAAAAAAAGGCATCTCCTTATCGTGCAACTAAAGGTTGCTGATAGCTTGCGCCATATATCGGAATAAATATCAACTATTCTCGTTGATTTTTAATAATTGGCCAATTCTGGAATAATTAAAAAATCAAAGAGAATAGTTGATATTTATTCCGATAGATGGCGCAAGCCATCAGCAACTTTTAGTTGCACGATAAGGAGATCCCTTTTTTATTTTAATATTGTATTGGTTTATTTAGGTTGAGTCTTCCTGTCAAATATGCACATTTCAAGCCCTATTTGAGAGCCCTATCACCAACCATGTGGTCTGTACTTGGGATAAGTGGAGAGAGATTGAGATTGAATCAAATTTTATTACATTGTTCATAAAAATTTATGGTGACAGAAGAAAACTAAATAAAATAATAATAATAACAAGGATGAATATACATAATGGAATCTATACAGGTTTCATTGGTTTAAATCAAGGGCTACAAAACACCTGAATTCGGATAGGTCCTTGGTTATAAATGGGTCTTTGTTCCCAACATGTTGAATTGCCATGTTGAGGAAATCTCGCAGAATGATCTTGTTTTCTGTTGAGAGTGTCTCGGAGAGTACCTCCCTCACATGGCGGTAAAGAGAGAGTTGAGTTGACACCAACACCGTGAGGAATGGCAATTATAACCGACAATGGTAGCAGATACCTTCTTTAATTACACCCCACATGATTAACGTGCGCCTTTCTTTCTCCAAAAACGACAGAGAAGTTGGAAGTCTAGAACACTAAATACATAACGCTATGTAAGTATGTAAATATATTGTCGCGTTGAAAAATAGACGCGAGGAGAGGTAAACACGAACAGACTTTATTCTCTTTAACAACGGTCTCCTCTAAAATTATGAAAAAGGCATCTCCTAATCGTGCAACTGAAAGTAGCTGATGGCTTACGCCATCTATCGGAATAAATATAAACTATTCTCGTTGATTAGTTGATATTTAAGTAGAACTGCTCTTCACTGAAAGTTAATAACGAGTTTACAAAGTGGGAAGAGGAGCTTCTTTTTAAGAAGCTCCTCTTCCCACTTTGTAAACTCGTTATTAGTTGATATTTATTCCGATAGATGGCGCAAGCCATTAGCAAATTTCAGTTGCACGATAAGGAGATGCCTTTTTCATAATTTATGAACCTTATCCCAGTACAATATCACATTTGTACTATCTTTTCCCTCTAAAATTGTATGTAACGCGCATTTATATAGCTATGACCTTATTTAAAACTATGTAAATCAATACACTCAAAATTATGTAAATAAATTAACCACTTTACAATATTGTCACGGTAGAGAAGACAAGTATTCCAAAAGTTTAATTAAAAATAATTTATTAATTAAATCTATAGAATGCAAACTATTTTAAATTAATTTTACAAGTGATAATCTACAAGAATGGTAAAGGGGTGATGGCTATGCAAATATTTATGATGATAAACTGACAACAGAGTAATAAAAATAATTATTCTATAGCAATATATATTTCCATATCTCTCAATCATAGAGATTGTTTCAAATATGGAACTGATCCAGAATAAATACACAGTATGTTTTTTTTTTTTTTTAGTATTCTCTCGGAGTACCTATTTCAACCTCTTTTCCTGATATGATAATGTTTTAAATTTAGAGCATATATGCAAATAAAGAACAGCCTGATAACAAGAAACATTCCTAATCGGGAAAATAGAGATTTGTTTTTCTAAGATTCCACTCTTCAGTGTAGCATATATAAGCAGAATGATCCAATACAGTATTAGAGTTCTAAAGAAGCGGTCTGATAGATTAAATTGGCGAAACCGCTGGGAGGGTTAACAACTGATGAGCCAAGCCCTCCCAATATATATATTTTTTTTATCGCAGTAAGGATAGTAGAAATTTGATTTATGTGTGAAAAAAAACATTCGCGTCTTAATGTTTTCATTTGCTAGCACTAGAAGTATTTGAAATGTGAATCAGGATGGGCGAATTGAAAGAATAAGATAAAAGTTTAACAAGTTTCAGAATTAGAAGTCTTCAAAACTTCGGGACTGGACTGTTTCAAATTCACATTAATAGGTACCGCTCAACAAGAGCAACCCAGTTCATGATAATTGAAACCGTGAATAATATATTGTTACATCATGATTAATGGCGTATTTCTTATATTATTTTTAATATATTTGAAATTTAAATTATATATTTATTTATTTTTATATAAAATATTCTATGATATTTATTTAAAACACAGATTATTTAGATTGTCATCATTTGTATTTAGGTACACGTGTGACTTCACTGCTCTCTTTGATGTGAGAAAATAAATAAAGGATTCTGGTGGCTACTTAAAGAAGACTTATCTCGTTATTCCCTTTTATAAATTTGTAGGATGGTTGAAACACGCTCTGGTAAGATGCAAGACCCAGCACAGGAGAGAATCCAGGCTGAAGAGTCTGCCAAGCCGCAACCTGGTGCAACAATTGGTAGAGATGCTAGTTCCGACCCAGTTGTCCTGAATCCCAACATCGACATCCCCAAGTATGATGGAACGGAAGACCCTCGCCCATGGATTGAATCTCTTGAAGAAATTGGCTTCTTGTACCATTGGGCAGACTACATTATCTCTCGTTATGCCGCCATGAACATGACGGGAAGCGCTAAAACCTGGTTGAATTTACACAAAGCTAGTTTCACGAGCTGGGAAAATATTAAAATCCGCCTCATTCAGGATTTTTCTTTGGACGCGAATAAAGAAGAACTTAGAATGAAGCTCAACAGAATGCAACACTGGAATGAACCAGCAATCAGGTTCGCGGAAGACATTCTAGTGTTGTGCAACAAGGTTGACCCCGCAATGGAAGAAGAAACAAAAATTGAACATGTTATTGGAGGACTGAAAAAAGAGTACTCATTCGCGCTCTACCTGAACCCTCCTAAAACGACCGATGACCTTCTTGTCATGTGCAAGAAAATGGATTCTTTTGAAAAGAAGTATCGGGAACGTGTGGAGAAATCCAGAAACCTATATAACGGTCCACGCTATTCTAGACCCCAACAACAATCGAGGTACGTGCCGCCGACTGCCGCACGAAACTACCAGACCACTTCCAGGCCCCAAGCCCCTGTTTCCAATAATTACAAGAACGACTCCCCTCCTACCCCCAGACAGTATCGAAACAACTTTCCCCAGCCCTCTACCCCTAGACGTCCTTATAATCCTAACTTTGTGCCGAAACCAAACCTTCAGGAAACACTTACAATAAAAGCCAAGAAGTGAGCAAAAATAGGACGGAAGATGGAAGACCAATCTGCTTTAAATGTAACAAGCCAGGGCACGTGGCCCGTTATTGTAGGATCAAGTTTATAAGAATCCTAGAAGAGGATCCAGCAGATACCCAAGAGAAGGTCGAAGAAAAATGCCAAATGAATGAAATATCAGAGAAATCAGGACCTCGGCTTTATGCTGATGTATGTCATAGCACACAGACAAATATTCCTACCCGGAATAGATATTCCGTGTTGGAAGATTTAAACTAAGCGTCGCGCCTGAATCTGTCAATCAAAGCAAGTCGACCATAAACGGAATCAAGAAGTTGGACCCTAAATACAAATTAAAAATTAATGGGGACAAGATAGGGACTTTTGAAGCTTTGGTTGATACAGGTGCTGACCTCTCAGTGGTCGACCTCAGAACGGCCCTCGATACAGGCCATGGTATAAGTAAACTCGCAAAAATTTGTGCAGGACCCGATGGGAAAAAATTGGACATGGTAGGAAGAATATTTTTAAATATAAAAATTGATGACGAAACATTATCACACATCTTTGTGATATTGAAAACGCATTTACGGACATTAATTCTTGGGAGAGATTTCCTTAAGAAAATGAACGCAAAAATAGATTGTAAGCAAGAAACTATAAAATATGATTTGACGAATAATCATGACGAAATCAATTTTGAAATGTTGAAAATAAAGAGTGCCAAGGATTCCATTGTACCGGAATGTTCCATGAAATTGATCAAGGCATTGGTAGAAACAGAGGATGGAGAATATATTATCGAGGAGAGCAGCAAAATGTTTCAAACAAATGGACTTCGTCTAGCAAGAAGCTTGATCAATGTTATAAATAGGGAAACACACATCTGGATAACTAATCCGTATCCTCGACCGTTAAAAATAATGAAAAACCAAACATTGGCTTTTGGAAGTAGTCCAGCGAAAATAAATGTGAGTCGAGAAAGAGAGGTAGAAAAGAACGAAGAACCTAGATTCCAAATAAACGAAAATCTTTCACCAAAGGAACAGAAGGAGTTAAAACAAGTTTTAGAAAGGTATGGAGATCTTTTTTCATCGAGATTAGGGAGAACCAATTTGGCAAAACATCGGATAGACACAGAAGACGCGAAGCCAATTAAACACAAGCTTTACCGGGTAAGTGCTAAAGAACGAGATATTATAAAAGAGCAAATTGACGAGATGCTTACAGAAGGCATAATTAGGCCTTCTTCTAGCCCCTGGTCTTTTCCAGTAATATTGGTCAAGAAGCGAGATGGTAAATACAGATTTTGTGTGGACTACAGAAAACTGAATAATGTGACAGTAAAAGATGTCTATCCGATCCCTAGAATAGACGAAGTTATGGATACTCTCCAAGGATCTACACACTTCTCAGCAATAGACCTCAGATCTGGATATTGGCAAGTTGAAGTCGAAGAAAGAGACAAAGAGAAAACAGCTTTCACTACAGCGCATGGATTATATGAATTCAACGTGATGCCTTTTGGACTTTGTAACGCGCCTGCTACCTTTGAGAGAAATATGGAGAATATGCTTGGAAATCTGAGATGGCAAATTTGTTTGTGTTATCTGGATGATGTTATCATATATAGCCCGGATTTTCCAACGCACCTCAAAAGACTTGAAGCTATTTTTAGATGTTTTCGTGAATCTAATTTAAGGTTTAAACGACAAAAAATGCCGATTTGCTTTTGAAGAATTGGAGATTCTCGGCTATATAACGAGCAAACATGGTATAAAACCCGCGGAAGATAACATCAAGCTGTCAGAAATTTTCCTCGGCCCAAAAAGGTCAAAGAAGTACAATCCTTTTTGGGAATGTGTTCATATTATAGAAAATTTATCAAAGACTTTTCAAAAATTGCTGACCCTTTGACCAACCTTATAAAAAAAAGTGTACCATTTACCTGGACAGAAAGACAAGAGGAAGCGTTTCAAACCCTAAAAACAGCACTATTAAGTCCACCAATTTTAGGTCACTTCAATCCAAATGCACCTACTTATGTTCATACTGATGCGTCCAACATCGGCATAGGTGCAACACTTGTCCAAGACATCGGTGGTGAAGAGAAGGTGATCTCATATTTGAGTCGTACCCTAAGTAAAGCGGAGCAAAATTATTCAACCACTGAAAAAGAATGTCTGGCCGTTGTCTGGTCAATGTCAAAATTACGACCCTACCTTTATGGAAGGCACTTTAAAATAGTAACAGACCATCACGCCTTATGCTGGCTCAAAAACTTGAAGGATCCAACAGGTCGATTGGCAAGATGGGCATTGAAAATTCAAGAATATGACTTCGATATAATACATAAATCGGGAAAGAAGCATCTGGACGCCGATGGCTTATCTAGGGGGCCCTTACCAGAAACTGATTGGGATGAGGATTTTGAAAGGCTATTTTTAAATCAAATAACAGACGAAGAGGATAAATTTATCGAAAGTGTTAAGAAAAACCTTAATGGAAGCAGGCGATCAATTGCGCAAAACTTTAAAGAAGAAGATGGATGCCTCTTTAAGAAAAACCCGAACCCTGAAGGCAGGGCGTGGTTGCTTGTGGTTCCAGAGAATAAAAAGAGAGAAATTATGAAAGAATATCACAATCATATGTCGAATGGCCATCTGGGCGTCGCCAGAACCATGTACCGAATAAAGAGTAAATACTTTTGGCCATCCATGCTAAAGGATGTCTCAGAATTCGTTAAGACGTGTCACCTTTGCCAAAGTAGGAAAGGCTCAAACCAATTACCTTCTGGACTACTACAGCCCATCCCCCCAGCCAACTTTCCTTTCGAAAGAATTGGAATTGACTTTGTTGGTCCACTACCATCTACGAAAAACAGGAAAAAATGGATAATCGTGCTGACGGACTACTACACTAGATATGCAGAAACAAGAGCAGTCTCGGAAGCAACAGTGAAAGAAGTTTCTAAATTTCTAGTAGAGGATATTTTTCTTCGGCACGGAGCCCCACAATATCTTATTAGTGACAGAGGCTCTCAATTTACCAGTAATTTAATGAAAGAGGTGATGAAAACGTGCAAGATTAAACATTGCTTCACAACGAGCTATCATCCCCAGACTAATGGATTGACAGAGCGGTTAAATAGAACATTGATCAATATGCTCAGTATGTATGTGAACACTGATCAGAAAAATTGGGACGAAATACTCCCATTCATCACTCACGCTTACAATACTACAATTCAGGAAACCACAGGATATTCTCCCTTTTTCCTGATGTTTGGAAGAGAACCCACGTCTCTTTTGGACGACAGGAATATCTCGGTGGACATTGACAAAGATGATTATGATGAATACATAAAACATCACTTAGACAAAATAAACAGAACAAGAAAATTAGTTATTAACATCACAATAAAGACTCAAGAAAGAATGAAAAAGAACTATGACAAGAAACACATGGAAAGAAGCTACGAACCAGGAGAATTAGTAGCAGTTTGGACACCAATTAGGAAAATAGGAAAGTGTGAGAAACTACTGAGAAAATATTTTGGCCCATATAGAATATTAAAGAAGCTGTCTAACGTAAATTACTTAATTGAGCCAAAAGATAATCCTGGCCAAGACCCATTGATTGTCCATGTCTCAAGACTCAAACCCTATTTTGAGAGAATTGATGAGGTAACTCACGAGGACGTGACGACCTCTGGAGAGGGGGAAGTGTTACATCATGATTAATGGCGTATTTCTTATATTATTTTTAATATATTTGAAATTTAAATTATATATTTATTTATTTTTATATAAAATATTCTATGATATTTATTTAAAACACAGATTATTTAGATTGTCATCATTTGTATTTAGGTACACGTGTGACTTCACTGCTCTCTTTGATGTGAGAAAATAAATAAAGCATTCTGGTGGCTACTTAAAGAAGACTTATCTCGTTATTCCCTTTTATAAATTTGTAGGATGGTTGAAACACGCTCTGGTAAGATGCAAGACCCAGCACAGGAGAGAATCCAGGCTGAAGAGTCTGCCAAGCCGCAACCTGGTGCAACAATATGAAGGTTATTCATATATTAAACAAATTTTAACGCGGGATTCAATCCCGGTTCTTGGCTGTCGGGAATCGAGCGTGTTACCCTCTCATCCACCGACTTATTGTCGGGAATCGAGCGTGTTACCCTCTCATCCACCGACTTATTGTCGGGAATCGAGCGTGTTACCCTCTCATCCACCGACTTATTGTCTGGAATCGAGCGTGTTACCCTCTCATCCACCGACTTATTGTCGGGAATCGAGCGTGTTACCCTCTCATCCACCGACTTATTGTCGGGAATCGAGCGTGTTACCCTCTCATCCACCGACTTATTGTCTGGAATCGAGCGTGTTACCCTCCCATCCACCGACTTATTGTCTGGAATCGAGCGTGTTACCCTCTCATCCACCGACTTATTGTCGGGAATCGAGCGTGTTACCCTCCCATCCACCGACTTATTGTCTGGAATCGAGCGTGTTACCCTCCCATCCACCGACTTATTGTCTGGAATCGAGCGTGTTACCCTCTCATCCACCGACTTATTGTCTGGAATCGAGCGTGTTACCCTCTCATCCACCGACTTATTGTCGGGAATCGAGCGTGTTACCCTCTCATCCACCGACTTATTGTCTGGAATCGAGCGTGTTACCCTCTCATCCACCGACTTATTGTCGGGAATCGAGCGTGTTACCCTCCCATCCACCGACTTATTGTCTGGAATCGAGCGTGTTACCCTCCCATCCACCGACTTATTGTCTGGAATCGAGCGTGTTACCCTCCCATCCACCGACTTATTGTCTGGAATCGAGCGTGTTACCCTCTCAAACTTCGGGAAAGGAACAAGAGGTCTGTTGAAGATCTTAAAATAT
>CP092863.1:149940566-150022515 GCA_030710605.1 Cordylochernes scorpioides | reverse complement strand
CTCTCTATAGGCAATTCTCGGAATCAAGAATTCAATATCAAATAAAGGAAGTCAGCCTACCGAAAGGACCTTCATGGAGAAAATGGAGAAGCAATTAATGAGAAAAGTTTAATAAGGAATCCATTACTGTACTATTGTCTCTATCTCTCCATCATTGTGTGAGGTTCTCATTTCAAAACTCCAACTTCTTAATGTAACCTTCATTATTCGACTCCAGGATTTCTCAACAGCAATAGCATCACATATATAAATTGGCCTTAAACTGGCCTTGTCTTTATTGTTTGCGGAAGAGCATTGCTCGATGTAAATATTTGAATGAAATTCTACTGTCCTATAAGCTTATGTCCATAGTTTTCTTGAAAACCATTTCTGAGATTCCGCCCTTCAGTGCTGCGTATATAAGCAGAATCGTCCAATACAGTATTAGAGCTCTTAGAAGCGGTCTGGTGGATTAAATTGGCGAAACCGCTGGGAGGGTTCACCACTGATGAGCCAAGCCCTCCCAATATATGTTTTCATCGCAGTAAGGACAGTAGAAGTTTGTATTGTGTATAAAAGAAACCTTCGTGCTTTTAAATTCTTTCATTTTATATGTACATATGTAAATTACAAAAAAAATGGTATAAGACGCCGCAGAAAAGTCTATTAAGGAATCTATTACTGTACTATTGTCTTTATCTCTCTACCATTGTGTGGAGTTCTCATTCCAAAACTCCAAATCCTTAATGTTTCCTTCATTACTCGACTCTAGGATTTCTCAACAGCAATATCATCATATATGCAAATTACAAAAAATGGCATAAGACGCCGCAACTCTTTTTTATATCTATATATATATAAATAAATGTCCGGTATACAAATTCGCAGTAGTTCACTAATTCAAACCAAAATTTCCATACATAGGTAAAAATGTACGGGGAAGACGATAGGCTATTTTAAAAAATATATAAATCAATTATTAAAACTATATATTCAAATTATTCTACTTAGCTCACGAACAGCGCCCTCTATCAAATATTAGATTAAATTATGCTGATGCAAACAAATAGATAATGCTAATAACAAACAATTATAAAAAAAAATCTTATCTAAATATATATCACTCGGGTAGATATGCACACGGGTCAATCCCGGGGCGAAGCCCGGGTCACCCGTCTAGTATTTGATAAAATTAGCTTTCGAGCAAGCCCTTCTTCATCAAACTAAAACGAATTTAAAAATGTAATGAAGAAAGATTATATAGCATTTTAAAGATAAATATATGTAAATATAGGACATAAGACATATAGATGTAGAAATATATGTCAATATATACAACATATTCATATGTACAATAATTATGAATAGTGTAACAGCCCCTAAATGTAGATATGTAAATATGTATATATGTTTTATATATCATAGAATGCAAATATTTAGGTGAAGAAAGAGAAAAAACTCTTAAAAACACTTTCTGGAGATTTAGCAACCCACTGAAGACGCTGAGAACTATTTCAGAAAAGAAAAATATAGCAATAGAACTCTATAATTTCTACAGATCAATTGTAAATAGATTCATACACAAAATAGGTAGTGAGGAAAGTTTTAGAACAGATGTGTAAATAAATCCCTTTTCAAACAAAGACTCGCGTGCACAAGGGGAAAGGGAGAAGAATTGCTGTATTATTTTGTTGTGTGGAGAATCCATACAGGGCAATAGGCCCTAATAAAAGCCTTTATTTAGGGTTACTGACCCTATACAGGATTCACCAGAGGTATGCATAAGAACAAAGCAGTGAGACAAAGGAAACAACGATATAGACAGAAGAAAAAGAAAAAAAAAAACAAGAAATAGAAAGAGGGAAGCAAGAAAAACAACACAAAAAGAGTAGCAGTAAGAAAGTGAGGAGTGAGTGTCACTTGGCCTTCTTCTGAGATATGGACTTGTGGAAACCATAAAACACCGTAGCAATATACTTATTCTGGGTCATATTGTCAATTATTGATGGAAGTGAAGCACAGAGTTGCCCAGTTTTGAGCATAAGGGTTCTTCTTTCTTCTTTCAGAGCAGAGCAATCAAAAATATAGTGAGTGATTTCATTTTTTAGTTTTGAATTACAGAAGGTACAAATCGGGTCCTCACCGCAGAGCTATATCTCTATATATATATATATAAATGAATGTTTGTATGTCTGTCTGTATGTCCGGTATACAAATTCGCAGTAGTTCACTAATTCAAACCAAAATTTCCATACATAGGTAAAAAAAATACGGGGAAGACGATAGGCTATTTTAAAAAATATATAAATCAATTATTAAAACTATATATTTTTAGTCAGAAAATGATTATGACGATATTGCTGTATCATGTTTGATTATCAGCTACAAAATTATATCGGGAAAAATTCCAAAAAGCAGAGACCACGGGTGAAACCAGTTCATTATTTTGTATGCAGGAACAAAATTCTAACAGAAAAACATTCATTCGAGCAGAAAACAAAAGCCAGATCATCTTTCTATAAAAATATCGCTTCTCAGACACAAAGTTTGAAGCGGGACGTTTCACAAGAGTGACATCCACGGCGCCAATTTATAATTGTAACGAATAGTATTTGAATAAAAACATTTAATCGGGTAAAACCCGGGCGTTGCCCGGGTCATTCGGCTAGTATAATATAAAATTGACTTTAAATAAGTGAAAAATAGATATATGCGAGATAGTGCGGTTAATACATCACCCAATATAGGTCTACGGTAGAGCTGGCATCCGTTTAATTTGACAGCCATTAATATTGAGGTGGCAGAGAGGTCATTTGTCAACTTCGGGGACTTTCTTGGCAGTCTCCTGGTAGATTGTCTCCGGGAACTTACAGTACTGTTTTTTTTTTTTTTTTTGCTTATCCCTTGTACACGTGGTACAGGCCATGCTAATCATGGTGGGTAGAAGTAGGCGACTGCTTTTACTGTAAGTACACCACATGTCTACACATGTGAAAAGCAGTTCGACTTTGCACTTACAAATATGCCAGAGCCCCGTTTGGTTACTTGCACTCGCTGGTGGGGTTAGACTTTTGTAAGAATCGGAAGCCGTTGAGGCATTTTTTTTTAAATCAGAAAAAAGTGCCTAATGCGGGAATCGAACCCGGGTCGTAGCGGTCGAAAAACCAACGGTTTAGACCATCCTTCCACCGACCCCCTTACAGTACTGTGCAACTAGGTAGTGGTCCACGAATTTAATTATTTATTTATTTTTAGGCTGAATCTCTGACAACGGTTGTTACTGACAGTCCAGCTTGAGTCTGGGCAGTGCCAACATGATGTACCTCTGGCTCTTCATCCTCGACACTATCGTAGACGTGGCCGCTGTCCTACAACTTGGTAGTGGCAATACGGTTCACTAGTTCAGGTGATCTACATTGTAGATATAACCTCCCATAGAGTTTCTTGTTGAGACTGCCTATAGTAAACATACATTTTTAACGCACCATTTATGTATATGTTATATAAAAATATTATATCATTTAAAATAATATTTTCATAGATTCAAATATTCTGCTAAATCGACTGCCAGAGGTCACGTTTATCCTATAAAACCTCATTGTTTTTGTTCCCCGATGGCTGGCTCAAAACTTTTGTACATTATGTAAATAATATTTTGTTTTCCTTGTTCTATTCGCCTTAAGCTAGGCAGTACTTTTATCAAATTATGTTTTTCATATATATTCCTTAGCTCAAAATAAAGAAATCTCTGATCAAAACTATTTTATTATTTCCACGACTGCAGAACAATATCGTAAAATTCTCATGTAAACCAAAATCAAGCAACAGATAATAATTCAATATATCAATCTAATTCCAAAATACAACAGAAATCTCTTTTTTATTTATATAACATCTTAGACGGGTGACCCGGGCTTCGCCCCGGGATTGACCCGTGTGCATATCTACCCGAGTGATATATATTTAGATAAGATTTTTTTTATAATTGTTTGTTATTAGCATTATCTATTTGTTTGCATCAGCATAATTTAATCTAATCTTTGATAGAGGGCGCTGTTCGTGAGCTAAGTAGAATAATTTGAATATATAGTTTTATTAATTGATTTATATATTTTTTAAAATAGCCTAACGTCTTCCCCGTATATTTTTACCTATGTATGGAAATTTTGGTTTGAATTAGTGAACTACTGCGAATTTGTATACCGAACATACAAACAAATAAATATACAAACATTGATTTATATATATATATATATATATATAATGCATACAAAACAATAAAGCGCCATCTATATATAACGAATAAAGATATTAAGACGCGAATATTTCTTTTCACAAATAAATCAAACTTCTACTGTCCTTACTGTGATGAAAAAATATTCGGAGGGATTCAGTTCATCAGTGGTGAACCCTCCCAACGGTTTCGCTAATTTAATCTACCAGACCGCTTCTTTAGACTTCTAATACTGTATTGAATAATTCTGCTTTTATATGTTACACTGAAGGGTTGGATCTTAATGTCTTTATTCGTTATATACACCTATCCCCCGATTTACACGGTAGATACGTTCCTGAGAAAAACGTGTAAATCGGGGGATAGGTGTACACAGAAATAAAAATGCATTGACAGGTTAAATATATGTAGTCAGCACATAAGCTCGGGATTCCTCGTGAGATGTGTACACAGCGCATGTGTTCAATCACAGTAGCATTAGTATAGTGCGATAAAAACAAAAAAAAAACTTATTTGGAAAACCGTGTAAAAGCGAAAACGTGTAAAAGAAGTATCGTGTAAATCGGGGGATAGGTGTATTGAATCATTCTGATTTTATATGCAACACTGAAAGGTGGAGTCTCAATGTCGTTATTTGTTATATATTCTAAGATTCTATCCTTCAGTGTAGCATATATAAACAGAATGATCCAATACAGTATTAGAGATCTAAAGAAGCGGTCTGGTGGATTAAATTGTTTATCGTTCTATTTCTTGACTATAGATGGTGCTTTTTATTATCTTATGTTTAATATATGCCTAGTAGGTCTTGTCCTTATTATCACAAAGCAATAACGCTCCATCTATACATATAAAATGAAAGGATTTAAAAGCACGAATGTTTCTTTTATACATAATACAAACTTCTACTGTCCTTACTGCGATGAAATAATATATTGGGAGGGCTTGGCTCATCAGTGGTGAATGTAATTCTACTGTCCATAGTTTTCCATCCTTCCGTGCTGCATATATAAGCAGAATTGTCCAATACAGTATTAGAGCTCTGAGAAGCGGTCTGGTGGATTAAATTGACGAAACTGCTGGGAGGGTTCACCACTGATGAGCCAAGCCCTCCCAATATATTTTTTTCATCGCAATAAGGACATTAGAAGTTTGTATTATGTATAAAAGAAACATTCGCGTTTTTAAATCCTTTCATTTTACTTGTTCTTATTGTTTGCGGAAGAGCATTGCTCTATGCAAATATTGATATGTAATTCTACTGTCCTAAAAGCTTATGTCTGTAGTTTGCACAAATGCCATAACTAAGAGTTTACCCTTTAGTGTTGCATATATAAGCACAGAATCGTCCAATACAATATTAGAACTCTAAAAACTTTTCTGGTAGATTGAATTGGCGAAACAGCTGGGAGGGTCTCCCCCCACTCAGAAGTCCGCCCTTAGACTGACGAGGGCCATTAGCCCGAAACTATTGTCTCTAGGTGGACGCTTTTCAGTTTGCCAAAGCTGGTGTCGTGGCTTTGTCTCCGACCTGAGGCCGCTAGTTGAGGCGACGGTCAATAGATGGCGTCTGTTTTTAGACGTCTATTTTGACGGGAGAGGCGACCCTTGTCTCTCAGAAACTTGTTAAATTCTTCAAAGAATCATACTACACGGCGTCTAAAATAGTTTCAATTAGTAATAACAGATGGCGCTCTAATTCATGATATACCAATCTCAATGTTGCCACGTCAGGTTCCAATCATGTTCCAGAGATTGTTCCCAATATGGAATCTACCTGACGCCGGAACAATACAAATCCACTTCCCCCTAAATCAATACGCGTGATCAAATCTAATATTTCTCTCTCTTCCCAAGAAAATCCAATCTACCAAATGTATTGTGGCCTAGGTTGGATTAGGTTAAAAGGGGACAGAAATGGCTTCATCTATCAATATAATTCATCAGTGACACAATATTTATTTATTTTATTGGTCGCGACATCATTCTGTCATAGAGAGAAAAGGATATTTGAGTGCGAAGTGTATTAAGTAGAAGGTTTAGAAATCTTCTATACGGCTATCGTGATTGCTTCATGTGTGTGTTTCATATAGTTTTAAACTATTTCAATGTTTTAACTAACACTTTTATTTTTAATTTGTAACAAATAAATTCACTGGCAATATGTTTCTTTTCTATAATATCATCAAATAATATTTGTTAGCACTTTTTCTTTGAACTTTCTTTTAGAAAGAACGAGCTGACTCACTTCGATTCAATTCGATTTATTTCAAACAACAAAAAAGAATTACACTAAGATTTAATGCGATTTAGTTGGATTTATAACATAAAAGAAAAAAAGAGACTATATTAACAAAAAAAAAAAAAAACAGAAGAAGAAAAAAAAAAACAACAAAAAGAATGATGATAAGTAACAATAAAATTATATAAATATGAATTATAATTAATTAATAAAATTTATTATATACAGTTATCAGCGTCATAATCAAGCAACAATTCTTAATCAATTCTGTCACCGTTTGCTTTGTGAATGGAATAAATACCCAAATATGGCCATTTCTCATAACCATCGGTGGTTCAGTGGTAGAATGCTCGCCTGCCACGCGGGCGGCCCGGGTTCGATTCCCGGCCGATGCCTTTTTTTTTTTTTTTACAATTTTTTAAAATTGTAATATTTTATATATTATACAAGAATG
The DNA here is from genome assembly GCA_030710605.1 of Cordylochernes scorpioides. Lineage (NCBI taxonomy): Eukaryota > Metazoa > Arthropoda > Arachnida > Pseudoscorpiones > Chernetidae > Cordylochernes > Cordylochernes scorpioides. The sequence continues at coordinate 150,015,606 of CP092863.1, read as the reverse complement.
ACATCCACGGCGCCAATTTATAATTGTAACGAATAGTATTTGAATAAAAGCATTTAATCGGGTAAAACCCGGGCGTTGCCCGGGTCATTCGGCTAGTACAATAATAATAATTTAAAAAAAAACTAACAATAACTATACAGACCTTGATGATATGAGTTATTGAATGAGAGGGATTGGCTCATCAGTAGTGAACCCTCTCATCTGTAGAAGGGCGTCCGTGCCCGAAAGCTAGAGAATAAAAAAAATGCTTTGAAAAGATACTTTTCCCTGGAGGAATGATTAATTTTACTCAAAGTATAGAAATACATACAATTATAAATATTGTCACAAAATGATCTGTGGTAGACCACTCGGTTTATCATCATCCTTTACGTGCTTTTATTATAAGATTAATATGCTCATAAGAAAAAAAATCTATTTACATATAAGAAAATCTCTTAAACTTGTGAACTTTACCAACTATATATAATTACGTAATTTTCGTGCGTCAGTGCTTTATATGTAAATAGATTTGTTTACATCTCTCTCGGTGGGGTTAAAATGCATATTATGATGCATTAGCGCGCCATCTGTTATGAAAATACGAAAAAATTATAGACGTGTATGATTCTTTTAAAAATTAAACAATTTCTACTGCCCTTACTGCAATGTAAAAATGTATTATATATTATACATCATAATTGTATGTAATTCTGCTGTCCTCAAAGCTTATGTCCATAGTTCATCTAAAATACCCATTCCAAGAGTCTAGTATTAGTATCACTATAAAAGGAAGATCTAAAAATGCAATATAACAGCGGTATGGTAGATTAAACTGGCGAAACCGCTGGAAGGGTTCACCACTGATGAGCCAGACCCTTTCATTAATTTTTCCATTTCAGTAATGGCAGTATAAATTGTTTCATTTTTAAAAGAATCCTACGCGTCTATAATAGTTTCGAATTTTCATTTTAAAAAAATATAAATATACAGTAGGTAGTTAAATATATATTTACATATATGGTATATATATAAATAAAAAATATCCAAACATATATGTAGATATATATATATTTCAATTTACATTCATGTCATTAGTAAGAACACTAAATAAAATTCCAGAAGAAGAGATAGGCAATCAAGATGGCGCCGAGTTAATTCTTTTCAGACGAATAAAAATAAAAGCGAACAAACGACAATAACAACTTGTCTTAATCGTATTTATCTTTTCTTCTCATCTTCTAGCCATCTTTCCATCTTGTAGCCAAAGGGGATTAAGGCTATAATAGGCATGGATTACACGAGTCTATTGCGTAATAAAAATAAATGCATATTGGCGGGCAAAAGTCTAGGCGAGAGAATTACTTGTCATCTGTCATTGGATAAAACACATGTATACATATTTGCACATTTGTTTCTATCGAATTATTTTAATTCTGTAAAAACATTATATAACGTATATATTAAATAAAAAGATATGTAAATAGAGTGATATTACTCGGTCTGAAAATTATGTGATTATATATATTTTTTGTGAAGCTCACAAGTTTAAGATGATTTTTATTATATGTAAATATAATTTTTTCCTATGAGCATATTAATCTTATAACAAAGTACCTCTTTCAACAAAAGAAAAAATAAAACTCAAAAATATGTACCATTTTGGGATAACAAGGTATTAGCGGGATAAAATATAGGGATAACAAGTGGTATTAGCGGGATAAAATATAGGGATAACAGGTGGTATTAGCGGGATAAAATATAGGGATAGCAAGTGGTATTAGCGGGATAAATTATAGGGATAACAAGTGGTATTAGCGGGATAAAATATAGGGATAACAGGTGGTATTAGCGGGATAAAATATAGGGATAACAAGTGGTATTAGCGGGATAAATTATAGGGATAACAAGTGGTATTAGAGGAATAAAATATAGGGATAACAAGTGGTATTAGCGGGATAAATTATAGGGATAACAGGTGGTATTAGCGGGATAAAATATAGGGATAACAGGTGGTATTAGCGGGAAAAATTATAGGGATAAAAAGTGGTATTATCGGAATGAATATATAGAATTAATAGGTGGTATTAGCGGGATGAATATATAGGGACAACAGGTGGTATTAGCGGTATAAAATATAGCGATAACAGGTGGTATTAGCGGGATGAAAATATAGGGATAACAGATGGTATTAGCGGGATGAATATATAGGGATAACAGGTGGTATTAGCGGGATAAAATATAGGAATAACAGGTTGTATTAGCGGGATGAATATATAGGGATAACAGGTGGTATTAGCGGGATAAAATATAGGAATAACAGGTGGTATTAGCGGGATGAATATATAGGGATAACAGGTGGTATTAGCGGGATAAAATATGAATATTTTTATTGAATTTCTCACTTAAAAAACTATTACGAATAAAATTATGAGAGATAGGTTAAATAATTCTTCACATATGTAAATTCCTTTGTCACTTCTATATATTTGAAAGTATTTGTGCGAAACAATTGGCCTGATGATGAGCTAACACTTGAAAGCTTGCTATTTTAGATTAATAAAGAAACGTGTTGCATATAATCTTATTTCTATATAGCGCGGTTAAACATTCACCTATTTTATGAACAGAATTTCCAAAAGGGTTTTCTCATATTTGACTATAGGAGATAAAGAGGATGAAATAGGATATGTAAATACGATTTTAAAGAATTTGTCGCATATGTTTTTAGATATATTATGTTAAATGTATTTGTCTATAATTTGAATTCAGAGAACGAATTCTATACCTATGTGTGTGTGCTAACACTTTTAAAAAAGTAATCAATAATTATATAGTATGGGAGAGAAAGAGCTTTGAAGAGAAGTTTATTATTTAGCAAAGAGAGAGAGAAAGTAGAAAGAAGAAGAGCGGATGTAATTAAAGTTGATGAGACGGGGATATGAATTATTGATGAGCGAAGAGAAACTATTGTCCAGGGATTTCCCTAACTGAGAAAAGAAATACTACTTCGGTATATACTCCCCAACATGGTACCTTTCTCAAGCTACAAAGTAGAGCTATACTTGGCTTTCTGCGTTATACGTGACGCTGTGCGAGACATACGCTCCTGTTTTAAGAAACGGAGAAATCTAGAAGAAATGAACAATTTTTACCTTATTTCTACATCTCTAAAGAACGTTATTTGACAACCATATTGTCATATTCCTAGTAAAAATGGAAAAAAAGTTGGATATAATATAATAACATATAAGCTTATGTCCATAGTTCACTAAACACTCCTAAGCTGCCTTTCATAGAAAATACAGGGTATATCCCAAACCAATCCAAATTTATATATCCAGGTATATACGCACCAATATAGTACCTTTCTCAAACTACAAGTAGAGCTATACTGGATTTCTGCGTTATACGTGACGCTGTGCGAGACATACGCTCCTGTTTTAAGAGAAAATCTAGAAGAAATGGACAATTTTTACCTCATTCCTACATCTCTAAAGAACGTTATTTGACAACCATATTGCCATATTCCTAGAAAAAATCGAAAAAAAAATTGGATATAATATAATCACCTATAAGCTTATGTCCATAGTTCACTAAACACCCCTAAGCTGCCTTCCATAGAAAATACAGGGTATATTCCAATCCAATACAATAGTAGAGCGGTCTAGAGATTAATTTGGCGAAACCGCTGAGAGGGTTCACTACTGATGAGCCAACCCCACTTATTCAATAACTTATATCATTGCAGTAAGGTCTGTATTTGATGATATTGTTGAAAAGAAACGCATTGCCAGTAAATTTATTTGTACAAAATTTTAACGATATATGGCAATTAAATTTATAATAATATAATCAGTATTTCTATCATTTTCTATTCTCCTTTGTAAGAAGAAGCTGATTCCAAAGAACATCTCCACAGAGAGAAGCGGCTGGTGGTTACAAACCTAATACTTCAACGATGCTATTACAATGACTGTAAAGTGATGCATTGTCCAAGTGAGAACATTCTTTTTCACTATTAAAACATAATCATGTTTTATTATTGAAATATAAGAGCCTAAAGTGCATTTTGTAAGTCGGTGGACGAGTAGGGAACATCCTCGATTCCGGACAGCCATGAACCGGGATTGAATCCCCCGTTAACATTTTGTTTAATATGCAATTATATATATCTTATATTTGGGGGGAGAGAGAGAATAAAAAAAGTAATTTTAATTATTAAGTAAATGTTTAGATTGTAGAATGCAAATTTTACTTATAAAAAAATAAGAATGAAATATCAATTATTAGCAAATAGGCTTATTTTATTTTAAACAAATTTAACTATATAATACTAGCCGAATGACCCGGGCAACGCCCGGGTTTTACCCGATTAAATGCTTTTATTCAAATACTATTCGTTACAATTATAAATAGGCGCCGTGGATGTCATTATTGTATTTGTATAATATATAAATGAGTTTTAAAAATTGTAAAAAAAAAATGCATCGGCCGGGAATCGAACCCGGGCCGCCCGCGTGGCAGGCGAACATTCTACCACTGAACCACCGATGGTTATGAGAAATGGCCATATTTGGGTGTTTATTCCATTCACAAAAAGCAAACGGTGACTGAATTGATTAAGAAAGGCCAATGCCCGGGTTTTACCCGATTAAATGCTTTTATTCAAATACTATTCGTTACAATTATAAATTGGCGACATGGATGTCATTCTTGTGAAGCGTCCCGCTCCAAACTTTGTGTCTGAGAAGCGATATTTTTATAAATAGATGATCTGGGTTTGTGTCTTCTGCTCGAATGAATGTTTTTCTGTTAGAATTTTGTTCCTGCATACTAAAAATGAACTGGCTTCACCCGTGGTCTCTGCTTTTTGGAATTTTTCCGGATATAATTTTGTATCTGATAATCAAATATGATACAGCAATATTGTCATCATCATTTTCTCAATAAAAACAACTACTTTTTTTCCCAGAACCTGTCAATTTATTTTTCTTGACTTAAAATCCGAAAAATATATTTTCCAGATTTTTCTCTATGTCCTGTTAAAACACGTTTTACATGTCCATTAGGTCAGCTGATATTACCTCCCATCTTCACCGTTAGAGGCGCTGCTTGCGAGCGAAAGGGAAAATTTGCCACGCAATTTGCAAATAACTTGTATACATACTTGTATACTTGTGTACATAGACCATAAATCTGTACATAGACAGGAAAAGCACATATATTTTAATAATATAAATGAGTTTTAAAAATTGTAAAAAAAAAATGCATCGGCCGGGGCGCCCGCGTGGCAGGCGAGCATTCTACCACTGAACCAAAAGCAAACGGTGACAGAATTATAAAAGAATGCATGACGCTGATAACTGTATATATTAATTATATATTTGACAAATGAGTTTATTAAAAAAAAAACACATTTAACCAACCCAAAAGAGAGAGAGAGAGAAAAAATATATTTATTTACAGGGCTGCTAACCAAAATAAGACCAACCCAAAAGAAAACACAAATCTATATATACAACAGCACAAAATAATAATTTTAAAAAGCTTTTTGTTTTTTGGTCAAATTTGAAAAAATATTTATATATCATAAAAAAAATTAAATTGAATATAACATATATATAAAGTGCACTTTGTGAAATAGCGAATTCAGTCAGGACTTTCCACACTACCTGTTTTATTGTCCGGCACTGGAGGAGTGAGAAATTCTCTGTCAAAAGATTGGTTATAAAAACAATTCTCCATATGTTCTAATGGCGAAAGTAGTGAAAAACAAACCCAATACATTAGATTTTCACAAATTCTGGAAAACAGCACAGACAATAGACGTAACACAGATGATGGATCCAAAACTTGAAGAAAGGTCGATGTTAATCTCCACTTTCTGTAGATAACTGTTTACTTCTGTATCTGGGAGAATCCTGTATGGGACGAGTGTCCTTAATAAAGTCTTTTTATTGTTGTATATGCGCAACAAGTTACAAACGTAATTAATAAAAGGTCTCTTCCAACACGTTTGTTTAGCATAGAAAATGCCAGTTTTTCTCTCAATCCTATTAATAATCCAAATAAAAAACAAACGGATGTCAACCACTAATCAGACATAGACTCAAAAATATTATCTTTATCAATTCTATGTACAAATTAGGTTCTTAAAATCTCGGCGAAGAGTCTTGAGGTATTTTTGTAGATTTTTCACAACAATAATTTTGAATCCCGTGAAAATAAATTTCTCATTTATAAACACAACATATTTCTGAGAGTTTGAGTCAAAAGGCGATCCGCTATATAAGTGTATATATTGTCAAGAAGCTCCATGGGACACCTGTCAATCATCCCTGAACCCCAGGGGGACCACAGGTGTGAGTGGTTCTCGAAATCTTATCTGTAAATAAGGAAAACAGGACGGTGGCTGACCACGCTCATCATTATTATCTTTACCTGGGGATAAGTTGTATTATCATCTGACCCTCTCTCCCTATAAATATCTCTTGTAAATAATTTTATTGGAGAACTAGAAGGTAAATACCCACTTTATAATAAAAATTAATAAATACTTTTTGTTACAATATATAAAAGGATGTACCTTGATCAGTAAAGAAAAAAAAAAACAATTTTTCTCTAAAAATATTTCGAGAGATTGATACCTCTTTATCAATTTATTGTACAATAAACTATCAAATTAAGTTTACTGTGTAATAAATTGATAAAGAGGGAGCAATCTCTCGAAATATTTTGAGATTTTTTTTTCTTTATAGACAGTACGTCCTTTTCAAATTTTGCAAAGTATTTATTATTTTATTAAGAGAGTATCATTTTTTATGTTTATATTTTGCTAATCTGTAAACTTCCCTCATTGCTTATTTTTATTTTTTATTTGAATATCCAATGTACCCGGCTTCGCCCGGGTTTTACCCGAGTAAAGGTTTGTCTAACGAACATTTGTTAAAACAATTCTCTATAAACTTATAAAAAAAAAAAGATATATTTTGATAATTTGAAACTCGTAAATTTGAATCTCTCGATAAAGTGAACATTTTTTCCCGGTCCCTGTGTGCCGTGTCATCCTGAATTTTGTCTTTCCTAATTTTCTACATTACAAAATCATCGTTTTATCTAGTGAACATTTTTTCCCGGTCCCTTGAAAAATACTTGATAAGTTGAATAAATTCAATATTAATTGGTTCCCTCGGTAATTGGAAGTTAAAGGAATAGTATCTTCGCCTTGGAATTGTATCATTATTCTTGTCTCAAATAAATTGACGTGTCATCCTGAGATAATCTTACTTTTGATAAATAATCTTTAAGATAATAAACTTAGTGATAATAAAACTTATAGATAAAAAAACTTGTTATCATCGTCGCAATGGGGACGCTGCTTTCGAGTTAAATCTACAAATCTGCAAATAACTCTAAGGATATTCAAGATATTCAAGAAATTATTTTTCAGAAACCTTCCCAGTACTATACTAAACAACTTCCCAAAGTTTCATGGCGTTCCAATGAGTGGTTTGGTCAGGCATAAAGAACAGACAGACACACATACATTCATTTTAATATATATATAGATATACTTCTGAGAGTAGGTATTGTGGTAATTTAGAGACATATACCAACTTTGCACAACTCGTCCAGTGCAATAAACATTGCTATGACACAACTTCCTCATTATGGCGGAAGTTCATTTCTCTCCTGAAAATTCTCAAGTTCTTCCTCATCCTTCAAATTCAGGAAGTCAATGAAGGCTTCCTCTTTTTTTTTTTTTATGGTGGAGAACTCTTAAGACGTAAAAGGGGAAATATCTCTTCGACCCTATAGGGTCAAACTCTCCATAGATATATATTATCATTTATTATTATTATATATTATAAACAAGGTGTATGCCTGTATATGTGTGTATATATGTATATATTTTTTAATTTAATTATGTAACTGTAAATAAAATTTAAAGAATATCTCTATATGTAAATAATATTTATGAATCTTTCTAAGTCGCTTTCTGTGTATCTTTCCATGTTGAATATTTTCTTTGTTATATTTGTATGTACATTTAGCGCAAGTGTCCCTAGGGGGACATAGCGTTTTGAATTGAAATAAATAAATAAAAAAATCAAATATGTAAATATGCTTATTCATTTAAAATATGTAAATTTATTTTATATGAAATATGTAAATTTACTCATTTATTTCATAAATGTATAAATATCATTACTTATTTAAATAAATAAACAAACGTATATAAAATTTGACCAAGAATAATATTGATGTGTAGCACGTAAGAAAGACACTCATGAAAAAAAACTTAAGAAAGTGGAAAGTCTTTGATGTCGCCATCGTCTATTTTTTTTTTTTTTAAGGAAACGGGCAATTTTTTCACACTTGGTTATCACGTATGTCTTCAATAAAGATCACTGTAATATCTTTCAGAGTTATTGTCTCAATCCCGATATACATGGTAAAAAGTACAACTTCTTTAAATTTTGTCCATGAGTGTATTTTGAAAATGCTTACTTAAATGTAGTGAATAATCTGATATTCTGTTTAGCTTTAAGAAAGCATTATGAAAATATATTTTATTGAATAAGTCGACAGCAGGTCGTCTAAAAGTCATATAAAAAAGGAAGTTATTCATTTTAAACTTACAACACCAACAAAAAGCCTTTATTTAGGGTCACTGACCCTATACAGGATTCACCAGAGGTATGCATAAGAACAAAGCAGTGAGACAAAGGAAATAACGATATAAACAGAAGAAAAAGAAAAAAAAAAACAAGAAAGAGAAAGAGGGAAGCAAGAAAAACAACACAAAAAGAGTAGCAGTAAGAAAGTGAGGAGTGAGTGTCACTTGGCCTTCTCTGAGATATGGACTTGTGGAAACCATAAAACGCCGTAGCACTATACTTATTCTGGGACATATTGTCAATTATTAATGGAAGTGAAGCACAGAGTTGCCCTCATTTTAAACTTAAATATAAGCCAACCTGGAAATGTGTGGTGTTTTTCCCGTGTAATATATTAAAGTAATATGAAATATCACTTACCTTTGGTCACACTTCCCTTGTAACAAGGTCCGCCAGTTAATCCACAGTAAGATGACCCTACACACAAGAAAGAAGATTAGAGATTTAGCTGAGCATCCGTATGGTCACACAACACATAACACTGTCTATATATAAAACAATGGACCTATTTTACCGTCGCAGTTATCACACATGTGTACATCAAGATTATCTTTGTAATAACAACAACATCTCTCAACCAATATTTTTATTTTGTTCATGACGTTTCAGTAACTCACTGTCATTCTTCATCAGGCGGAATTTAAGCCTCCTGTTCCAGAGCCGAACACCAGCCGTTTACTGTCATGACCAGAACTCTCGACCATTACTGAGTAAACGGCGGCTAATGAAAAAGAAGTTCAAGACATGACCGCATCGTCCATCCAGTCTTCTACACCCGTGGCCCAAGTCATGTGTCCCTCTCTGACCCCTCTGAAGGAGCTTGAGGAGCATTTGGTGGAACTCTATTTTCAACTAGACGGTCTCTCTCTCCTATTCTCCATCAGTGGCAGCCCATCGGTGGCGGAGTATTTCCCGTGGTGGGCGCCATCAATGAAGACCTTGTATATATTTTTATATATATATGTATATTTATCAATTATTTTTACTTATTTATATCTTTTATTCCTATATTTATCATTATTTAATCTTATTTATTCATATTTATTCAATTTTGTTTAACCTTTTATAATCATATATGGACATTGTAATAAATCAGTTTCAATCTCAATCTCCTATCCTCCATCTATGGAGAGGTTCCTGAGGCTATAGTATTGAGGGCGATCCTATATCTCTCTGAGAGGGAGCAACTTCTCAGGCAGCTCTCGCCAGAAAACATTCTGTGTGAATTCCTCAACATGGCAATTGAGCATGTTTGGGACAACACTTCCATTATGTCCAAGCACCTATCCGGACTCAGGACGGCTTGTAGCCCTTGATATAGTCAAGACATCCTTCGGGGAAGGCCTCGAGTCTGATGTCATGTATATATTTTAGTATAATGCTGAAATTATTTTGACGGGAGAGGCGCACTATGCTTCTATGGATCAATTTCCTCCCGGCAAATTTTCCATTTATATTCCAGCCATAGATTTGGCCCACCCACCTTGCCAGCTAAACACCTCTTTGGTAGATTGTGAGGATTCCATTAGATCCCGTGGGGATCTCATGTAATAAAGTCCGCCCTAGACTGACGAGGGCCATTAGCCCGAAACCATGGTCTCTAGGTGGACGCTTCTCAGTTTGCCAAAGCTGGTGTTGTGGCTTTGTTACCAACCCGAGGCCGCTAGTTGCGGCGACGGTCAATAATGGCGTCAGGTTTTTGACGTTTATTTTGACGGGAGAGGCGCACTATGCTTCTATGAGCTTTAATCTTGTTGTAACTTTGTTTTGATATTGACTGGTAGTCAATAAAGTATGTTTAAATCCTCAGGGAATCAGAATAACAGAATTTCACTTAAACATCAGAAACCAAATAAAAAAAAAAGATTAAGATGTAACCATATATTTTCCACAAACAAACTTCCAAACCAACATATGATCTTCGAACCATTTTAAAAAAAGTTATGAACAATCAATCGAGTTGAATTAACACCCTTCCCTAATTATTTAATTTAATCATTCCTTCTATCTTAAAACTTTTACTTAAAAAAAAAAGAATTAATAAATTGGTTAGAACGAAGTTGGCTAATGTTTCAAACGTGACCAAACTTTAAACTCGCCCTTTGTGTCTAACACTGAGTAAGTGTGGGAGTTGGAATTTTGAAGAGGTTTAAAAAGAAATAGAATTGGTGCAGTAACTATGTAAATAGATTCTATAGTTGTTTATATTTGTCTCTTTATTTGTTTGTTTCTTGAATATATCCTATATTTTCTACCATCTCTCATAACTTAAGGGAATTTGTATATAACAAAGCGAGCAGAAGAATACCTTTTTTTGTTTATCCCTAGTACACGTAGTACAGGTCATGATAATCATGGTGGGTAGAAGTAGGTGACTGCTTTTACTGTAAGTACACCACATGTTTACACATGTGAAAAGCATTTCGACTTTTGCACTTACAAATTTGCCAGAGCCCCGTTTGGTTATTTGCACTCGCTGGTGGGGTTGGACCTTTGAAAGAATCGGGGGCCATTGGAGCATATTTTTTTTGTTTCTAATTAGAAAAAAAGTGCCCAATGCGGGAATCGAACCCGGGTCGTAGAGGTCGAAAACCAATGTACCTATAACCTATATGTATATATAATATCAACATTTTTATAGCTCTATATAAATAAAAGGTAATAATATTTACATATTAATATTTCACTATTAATATTAAATATATGATTATAGATTTTGTTTTTTTTCACTTGCAGAGTCTCCGTGGTAAATCCAGGTATAAGAAATTTCCTCCAATTTACCCATCTATTTATTAGCTTGATTGTCTTAATTATGTTTTCCTGTGTATATAAATTTCATATTCCCATTATATGTGATTAGTGGAAAAAATACCATTGCTGATTACTGGTATTATTACTGTTATTCCTGTATGTACCCTACATTTCTGTGCTTGTGGAATCTATATGTCTAAAAGGACTTAATAAAGCTTTTTGTTATTGTTGTTTGTACAAAAGGTAATAAGACCAAATCCAAAAAAAAAAATAGTGTGACTTTTCTTACAGCGTTGTTACCATCTTCAGACAAAAGTTGGTATGGTAACAACGCTGTTACCAAAACGTCACACGCTAATTATTTATTTGGATTTGGTCTTATTAGCTTTTGTTTATAATCTACTAGCGGATGTACCCGGCTTCGCCCGGGTTTTACCCGAGTAAAGGTTTGTCTAACGAATCTCTCGATTAAGTGAACATTTTTTCCCGGTCCCTTGAAAAATACTCGATAAGTTGAATAAAATCAATATTAATTGGTTCCCTCGGTAATTGGAAGTTAAAGGAATAGTATCGTGCCTTGGAATTGTATCATTATTTTTGTATGGATGTACCCGGCTTCGCCCGGGTTTTACCCGAGTAAAGGTTTGTCTAACGAATCTCTCGATAAAGTGAACATTTTTTCCCGGTCCCTTTAAAAATACTCGTAATCTATAATCTAAATTGTGCCTTATTATATATCTATATGTTTAATGAAATCAATAAAAACATCAAGGGCTAAGTTTCTTGTGCAACTTTATTTCTATTAGCTTTCTGGCTAACATGCCCCCTTTAACAGGAGTGTCTATAGTTAGCTAGAAGTTATACTCCTAGTTGGTTCTGTTGAAGGACATATTAGCTCTAAAACTAAAGAATTAAAGTTGTACAAGAAAATTATCCCTTGATGCTTTATGGATTTTATTAAATTATAAGTCAGTGGAAGAAAGCTCTATATTTGCATATTTCCCATATAAATTTGTATATTCTAATATACTTCTTTTTTTTTTTCAACTCATTGAGTTGGGGTCGGTGGAAGGATGGTTTAAACCGTTAGTTTTCGACCGCTACGACCCGGGTTCGATTCCCGCATTGGACACTTTTTTATATGATTTTAAAAAATGCTCCAATGGCCCCCGAATCTTGCAAAAGTCCAACCCTACCAGCGAGTGCAAGTAACCAAACGGAGCTCTGGCACATTTGTAAGTGCAAAGTTGAATTGATTTTCACATGTGTAGACATGTGGTGCACTTACAGTAAAAGCAGAAGCCTTCTTCTACACACCATGATTATCATGGCCTATACCACGTGTACTAGGGATAAGCAAAAAATAAAAGCTCATTGAGGTATTCATTATCACAGGTTCCCTATATTTGCAAAGGTATATCTTTAAAATGCTATATAATATCTCTTCATTATCTTTTTTGTATTTTAGTTTACTGAGGAAGAGCTTGTCCGAAAGCTACTTTATGCAATTAATAAAAAAAGAGATGCGGCGTCTTATACCTTTTTGTAATTTATTTAGGTATCTCTTAGGAGAAACTGTATATAAGACTGAAGGTCTTAAAACGGGTATTTAAATTATTCCAGTCACTTAGCTAGCTAAACACCTATTTTTACCAATTTGAACCCCTTATGAATTACATGAAATTCCAAGCCCGCCCTAACTGATTAATACCATTAGCCCAAAACCATAGTCTTTAGGTGAACGTTCCGAATTCATCAAAGCTGGTGTTGTGATTACGTCACCGACCAGAGTCCGTTAGTTTGCAGATACGGTCAATAGATGGCGCATAGTTTGGTGAATAGCTATCCTTTGTATCATGATAAACAAGATATAAGGTCAAAATGGAATCTTTCTTTAGGATAATTAGCTTTAATTTACAATAGTAACACCAATGTTTTTTTTTATATAACGAGCGAATAAAAAGTGTGAAAAATATTGATAAAAAATAGTTTTAAAATATTATTGTGAATGTTTTCATGTTATACCTATAGGTGGCGCTAGGCTTGTAATTAAATAAAATAGTTAACATCGACTCATACTTCTAAGAATATCATTATATATTTACATATATTACATATTTCAATTTTACATATTTACATGCTACTTAGGTTATAGAAGAATAACAACAAATTGCTTTAAAAAACACAATGGTAGAATTAGAAAGCTTTCAAGCCTCGACCAATAAAGTTAGGAAAAAAACTTTTTTTTATCCAGAAGGTTTCAGCTCCCCAAATGTCCAGGCAGAATAATTCAATCTCTCGGAAACTTTTTTTTTTCTTCCAAGTGGAACTTCCATAGCAACTTCCCGGAATTACCTTTAACTTTCTAAATTTTTTGTTTAAAAACTAATTTATAGCAACTGTGCTACAAACTCGTTACAAATTTCAGAGTTTTCAAAGAAATATATAGAAAAACTCTTCTAATTGGTCATAGATAAAAAAAAGTCTTCACGTCACTTGGTAAGATGCAGCTTTGGGATAAGGATCCTTTTTCAGAGAGAAAAAGGAATTGAAGTGTTTATGTATAGAAATATATTAATTCTTTAGACAAAAATATTCTTCTTTTTCAATAAAATATATTCATAATAAAATATATAAAATACTTTATACACACACACACATAAATATTCAATTAAAAAGTCATTTATTGGATCAAAATATCATTTATTTTACCAATATTTCAGTTGGCTGAACGCCAACCTTTATCAATATTTTTAATCAAGATTAAATCAAGATTAATAAAGATTAAATATGTTATATATATATATATATATATATATATAACACCGTGATAAAGGTTGGAGTTAAGCCAACTGAAATATTGGTAAAATAAATGATATTTTGATCCAATATATGCCTTTTTAATTAAAGATTTATTTATGGATTGCTCTATTTTCAAAACATATATATATATATATAGAACGATTAATGCTTATTTTGGATCAAAATATTATTATAACTTCTAATATTTTGATGAGGCTGTTCGCCTATCTTCCTCGGGGATTCAAATCCTGTAAACAAATCATCCATGAGATGCAAATAAATAATTTGATCCAAAATAAGCGTTAATCATTCAAAGTATTTAAAATGGATTGCTCGATTTTCAACAATTTATATATATATATATATATATATATATATAGAAGCATAGGGCGCCTCTCCCGTCAAAATAAACGTCAAAACCTGACGCCATCTATTGACCGTCGCCGCAAACTAGCGGCCTCGGGTCGGTGACCCCGCTTTGGCAAATTGAGAAGCGTCCACCTAGAAACCATGGTTTCGGGCTAATGGCCCTCATCAGCCTAGGCCGGACTTTTTTCCATGAGATCCACACGGGATCTAATGTAATCTTTACAATTTACCAATATTTTGACGGGAGAGGCGCCCTATGCTTCTATGGATCAATTTCCTCCCGGAATATTTTCCATCTATATGAATATATATATATATTTGAAGTCTTGAGAAAACTAAATGCGAACACAACCTCCTATAACTCGTGTACAGACTGGAACAAACACAACCACCATCTCCACATGTCCTAAGGAAGTCTTGAGAAAACTAGATGCGAACACAACCTCCTATAACTCGTGTACAGACTGGAACAAACACAACCACCATCTCCACATGTCCTAAGGAAGTCTTGAGAAAACTAGATGCGAACACAACCTCCTATAACTCGTGTACAGACTGGAACAAACACAACCACCATCTCCACATGTCCTAAGGAAGTCTTGAGAAAACTAGATGCGAAAACAACCTCCTATAACTCGTGTACAGACTGGAACAAACACAACCACCATCTCCACATGTCCTAAGGAAGTCTTGAGAAAACTAGATGTGAACACAACCTCCTATAACTCGTGTACAGACTGGAACAAACACAACCACCATCTCCACATGTCCTAAGGAAGTCTTGAGAAAACTAGATGTGAACACAACCTCCTAGAACTCGTGTACAGACTGGAACAAACACAACCACCATCTCCACATGTCCTAAGGAAGTCTTGAGAAAACTAGATGTGAACACAACCTCCTAGAACTCGTGTACAGACTGGAACAAACACAACCACCATCTCCACATGTCCTAAGGAAGTCTTGAGAAAACTAGATGTGAACACAACCTCCTAGAACTCGTGTACAGACTGGAACAAACACAACCACCATCTCCACATGTCCTAAGGAAGTCTTGAGAAAACTAGATGCGAACACAACCTCCTATAACTCGTGTACAGACTGGAACAAACACAACCACCATCTCCACATGTCCTAAGGAAGTCTTGAGAAAACTAGATGCGAACACAACCTCCTATAACTCGTGTACAGACTGGAACAAACACAACCACCATCTCCACATGTCCTAAGGAAGTCTTGAGAAAACTAGATGTGAACACAACCTCCTATAACTCGTGTACAGACTGGAACAAACACAACCACCATCTCCACATGTCCTAAGGAAGTCTTGAGAAAACTAGATGTGAACACAACCTCCTAGAACTCGTGTACAGACTGGAACAAACACAACCACCATCTCCACATGTCCTAAGGAAGTCTTGAGAAAACTAGATGTGAATACAACCTCCTAGAACTCGTGTACAGACTGTAAAAAACACCATCGCCAAGTAAAGTTGAGAAAAAAAAGAGAAAGGAGAAGAGAAGGTCATCTTTGGAAGTATAAATATATATAAACATAGGGCGCCTCTCCCGTCAAAATAGACGTCAAAACTAGACGCCATCTATTGACCGTCGCCACAAACTAGCAGCCTCGGGTCGTTGACAAAGCCACAATACCAGCTTTGGCAAACTGAGGCCGTTAGTTTGCGGCGACAGTCAATATGAGATATGTATACAGAGTATAAATATATAAATATCAAAATTAATAATATGTTTATAAAAAAAAATAAATATTTCGCCAGTTTAGTAGGACTGGCTATTGTTTCAGACCTGTTCGTTGAACGGAGACTTTCTTCAAGCGTTGAATATAAAGAGACAAAATCACAGAAGTCAAATCCCTCTAAATATGCAACTACACACTTTGGCCTACCTTGTGTAAGGCTATTTCAGCTATACAGTTTTCTTTAACACCCCAATCCATTATAAAAAAACAAATATATTCCGATTTATTTTCTAAACACGTGTGCACGAGATATTCAAATAACAACTACTGTATTTTGAATACTTCACGCGGTCAAATTTAATTTTTTTTTTATCACCGATTTGTTTTTGTAACAATATTTATGGCTAGACTAAGTATGTAATTACCCTTCGTACATACTGGCTCCACATACATTGACGTAAGTCACATTAATCATCTTCTATTAGGTTCCTTTCAGGTGTTGTGGTGAAAGGACAAACGAGATGTATGGTCATGTCACATGTCTTCTGTCACTTTGATTCTGTCGTCGTGAATTGCGGCAACTTCCAAAGATGACCTTCTCTTCTCCTTTCTCTTTTTCTCAACTTTACTTGGTGATGGTGTTTTGTTCCAGTCTGTACACGAGTTCTAAAACGTTGTGTTCAAATCTAGTTTTTTAAGACTTCCTTAGGACATGGTGATTCTCCACCAAACTCTGCAGCAGTGACGCCATATTCATTGTATATAGTATCACATATGCATATATATATAATTATCTTTTAAAATAGTGCAGACTGTGCAATTTTGTATGTATTGACAAGATGTCAATAAAATTATTTTAATTGTCAACATTTTCTAGAGTTTTACTGAATAGAGTTTTACTAATTGACTGTCTCTACAATCCAGCAGACCTGGGTCGGTTACAAATCCACAACATCAGTTTTCTTCGTTCAATTCTAAGAACTCACCATTACTTTTGCATTAGTCTCATAAAATTGAAGCCGCCTTGACAACACGATTGCTATTATAAAAAATATCGCTAGCACATGTGGCAGGCCATTGTCCGAACTCAAGGCGGCTTTAAGCTCCTGATGAAATCCAGACGTCCCTTCGGAGAGGGCTCCGTCTGTTGTATATATTTCTCCTTATTTTAAATATAAATGTAACCTCTCTCCCTACTGTTGACTAGATGTTAATAAACTATTTTTAATTGTCAATTGTCATGTGACAGGCCATGATTTTTGTATTATCCTTTGAGTCATTACACCATGTCATGGAGACACATGTACTTTATTTAGGATTAGTTGTGGTACAAGTTGTGACTATCATGTATGAAGGTAGATGGTCTGGGATTGCCTCCTCCTTCTTTTTGCCATCATAAAGAAACTAGCCGAATGACCCGGGCAACGCCCGTGTTTTACCCGATTGAATGTTTTGATTAAAATACTATTTGTTACAATTATAAATTGGCGCCTTAAATAAATGCATATGTTAGTTAATAACTATAGCCTATGTGCTTTATCTGTCTATGTACTGTTGGCTTCCGTAGGCGTCTCATACAGGGAAAAAGAAAGAGAGGATTCCATTTGGTTATTAACTAATATATGCATTTATTTAAGGAGCGACCCGCTCCAACACAATAATTACATAAACGAAAAGGCGAGTGGGGGGGACAAAGGTGGCGTGACCGTAGTCAACCAATAGGAGGGCGCCATTCCAAAAAAAAAAAAAAGCAAACGGTGACAGAGATGAAAACTGATGACTGATTGTTGATTAGGAGATGAGGAATGACGCTCGTAACTGTATATAGAATATCCCTAGTACATGTGTTACAGTCCATGATAATCATGGTGAGTAGCTAGCGACTGTTTTTACTGTAAGTGTATCACATGTCTACACATTTGAAAATCAGTTCGAATTTTGCACTTACAAATGTGCCAGATTCTCGTTTAGTTACTTTTACTTACTGGTGAGATTGGATTTCTGCAAAAACTGTGGACAATTGAAGCCATAAAAACATTAGATTTGGTCTCTTAGAAATGGTCTATTTAGTCAAAAACTGATATTGTGTAACCGACCATAAATTGCGTTATTTCAGAGAACAGTCAATAGATGACGTATATCTCTTCACGTACATTTCGATGGGAGAGGTACTCTCTTTCTCTCTTTAAGAAATAATCGGTTCAAAATCACATTAATAGGTACCGCTCAACAAGAGCAACCTCGTTCATGATAATTGAAACAGTGAATAATATATGAAGGTTATTCACATATTAAACAAAATGTTAACGCGGGATACAATCCCGGTTCATGGCTGTCGGAAATCGAGGGTGTTACCTAATTGTCCACCGACTTTTTTTTTTAAGAAATAAACAACAAATATTCAGTACACAACGTTTATATGATTCATTAGCGTGGAATCTGTTATAAAAATTTAAACTTTTTTTTTTTACTCGTACGATTCTTTTTTAAAACATAACCACATCAAGTAATAGTTTATTTCACAACTCCCGACCTTTTAGTTACATCCAGTCACTATCTTCAGAGAGTCGAGAGTTAAAAAACACTATAGGTTGATATGGCTGTGTTATTTCTCTGAATTAACTTTCAACCAACAAATTATCTTCAGAAATTCTTTTTTAAAATTAAACAATTTTCTACTGACCCTTTACTGCAATGGAAAAATTAATAGGAAGACCTGGCTCATCAATTGTCAACCCTCCCAGCGGTTTCGCCAGTTTAATCTACCATACCGCTGTAATATTGCATTTGGACTATTTTGATTTTATAGTGATATTGAAGCTGATCTCTTGTGGAAAATATAATTTAAAATGGAGATTAAACTGGCAAAATACACACCGTTAAGAGGGTTTATCACCGATGAGCCAGGCTCTCCTATTAATTTATCATTTCAGTAAGGGCAGTAGAAAATTGTTTAATTTTAAAAAGAATAATATGCGTATTGAATATTAGACAAAAAAACATGGTGAAGGAAGACGAGTTTCTTTTATTGATGCGTAGGTGCAAGCTTTCGGGTAAAAACCCTTCAACAGGCGAGTAATGAAGCGCGACTTATAAAAATATGGTACAAATTCCTACCATTTGTACCATATTTTTATAAGTCGCGCTTCATTGCTCGCCTGTTGAAGGGTTTTTACCCGAAAGCTTGCACCTACGCATCAATAAAAGAAACTCGTCTTCCTTCACCATGTTTTTTTGTCTAATTTCAATTCAGGAAGAATTCTTTATCTATATATGCGTATTGAATAGTTTAAATTTTTACACATAATATTTAACATATTGTAGCAGATATTATTCAATGAAAAGATTTAAAATTTTGATACACAGTAAAATTTTCTCATTGTCTCTCTGCTATTTTATTAATTTCAAATTGGTTTTACATTAAATAAATTGCTGTGTCATTCTGAAGTTTGTCTTTCCTAATTTTTCAACGTTACAATATATTTAAATAAACAGAATTTACAAGAACAACAACGGGGGTCGGTGGAAGGATGGTCTAAACCGTTGGTTTTGAACCGCTACGACCCGGGTTCGATTCCCGCATTGGGCACTTTTTTATGATAAAAAAAAAAAAAAAGAAGCTCCGATGGCTCCCGATTCTTGCAAAAGTCCAACCCCACCAGTGAGTGCAAGTAACCAAACGGTGCTCTGGCATATTTGTAAGTACAAAGTCGAACTGCTTTTCACATGTGTACACATGTGGTACACTTACAGTAAAAGCAGTCGCTAACTACCCACCATGATTATCATGGCCTGTACCACGTGTACTAGGGATAAGCAAAAAAAAAAAAAAGATCATCATGGCCTGTACCATGTGTACTAGGGATAAGCAAAAAAAAGCATAACGGTGAACAAGAGAAGTGGCCAGGACAAACGTCCACAACAAGTAGAAAGAAATGGGAAGAGAACAAGTGGAACACGACAAGTCCATTAGCGAGCAAGAAGATTGTCTAATTGAAGTTTGATTGATTCCTTTGTAGAAGATCAATTCAACAGGACAACAACAAACGCTGAAAAATTTATGCACAAATCTTTAACTACATCTCTGTCATTTTTACCTACATTCCTTTTTCTACGTTAAAACTCTTTTTATGGTAAAATTCGAATACTCTTACCAAGAATTAAATATACGCCAAAAACCAAATACATATGGAAATTTTTCAGTGAGGCTATTGATCTATAAAAATAAAAGTCACCTCTCCCGACAAAACAGAAGCAAAAACTTAACGTCATTTATTGACCGTCTGCGAACTATCGGACTGAGGTCGGTGACAAAGTCACAATACCAGCATTGGAAAATTCAGTTGCCTAGTGGGCGCTCTGAGTTTGTCAAAGCTGGTGTTGTGGCTTGATCACCAACCCGAGGCCGCTGGTTTGTGGAGATGGTCAATAGATGACGCTTAATTTTTGCGTTTGTTTTGACGGGAAAGATTGACCATTATTTTTTATAGATTAAAATACAAAATAATATTTGTAAAATACTACTAGTAATAATAAAACAATAATTAACGCGGTTAGCTTATCTTGAATAATCAAGAATTTGACCAATTCTCTGGAATAATTAAAAAACAACGAATAGTTGATATTTATTCCGATAGATGGCGCAAACCATCAGGAACTTTTAGTTGCACGATAAGGAAAGATGCCTTTTTTTTTCTTAATAATTAATTAGATTTTATTATATTATATATATTAAATAATATAGCTTTTTTAAATTATAAATTACCTTATATATTATTTACGAACGGAAAAATATGTCCAGGGTAGCCTAGTGGACATGGCAACTGCCCGGTAAGCGGAACACTGTGGGTTCGTTTCCCATCCCTGGACACTTTATTTTTCTGTTTATCATTACTCTTCACAATTCACCCTTTCATACCTCATCCCAAAGGTTAGAAATAATCGTTATTTCTCCTTAAAATAAATTTCGAATTTTCTTTCAAAAGAAACACATGCGGGATAATTTCCAAATGTCGTTCTACAATAATAAGCCGCATTATATTGTATTATAAATTAGCTTGTATTCGTGATAGATGGAGTTGTAAATCAACAATGAAGATATACAACATTCCCAAAATCTCTTACAACCAAGTAAATCGAAACAGAAAAGAATTACAAAACACCTGAGGAACAAAGGAAGAAAGCTAACAGAGTTTTTCAGATGGTTTCCTGACAAAGAATGCCTCACTGAGTCGCTGTCGAAATGAATCTAGCTGTCAAAGAAAGAGACAAAAAGGGTTACCCGAGCGTATTAACTGTTTTCTACTGGACAGAATAGCTGGACAATCTCTGTAACAATAGACAGGATATTTGCTGGACAGATTGATTGACAGCTGTCTAGCATCAAAAGACCAAGAATAAATCCATTTTATGAAAAGGTGAAAATATTTTACCCACCCAACAATTCAAAACAATTCTAAGAAAGTACACCTATCCCCCGATTTACACGGTAGATACGTTCCTGAGAAAAACGTGTAAATCGGGGGATAGGTGTACACAGAAATAAAAATAAAATGCATTGACAGGTTAAAATATGTAGTCAGCACATAAGCTCGGGATTCCTCGTGAGATGTGTACACAGCGCATGTGTTCAATCACAGTAGCATTTAGTATAGTGCGATAAAAACAACAACAAAAAACTTATTTGGAAAACCGTGTAAAAGCGAAAACGTGTAAAACAAGTACCGTGCAAATCGGGGGATAGGTGTATTTTGAATAAACCTCATCATTACATATATAAGTGATACAAGTCCGTGTCAAAATCCCGATAGATCAAACTCCTGATAAAAAAAATGATGTAAAATATAATTTGCTTCTTTTTCATATAAATCAAACATCTACTGTCCTTACTGCAATGAAAAAAAATATTGGGAGTGCTTGGCTCGAGATTATATTTAATAAAGAATTTTTTCTCCAGAAACCTGTAACATTTGTTAAATTGAACAAAACGCATTGTTTTAATGCATTTTAAAAAGGCCAGAGGTATCTATTTCGATAGATTAACTTATCATATACAAAGAACAAATATTGTGATATACAGTTAAACCTGTCTATAGCGCCCCCTCTTGGGACTCACCAAAAGTAGGGTGCTATAGAGAGGGGGGTGCTATAGACAGGTCACTTTTAATGTAAATCGCATCGTACTACGTATTTAAAATCGGACGCTATAGAGAGGGAGTCGCTATTTAGAGGGGGCGCTATAGACAGGTCACTTTTAATGCAAATCGCATCGTACTACGTATTTAAAATTGGGCGCTATAGAAAGGAAGGCGCTATTTAGAGGGGGCGCTATAGACAGTTCACTTTTAATATAAATCGCATCGTACTACGTATTTAAAATCGGGCGCTATAGAGAGGAAGGCGCTATTTAGAGGGGGCGCTATAAACAGGTTTAACTGTATATAGATTAGATTCAATAGAAGGTAAGTTCGGATGTGACAATTCCCCTCGATAAAAAAAAAATGGCGGCATACTCGATAAGTCATCAGACGCTCTTTGACAGGGGATACATATGCACATATATTACAGCTGTATGAGCGAGGTTGTTGTTCTCCCAAAATGGATTTCTATTGAGGGCTGTATAAATTTATATGGATTAGAATAAGGATAATATGTATATATAAATACATAATGTGAATTGAGGAAGGCTCTATCTTTTCTTTGTTTAGTGGGAATTTGTTTATGTGGCGTTTTAAACTGACCGAATACATTCATAGACAAAATTTAAGGATGTTTCATATTTTAAGCATAGACTATTCTTTTTTTTTTTTTAAGAATACAGAGTCAATTTTGTTCACACTTTGTTATCTCGTGTGTCTTCAATAAAGGTCACTGTATATCAAATATTTATCTGAGTTATTGTCTGAATCCAGATATACATGCTAAAAGGTACAACTTCTTTAGGACAGAGGCAATTTTGTTTACACTTGGTTATCTCGTATGTCTTCAATAAAGGTCACTGTAATATCTTTCAGAGTTATTGTCTGAATCCCGATATACATGATAAAAGGTACAACTTCCTCAAGTTTTGTCCATGAGTGTATATTGGTTATCTCGTGTGTCTTCAATAAAGGCCACTGTAATATCTTTCAGAGTTATTGTCTCAATCCCGATATACATGCTAAAAGGTACAACTTCCTTTAGTTTTGTTCATGAGTGTATATTGGTTATCTCGTATGTCTTCAATAAAGGTCACTGTAATATCTTTCAGAGTTATTGTCTGAATCCAGATATACATGATAAAAGGTACAACTTCCTTAAGTTTTGTCCATGAGTGTATATTGGGTATCTCGTGTGTCTTCAATAAAGGTCACTGTAATATCTTTCAGAGTTATTGTCTGAATCCCGATATACATGCTAAAAGGTACAACTTCCTTAAGTTTTGTCCATGGGTGTATATTGGTTATATCGTGTGTCTTCAATAAAGGTCACTGTAATATCTTTCAGAGTTATTGTCTGAATCCCGATATACATGGTAATAGGTACAATTTCCTTAAGTTTTGTCCATGAGTATATATTGGTTATCTCGTGTGTCTTCAATAAAGGTCACTGTAATATCTTTCAGAATTATTGTCTGAATCCCGATATACATGCTAAAAGGTACAACTTCCTTAAGTTTTTTCCATGAGTGTATATTGGTTATCTCGTGTGTCTTCAATAAAGGTCACTGTAATATCTTTCAGAGTTATTGTCTGAATCCGATATACATGGTAATAGGTACAACTTCCTTAAGTTTTGTCCATGAGTGTATATTGGTTATCTCGTGTGTCTTCAATAAAGGTCACTGTAATATCTTACAGAGTTATTGTCTGAATCCCGATATACATACTAAAGGGTACAACTTCCTTAAGTTTTGTCCATGAGTGTATATTGGTTATCTCGTGTGTCTTCAATAAAGGTCACTGTAATATATTTCAGAGTTATTGTCTGAATTCCGATATACATGGTAAAAGGTACAACTTCCTAAATTTTGTCTATGTATGTTAATGTTAAGTGCAATAAAACAATTAGTAATATACTATAATTAATTATAGCTACACACCCCTAGATAATTATTAAGAATATTTATGAAGTTATGATAACAGTTGTGTTGTAACAAGGACTAATAAAGTTAATCGCGTTTTACTATGTAAATTAATAAAGCATAATATGTAAATAGAGACCATTTACTTTTATAAAGATAAAGATGCATCAAATTATGGAGAAAAATTATAAATATTATTTTTAAAAAATAGAACCCAAGGAAAAATAAAATTTTGGATAAGATATGTGCAATTTTGTAACAGTATCTCTTGATTATTCTTCTGAATTACGATGGGAAAGGTTGGTCAATATTTTGGAGTGAAGATAAAAAAGCATAACGTCCTATTTACATATTATGAGTACAAGACGTTATTAGATGAACCATTTGACGATATTTCCACAAATTTTCTTCACTCTACTATAAAAATAACCAAGAGATGACAAGCTAGGAGTAAACCGAACACTCGAGCCGATATAAAAAGATAAAACTGGTAAAGAGAGAGATTTATCAGAGAGAGAAAATAGGTTTCCAAACAAATACATCATTGTAACCTGATAAAGGCCGTTGTGCTGTCAATCGAACTATTGGCTGTCAATCTTTGTGATCCAATATTTCTATAAAGGTTTATTGCTACAATCATCACTCTCTCCATGTGGATGATATGGTGGAATAAAAAATATAGCTTACTTAAAAAAAAAGAGAGAATAGATCATTGAGTGAAGTAGGTCTTTTATTGGTGGATAAAACACAGTTTTTCGAGAACATTATCTTTCTACTGGCTAAAAGAGAAGAAATGTAAGCCTTTTGAGAAGTGTGTGTGCTCGGTTTAAGATGAAATTCCCAATAAAATATATATTTCACCCAACGACATGCTTTCTTTATTTATCAAAAAAAAAAAAAAATAACGGAGAATTGTTCTTAGTAAAAATAGGTTACACCTTTTAAGTCAAAAGGCGATCCATTGAATACATTTACATTAAAAAAGGGCATACTTGGAGTGCAAAAAAAGCTGTTTTCATATTTTTTTTTACAAGAATTTCTAAAATAACTTTAAGTTTATTGTGCAATATATTGATAAAGAGGAAGTAAGAAATCGAAATATTTCGAGAAAACCTTTTTTTTTCCCCAGATGCCGGTACACCTTTTTATATAAATAAGTTACTTAGTCGTAATATTTATCTTTTACCCTTACATTATAATATGAAAATATTCTGTACTATATTGTCATAAGCACTAAAATTATATGGATACCTTTCCCTTCAAAATAAATGCTATATCTAAGCGTCATATATTGACCGTGTCCGCAAATTAGCAGACTTGGGTCAGTGACAAAACCACAACACCAGCTTTGGCAAATTGAGAAGCGCCCACCTGTGCCCATTAGCCCGAAACCATGGTCTCTAGGTGGACGCTTCTCAGTTTGCCAAAGCTGAGTGTTGTGGCTTTGTCACCGACCCAAGTCTGCTAGTTTACGGAGACGGTCAATAGACGGCGTTTATAGCTAACGTCTATTTTGACAGGAGAGGTTACCTATATATTTTTATATATAAATATCTTCCCAGAAAAAAAATACAATAAAAAAGACAGATTTTTCCGTTAAAATATACATATATTCTATAATTCATATAAAGACATATTCTTCAATACCTAAAAAAAAGTTTTCAAGAAAAAAATAGCTCTTCTACAGATTTATATCAAGAAATATCGACACAATGATACTCATCATGACAAATCTTTCACTTTTCACAAATAATTTTACTGAAAATCGTGAATTGAAATCAATATCAGAGAGATAAGAAAGAAGAATATTATGTTGAGGGGAGTGATTTCTTATGATTACCTGCCTTCTCTCCATGTAAAATATCCATCAAGAAGTAAAGAAAGAAAGACAAAACCAAGAACACATCTCTCTATATTTCCTCCTCTAGGAAAGAGAATATATTGAATCCGACCGAGAACAAGGCAGATAGAAGTAAGATAAGTGAACTCAAGAACTGGACTGGACAAATTCAAATCTACGACCGGTTGTAAAAGCGGCCGTGACACATCTTTGAGATGGGACGAACACCTCTCTTACAACATATATCTATATCTCCATCTTTTAGCCATATTTTCTCTTTACTCCATTTAATTTATTTAATATCGCAAATATTTAAAAAAGTTATCTGATATTCAAAGATTCTTCATATACGTGTATTTAAATTAATTTAATATAAATATTTAATATAATTTCGTCACGATAACATACATTTTACTCGAATCACAATAATATATATTATTCATTTCCAATTTTTAGCGTATATAAATGTAGTTTCCGAATTTTATCAAATTTTAAAAATGTTTAAATTTTATTTGCATAGTTTTATATTTTTATAGTCATAATTATTATTTCTATTTTAATTATATTTGAAATATTGCTTCGTATGTATATATGTATGTATGTATATAATGGCTCAAACGCGTATATATCCTGTTAGTATATTCATACTATCCAAGCCTGTAGAAGAACCGAAAGGTTCGAAAGCTCGCAATAAATCTAAAAAGGAGCTCCTCATGTAATCTTTTATTCGTATATGTTTAAACTAAATTCTACTGAGTTCATCTAGCCGAAAATGTATATTTTACTTAATAATTAATATACATATGTATATACAAGTTTTCTTTTAACTATGTATTTGTATTGCATTGCCATAAAATGCCTGTGGTTTTCCCACTATGTACTAAGTGTCAACCTACAAACCCAAAACACCTTATCGACTTTATTGACTCATCCATTGATGAGCTCTACTCTTCCCCGGGAGACACCATCAACAAGCTTTACAAGCTTGATACCCTAAATGATTGAGTGGAGATAAGAAAAGGGGAAGAAGATAAAATGTTTGTACCATATAAACTATGTACTTTCACCCCTTTTTTATTTTTTTTAGTCCTGTGAGTCAACTGTATCAAAGTAACAATTTGCATATATTAAGGTGAAAATATCATACTTCCAGAAATATTTATCTTTTTATAAATTTTCAATTAAAAAAAAAATCTAGTTTTTGGACACGAGAACCCTTCTACAGGGAAAAACCTGATTAAAGAAATAATGGAAGGGCTTTTTAGCTCATCAGTAGTGAACCCTCCAAGCGGTTTTGGCAGTTTAATCTATCAGGCCGCTCTATTATTGTATTTTGCTGTTTTGATTTTTGATGTATATAGTTGTTTATTTGTTTTGCATATTTTTCATTTATAAATTAATCTCATAATTTAGTCTGTGAAAATAAAAATATTGGACCGGTGACGAAAAAAAAATTGAAACTGGTTGGCTTGATGTTATGTAGTTATGATATATAATTGTTTGTGATGATATATAATTAAATGTGATGTTTATTTTGTAATTTTGATCTTAATTGAATAAAATATATAAAGTTTATATGTTTTAAACTTTAATAACAAGCACAAAACAATTTTATACTGATACTAAAGGTTATCTTTTGTAGAAAAGGTATTTTAAACAAACCATGAGTACATATGCTTTGAGGGCAGTATATATAGATATAAATAAATAAAAATTATAAACGTGCTTCGAACACTGTTCTTCCATAAATAACAAATATACTTATTTTTATAGATTTATAATATATATTTGTTTAGTACAATGTTTCTAATAGCTGGTGTTGAAATAAGTTATCAACTCACCTTGTAAAAGGACATTAAGTCCTTAAAATTTGATATCCGAATTTAGAAGATTTATAAAAGATAAACGTTACTTGAATAATTTTCCCCAAATTATATAATTATATAAGAAATCCATATTTAATTCATTAGATAATAAAAAGGCATATATTGGATTTAATAAAAGATTTATTTTGCCAATATTTCGGTTGGCTGAACGCCAAACCTTTATCAAGGCATTACATTTTTGCATACACAAACTCAGCGCCGCATCTACTTATATATTTGCCTTATTCTGTCTGTTTGTCTGTTTGTCTGAAGCTCACGGATAGAATGCGCGCTCATTGGCTGCCAGGGAACACGTGTCCTCCCTGCCCCCCTCTAGACAACCCTGTTATTCAAAAACCATACATCCAATCGCCATGAAATTCGGGGATATTATTAGGTATATCCCCGGAAAGGTTTTCGAAAGATAATTTCTTGAATATCTTGAATATCCTAGAGTTATTTGCAGAATTGTAGATATAACTCGCAAGCAGCGCCGCCAGACGGTGATAGGCTTAAGCTTGCTGCTCCACCCCTGTTGACCTTGGGTCATCGTGTGAGTCACAGCATGATGCAACAAAAAACACTCTCTCTGGGGATTGCGGCGTCAACAACCTGTAAGTTTGCCTCTCTCATAAACCTGTCTATACAGACCACCCTGACTATAGCGACCACTCTAGACAACCCTGTTATCAGCTGCCTGTCTATACAGACCACCCTGTCTATAGCGGTCACCTTAGGCAACCCTGTTATCAGCAGTGTGATACATCCACCTGTCTATACAGACCACCCTGTCTATAGCGACCACTCTAGACAACCCTGTTATCAGCTGTGTGATACATCCACCTGTCTATACAGACCACCCTGTTAATAGCGACCACCCAAGTCAACGTTTTTAAAATATATTCGCACTCGGGTAAACCCCGGGCGTTGCCCGGGCCATTCGTCTAGTAGTGTTATAATATCACAGTTGAAATCATTTTATAAATACAAAGTATTCAACTGTGATATTATAACACTATGTGGCTCTGAGTTTGTTTATACAAAAATGTAATGCTTTGATAAAGGTTGGCGTTCAGCCAACCGAAATATTGACAAAATAAATATTTTATTAAATCCAATATATGCCTTTTTATTATCTAATATATATATATATATATATATATATATATTATATAATCTAAAATGAAAATATTTTATTTTTTTATAAAACGTGTATTTTATTTTCATTATTGACTATTCTTTTATTTTTGACCATATTTTTAGAAGATACCACTTTGAATATTTGTTGTAAAAAAATATGTATAATTAAACTACCTATTTTTCTAATTCACGAATATAAAATTCATTTTATAAATTCTATATTAATGTAAAAATAATTATTGTGTAATTCTTTTCAAGTAATTGAAAATAAAAACTACTTGATAAGTAAATAATTATCTTTCCTTTTTCACGACTGTACCTCCAATTCTCTATCTTTTTCAACAACAAAACAAAATATTCATAACATATATACATGGTAAAAGGTATAAATTCTTTAAGTTTTGTCCATGAGTGTATATTAAAGCTCCCGTGTAGTACCATGAAATATTAGTTAAATAATTAAGTAATTCCTAACGTTATTAACTCTCCATGAGAGAAAGATAACCACAGAAATATATGTATATAAAATATATACTATATCTAGATAAGTGTAAATATTCGCTTTGAAATTAGCCCCCACATGCTATATCCGTTCTACAAAACTAATTAAAATCCAAACAGGTTCTCAGTAAAGTTATTAACAAATTCATATTTGCAAAGTAAATTTACATATAAGATGTAAAATTTCAATGTAGTTATTTTGTGGACTCCTCGTTTTCCATCACACCATCTGAAGAAGATTTGGAACATGCTCCTTTTAAAATATTACCTATGAAATTCTAGTATCAATTAGCACAGAATGTGAAAAAAAGTATAAATGTAATATTGTACTGGGATAAGGTACATAAACTAAGAAAAAAAGGCATCCCCTTATTGTGCAACTGAAAGTTGCTGATGGCTTGTACCATCTATCGGAAAAAAAAAATTGTCTATCGGAAATAATTTGGCCAATTCTGGAATAAGTAAATATCAACGAATAGTTGATATTTATTCCGATAGATGGCGCAAGCCATCAGTAACTTTCAGTTGCACGATAGGGAGATGCCTTTTTTCTTTCTTAATTAATACAGAGTTTTAAAAATGTTCTTAAAATTAAAAGACACTTCGGTCAGAAAATATTTTATTCTCTTGACGTCTCAACAAAAATCTTTTCTTCTCGTCAGGAAAAAAATAAAAAACTACAGCATTTGGCAAATATAAGTCGGTGGATGAGAGGGTAACACGCTCGATTCCCGACAGCCAAGAACCTGGATTGAATCCCACGTTAACATTCTGTTTAATATGTGAATAACCTTCACGTATATTATTCACTGTTTCAATTATCATGAACTAGGTTGCTCTTGCTGAGCGGTACCTATTAATGTGATTTTGAACCAGCATTTGTCAAGGCGTTATAACAACAACAACAAAAAGCCTTTATTCAGGGTCACTGACCCTATACAGGATTCACCAGAGGTATGCATAAGAACAAAGCAGTGAGACAAAGGAAATAACGATATATACAGAAGAAAAAGAAAAAAAAAAACAAGAAAGAGAAATAGGGAAGCAAGAAAAACAACACAAAAAGAGTAGCAGTAAGAAAGTGAGGAGTGAGTGTCACTTGGCCTTCTTCTGAGATACGGACTTGTGTCAAGGCGTTATAAATGTATCCAAATGTCTTTTTTTATGACGAGGTACAAGAGATTTTTGTTGAAACGTTGAGAGACTAAAAACCTTTTTTTTTTGGCCAAAGTGTCTCTTAATTTTAAGAACTAGGAATGCCGGCCAGGCAACCTCTATCTTCAAGATAAGTTTAAAATGGAATAGCTATACTACAAAGTGTATTTAACTAATTAGTGAGCTTTCAATTTGTATACCTTCTTCAGAATAATTTTAAAATACAGGAAGTATTCAAAAGGATATCAATATATTTAGTATAGTATCTAATGTACTAGAATCGTTACTATTTGGGTAATATATTTTATTTTTAAATTGAACCTTTTCCTACTTTCCTTACTGCGATGAAAAATACATTGAGAGGGCCTGGCTCATCAGTGGTGAATCCCTCCCAGCGGTTTCCCAAACAACAAAAATGGTCTATTTATATTTAATACAAACATGATGAATTAATGCGTCATCTAATATTGAATATTTGAACTATTTTTATGACACGTATGATTTTTTTAACCCCCCACCCCCCTATTTTACATCAGCAGATAAATATTTCAATTAGTAGTTACAAAGATTTTCTAACACAAAGCAATAACGCGCCATCTATATATATAAAATGAAAGAATTTAAAAGCACGAATGTTTCTTTTATACACAATGCAAGCCTCTACTGCCCTTACTGCGATGAAAAAATATATTGGGAGGGCTTGGCTCATCAATGGTGAACCCTCCCAGCGGTTTCGCCAATTTAATCCACCAGACCGTTTCTCAGAACTCTAATTCTGTATTGGACGATTCTGCTTATATACGCAGCACTGAAAGATGGAATCTCAGAAATGGTTTTCAAGAAAACTATGGACATAAGCTTATAGGTCAGTAGAATTACATTCAAATTTATTTTGTCCATGAGTGTATTTCTTTAGAAAAAAAGTTCCCAATGCGGAATTCGAACCCTAGATTGCTATGGAAAACCGAAGCTTCAAAACACTCATCCACCAACCAATCCCAATATTAATCTAACATTTTACCATTTACCAAAATTAAAATCCCATCAGGGTTTGAAAATCACAGATAAAGATTTGATTATATAAAGATCTCAAAAACTAATGTAAAAATTCAATCTATATATATTATTTTTTTTATTAATCTAAAAAGATTTATTCTAAAATAAACAGACAATTAAAAAAACCACGTTATTAAAATATTCAAAAATATAATATAATTATGGGGAAAAAACACAATGAATATATTAGCATTTGACTTTTTCGACTCTTCTTTTTTTTTCAATAGCTAATATAATCAACCACAAAAAATTAAATTAACAAAAAACTTTAAAAAAGAAAGAAAACCCTCCCCCTCTACGACTATTCTTTAAAATTTCTAATTGAATTTATTTTAATTAAGGAAGAAAGAAAAATTAATATTGGAGGAAACTGTCAAAATCATTTGTTTTGTGTGTGAACGAGCTAACGAAAGAAAAATTAAAGTTTTTTCAATTTTTAGAAACATTTTTATAAAACAATAAAAAATAATGTTAAAATAAAGTTTTAAAAAATACACACACAAACAAAAAAACTTAATTAAAAACCTTTAACCAAAACAAAAAAAATATATAAAAACTTTTGAAATTATTTTTTTAAACGCTTTAAAAAAACTAATGATTTAAATCTTAAAAAAAAAGAGATATGTGAATATGTGTGTGTGTTGGAAGAAAACGACGCTGTTGGGGTTTTTTTTAATTGACACACGTCATTTCACTTTATAACTTACTTGTTTTGTCAACATCAATTGTCATAAGTTTCTTTGTAACTTTTTTACATCTTGTTTACCTTTTATTAACTATTCATGTATTCCTATTTTGCATAATTTTGCTTTATATAATCCTTTTTACATATTTTTGTGTTGCATAATTATCTTTGCATACTTTCGTGTTGTATAATTATAACAATCACAAGCCGCATTATATTATATTGTATAATTATTTTTACATACTTTCGTGTTGCATAATTATTTTGCACGCTTTTGTGTTGCATAATTATTTTTACATACTTTCGTGTTGCATAATTATTTTTACATACTTTTGTATTTAGTTTTGAATAAACGTACGTTAAAGGCTTCTCAGATGTTTCTCCAAGTACCCCAGATCAACAGTACAACAATTAAACAATTAACAACTCTAAAAACAAGGAAAATAAAAATCTAAAATATATATAGAATTAAATTTTAAAATTTATTATCTATCTATAAACAAGGTAGATTCTTAATGTATTTAAAAAGAAAGTTTATATATTCTCACACATAAACATTTATATTTTTAATTAAAAAAAGGTTACACGGAAGGAAATTTTAACATCGTGTGTATAATATGTTAATAAATTCACACAATCCAATGGAGAAATATCTAAATAAACAGAAAAATTGTTTTTCAATAGGTGGAATAAAGGTATTAGCTAGAGTATATAGGAGTGTAATATTTGACGGCCTATTTGCATAATGTACTATATAATCCCATTTCCCAATCCCATCCCTGGACACTTTTATTTATCCGTTTATCATTACTCTTAACAATTCACTCTTTCATACCTCATCCATAAGGTTACAAATAATCATTATTTCTCCTTGAAATAAATTTTGAATTTTCGTTGAAAAGAAACACATGCGGGATTATTGTCAAATGTCGTTTTACAATCACAAGCCGCATTATATTATATAATGTACTATATCAATGATCCGGCTTCGCCCGGGTATATGCAAATACGTTTTTTTTTTGTCATTCTAAGTTGCATATTCCACGGTTGGCAGGGATTCCTTCCAGAGACAATTCTCTATCTCCTAAATGTTTCATCAAGATAGATTGAAGGTACATTACAAATTAAAATATATATTTATATATGAAAAAATAGTACAAATGTAATATTGTACTGGGATAAGGTGCATAAATTCAGAAAAAGGCATCTCCTTATCGTGCAACTGAAAGTTGCTGATGGCTTGCGCCATCTATCGGAATAAATATCAACTATTCTCGTTGATTTTTAATTATTCCAGAATTGGCCAAATACCCATTCTTGATTAATCAAGAAAAAGCTAACCACGGACGCGTTTCGGGCTGTTGGCCCTCATCAGCGTGGTGCAAGCTGTACCTCAACGACCAATAAATTGGGCATTAAGTCATCCTGAAAAATCATGGAACGGGTAGTTAAGGCCAGAATTGCGTGAGAACGCTACACAATGTGAAAAAATAGTACAAATGTAACATTGTACTGGGATAAGGTGCATAAATTCAGAAAAAGGCATCTCCTTATCGTGCAACTGAAAGTTGTACTATTTTTTCACATTGTGTAGCGTTCTCACGCAATTCTGGCCTTAACTACCCGTTCCATGATTTTTCAGGATGACTTAATGCCCAATTTATTGGTCGTTGAGGTACAGCTTGCACCACGCTGATGAGGGCCAACAGCCCGAAACGCGTCCGTGGTTAGCTTTTTCTTGATTAATCAAGAATGGGTATTTGGCCAATTCTGGAATAATTAGAAATCAACGAGAATAGTTGATATTTATTCCGATAGATGGCGCAAGCCATCAGCAACTTTCAGTTGCACGATAAGGAGATGCCTTTTTCTGATATTTATATATATAATATAAAAAATAAAGTTTTAATATTTCCCCTTGAACTATAGTTTCTTTCAAGTAAGAAAACCACTCGAGGTTGTGTTTGATGGACAAGAAGTCCGAGATAAATTTATAAAAATTACGGGTAAAAAAAAAGAAAACTTCCATATTTTCAATAAATTAAACTATTTTAGCACGATATCTTGTTACTTCTACATATAAAACACGGTTACTACTGTCCTTACTGCGATGGGAAATACAATATTATATATGCATACATACAATCTCATCACTATGTTTAATTAAACTGGGAAAATACTGGTTGTGTTCACCACTGATGAGCCAGGCACATCCAATGTTTTTTCAATTGCAGCAAGGACAGTTGTCACAGTTTTATTTGCATAAAAGAAAAAAAAAAGAATATTGATGGCTACTTATTTCCATATGGGTTTAAACTTTTATTTTTATAAATCAATCATAGAGATTTCTCAGTTATCACATTTAACTGTCCTACAATCTATTTGGAGGAGTTTATATGGTTGAGAGCGTTTACTAAATCAAATAGTAGATTAAACTGGCATAACTGGGAGGGTTCACTACTGATGAGCCAGGCCCTTCCATCAATTTATCAATATATATATATATATATGTCACATTCTTCTTATAAATTATTAGTAGATGTAAATTTTTACGCTGTTAGGAATTATGTAAATATTTGTAACTATATAAAAAGGCGCGTGATTTGAAATAAATTGAGTCAGACGATTAAATCTTCTCTCTTCCTTTACGCAAAACAATATCATCTGCATATTGGCGTGTACAGATAATCATAGTAACGTTTCATATATATGTAGAAAAGGTATCAGAAAATTGTTTTATTTTAAAAAGAAACGTATGCGTTAAAAATAGTTTAAATTTATTATAAATAGATTTGTTTACATGCGATATATTCGAGATAGAAACACACCCAAATTTATTATCAAACGTTTCGCTCTTTCTCAATGCAGAACGCTTAACACGAATTCAACTTTTCTATTTCCAATTGATCCCAAAACAACCCCCAATAATGCTATTCTCTTGAATATTTTGGAAGTTCTTATGAAAAAAAAAATTTAAAATTTAGATATTGTTTTTTATTACTTTCAACCTTCATGACCTGGTATAATCTTAACCCTAGGATAATTAAAAAAAAATGTTTATATATAATTATATATAAAAATATGAAAAAATAGTACAAATGTGATATTGTAAAGAAACGCGTCCGTTGTTAGCTTTTCTTGATTAATCAAGAATGGGTATTTGGCCAATTCTGGAATAATTAGAAATCAACGTGAATAGTTGATATTTATTCCGATAGATGGCGCAAGCCATTAGAAACTTTCAGTTGCACGATAAGGAGATGCCTTTTTCTTAATATAAAAATATGTTTAAAATAATATTCACTTAGTTTGAAAATTTGTACAATTTTTATATCTGTGCAAATCAAAAGTTGCATAAAAGCTAAAAATACATATTCTTATTTGCACATTTACGAAAAATGAATCCCTCGCTATTGTAACATTCAAGGGTACATAATGATATTTTTTAAATTGTCGAAAAACTCTAATTATCAACTTTTTAACCTCTTATGTTGATCAGAATGATTAATAAAAATTGAAAAATTTAATAATAATGAAATATATTAAAAAGAAGGTATTTTAATAAGGTTTTTCCCCCTAACTTTCCACGACTTATTAAAGCGGTTAGATGGCAGGTTAATGGACCAACTGGCAGAATCAATTACCGCTAGAACTAATTTAAAAAGGTGATAATTTATTTATAAAAATCTCTCACGCTTGGTTGGTAACCTAATTAATTTTTAATTTAATTACTTCTTCTCTCACATCTGTAAGTAGCAGGGATAATTTTTCTGGAAGGAAATATTATAGCCAGGGATACATCGCGATATTTGCATAACCTGTATCCATTCTATATACAGTTACGAGCGTCATTCTTCGTCGCCTCTGTCACGGTTTGCTTTTTTTTTTTGGAATGGCGCCCTCCTATTGGTCGGCTACGATCACGCCACCTTTGCCCCCCCCCCCCCCCCCCCCAATCATGCCCCCCCCCCCCCCCCACTCGCATTTTCGTTTTTGTAACTATTGTGTTGGAGCGGGTCGCTCCTTAAATAAATGCATATATTAGTTAATAACCAAATGGAATTTCTTTTTCCCAGTAAGAGACGCCTACGGAAGCCAACAGTACATAGACAGATAAAGCACATAGGCTATAGTTATTAACTAACATATGCATTTATTTAAGGCGCCAAATTATAATTGTAACAAATAGTATTTGAATCAAAACATTCAATCGGGTAAAACACGGGCGTTGCCCGGGTCATTCGGCTAGTTTACATATAAGAAACACTATTTCCCTTTAAATCGAAGCAATTTCTGTACTGATAATGACCATAGCCCAAAAACATAGTATACAGGTTGGCTTTTTGTCTGAATTTACCGAAACTGGTGTTGTGACTTATACTTTATCATCACCATTACGTTTTGAACTGGAGTGATAAACAAAATTTTGTATTTTAATGCACTTTTAAAGGGAGAGGTGTTACTTTTGTTATATATATATCTTATATAAAGAAAATATATTTTCTGCTTGTATTTAATTATCTTGAGGATTATACTATGTTAATGCAGTCGTTGGAATAATAAAATAATTTTGATCAGAGATTGCTTTAATTGAGCTAAGGAATATATATGAAATACATAATTGAATAAAAGTACTGCCTGGCTTAAGGCGTAAGAATAAAAAAAATGAAAAGCTTATTTACATAATGTACAAAAGTTTTGAGCCGGCCAACGGGGAAGAGAGAAAATATCTTTATTTTACGGGGCTGCTAACCAAAATGAATGATTTTTGAGCCCCGATGGACGCATAAAGCGGAATATATACAAAGCATAGTTGAGGGGCTTGGGGATGGGTGGCCAGGGATCATCGCAAGGGATCCTAGGATCTGGCAGTGGAGGTGTCATCGCAGGGGGGAGGAAGCTGGAGAGGTCAAGGAAACAGCGCCTTGATGGGTGAGAAGCCTGGATGGAGGCCAGTTGAGGAGGCAGGAGGTCCTGGAAGCCTAGAACTTGAGGGCTCTAAGCTTCAAGATGGGGCAGCTTGAGGCTCTCGCCTCGTGCTTGTCTGGGAGGCCCTTGGCACAGCAGTTGGCGCACTTGGAAGTGTGCCAGTCGGCAACTGAGGGGCAGGCACGGCCTTCATGGCCGCCTTCACCGCAGTGGAAGCACGTGGGAGCTCTGGTGCATTGGACAGAGTTGTGGCCGAAGCCACAACAGCGGAAGCAGACTCGTGCGCGGATGGACTCCTCGAAGTTGAGGATCACACCATCCACCACGATCCTTCCACGATTTCCCAGAGCTCTGAAGGTCGTGAGGTCCACCTCGATGAAGGCAGTGCAGGTCCCCAGGGAGTTGGCTAACAGCAGGGGTTTCCAGCAGCGTCTCTTCAATGGTGGAG
The DNA here is from genome assembly GCA_030710605.1 of Cordylochernes scorpioides. Taxonomy (NCBI): domain Eukaryota; kingdom Metazoa; phylum Arthropoda; class Arachnida; order Pseudoscorpiones; family Chernetidae; genus Cordylochernes; species Cordylochernes scorpioides. The sequence continues at coordinate 149,977,638 of CP092863.1, read as the reverse complement.
TTGGATGTTTCCTCATCCACTTTGAAGAGGCAGATGCGAGGCAGGATCACCTTCTGTTGGCGGACCTTCATGCCATCCAGCTTGTTGGCCAGGGAGGTGGTAACAGCTGGGATGGTATCGGGGTTGCTGGAGTGGAGGACAAGCTTCCCTTTGGTTCGCAGGGAGGCCCAAACGCCTTGGGGTAGAGTGTGGGCAGCGCGGACAGCTTTAAGCATTGCTCTTGGGTCAGCCTGTGGGTCATCAGAGATGACCACTGTGTGGGCCGCCGATTTTTCCCCATGGAGGACCACTTGGGCGGCCGCAGGCTTGGGGACTCGGGAGGGCGCAGGTTTTGTGGGACCATTGAGGTTGGTCCTCTTTGCGGGCGGGTAGGGAGCCTCAGGCTGCTTCCTTTTGGTTGGAGCGGGAGTGGCGGGCTTGGTGGGGTCAGTCTGAGTGCTGGTTTCCTTGCAGGAGGGAGAAGGGCTGGTTTGAGTGCTGTGGCAGGCTGTCTGTGGCTTGATTTCGTCCAGTTCCTTAAAGGACGCGAGGGTGCCAGAGAGGTTCTCTACCTCGGCAATGAGGGCCTTGATCTGCTCAGACCGTAAGTTGATGAATTCCATTAGGCTTTGGAGCAGGTAAAATCGGGAGGTAGGGTAAGGATTCTGTATTTTCTGCTCGAAGTTCTGCTTCACCTCTTCGTTCTCCATCTCCAGTTGGGCGAGGGTTACGAGGGGCTTCTCGGCATTCTCGGCATTCTTCTTCTTCTTCCTAGGAGCCATGGCAGGAGCAAATTGTTGTGACCAACGATCTAACGTATACTGGTATAATTAGATGATCTACTAGAGATATATATATTTATAATATATATTTATAATCCAGGTTCTTGGAGCGCAGAGCGACCAACGATATTTCTAGAAAAAAAAATCTCACTCTAAAAAAAAACGAATAAGGCGGCCAACGGGGAAGAACAACGAATTGTAATAACCTCTACTAAAAAACGGCCAACGGGGAACAACAACAACGAGTTTTTATATGCAAAGCGTGACCTCTGGCGGTCGATTTAACAGAATATTTGAATCTATGATATATAATTTTAAATAAAATAATATTTTAATATAACAATTTTAAATAAAATATTTTAATATAACATTATATATATATGGAATGTGTTCAAAAAGAGCAACTATATTTTTGCAAGTGACCTACCATCTAAAAAACAACTTATTTTGATCGAAAGAAAAAAAAAAGCGTTAAATAGTTTCAACTTACATATTTTTATAATTAGGATTTTAGATGAAAACAAAAAGATATAATTAAGAAAAAGGCATCTATTTATCATGCAACTAAAAGTTGTTGATGGCTGGCGGCATCTATCGGAATAAATATCAACTTTTCGTTGATTTTTAATTATTCCATAATTAGCCAAATTCTTGATTAATCAAGAAAAGCTAACAACGTACGCGCTTTATAAATGATACAAGAATAAATAACAACATTTTATTTATAACATTTTCTATATATCATTGCTACAAATTAAGACTATTACCAGAAACAAAGGGCTGATATTTTAATCTATCACTATCACTACCAATATGCAATTGTGTCAGAGTTTTAAAAACACAAATCTATATTTATACCAAACCAAATATCACAACAATTATTTTGTTGAGAATTACGATAATCCTTTACTTTAATTAAAAATGCATATATGGGATCACAATATCATTTATTTTACCAATATTTCAGTTGGCTGAACGCCAACCTTTATCAAGGTGTTATCTTCTTCTTCTTTCTTATCTCCACTCAATCATATTAAGGTATCATGTTTCAAGGTATTTTAACAAATTAATGTGTGTCAACAACAAACTCAGCGCCACATAACGTCAACAGATTTAAGTTTTAAAAATATTTTGCTTATATTCAATGGAATTTTTTTTATATATATATATTTATATTATGGACAAAATAAATTTCGTGAAATTTTACTTAAAGTAAACTCTATGGATAACGAAATAGATTTATAAAGGAACTCCTTTTATAACTACAATTCTTTTTTGATTTTAATTCTGTTTCAGAGAGTTACCAATTCTGTAAATACAGGCTCATGAGGATTTCTTTCATTATCCCAAGTACAATTACAGACAATCAGCGCCTAGTCCTTGAATCTTTGGTCTCGCACTGCACGCCCAGTTTCAACTGAAAAATCGACCTCCCACCCCAATACTCCGTGTTTTACCTCGCCAATCTCCCCAGCTTAACTATTTACCTACTGTATTTGGCTATCTTTCATGTCCATAGTTTTAAAATATTGCCAAGTTGTAACCTGAAGAAGGGCATTCTTGCCTGAAAGCTTGTGTTTTACCATTAAAAATAAATCACCATGTTTTTATCGCCTTCATTTCAAATTACAGACAATGATAATCAGGGTGGGTAAAAGTTGGCGACTGCTTTTACTGTAAGTGCACCACATGTCTACAAATGTCAAAATCATTTCGACTTTTGTCCTTACAAATGTGCCAGAGCCCGTTTAGTTACTTGCACTCGCTAGTAGGGTTGGACTTTATCAAGAATCAGGGGCCGTTAGAGATTTATTTTTAATTAGAAAAAAAAAAGTGCCCAATGCGGGATTCGATCCCGGGTCGTAGCGGTCGAAAACCAACGGTTTAGACCATCCTTTCCACCGATCCTCCATGAGGATTTCAAAAAATTATTATTTACTTCTCCATTAGAGAATATTTATTCACTACAATCCGTACACGGAGAATTAACAAGACTTGAAAAAGTGAATAACTCTCTCTGCTATTCCATGCCAAAAGACAATCTGTAGATATGTTTAATTCATCGTCTGCGACCCCTCACGACACCTGGCAGACGGAAATCTACAAAGTAAAATTTACATACTTCCTCTTCACGCAGGATATTTTTAGATTAATTAATTACACACGCAATGAGAGACTTAATCATTGCACTTACAGAATATGGGCGTGGAGAGAACACAATATTTTTATCTTTTTTAGTATTATTATTATTTTATTTCCAAAGCGCTATATCCCGCAAGGGATACTTGCGTCAAACAAGGAGAAAAGTTTATTTACATAAGTTATTTACCTTATTCAACCCATGAAAACATTAGAGATCCAGATTTTGTAGAAAGTTTAGAATGTATTTACAAAATGAATTGAACTTTAAATATGATTTTTTATCTGAAATCAAATCGTTAGGTTCATAAACTTTATAAACAACTTTTATATGAACATAGAACATGCTGAAGGAAAACTTTCTACTTTAGAATTTGATGGCACTTTTTGATTTAATTAACAAAATCATTATGGAAGACTTTAATTAATTATTAACTTTAATCTTCATTCTTCTTTATTTCTTCGACCTTTCGTTAAACCCGCCTTCACCCTCTTTACAATTAAAACTAATCCTACAATAAAAACAAATAGTACAAAAGTTTTTTTTTTTTTTTGCTTTCCCTAGTACACGTGGTACAGGCCATGATAATCATGGTGGGTAGTTAGCGACTGTTTTTACTGTAAGCGCACCACATGTCTACTACACATGTGAAAAGCAGTTCGACTTTGCGCTTATGAATGTGCCAGAGCCCCGTTTGGTTACTTGCACTCGCTGGTGGGGTTGGACTTTTGCAAGAATCCGGGGGCCATTGGAGCATTCTTTTTTTTTTTTAACAGAAAAAAGTGTCCAATGCGGGAGTCGAACCCGGGTCGTAGTGGTCGAAAATCAAACGGTTTAACCAGCCTTCCACCGACCCCCCTGGGGAATAATAAAAATAATCAACTATTAGTTTATATTTATTCCGATAGATGGCTCAAACCATCAGCAACTTTTAGTTTCACGATTAGGAGGATTAGGCTTAAAAAGCGTATGCATATGTAAATTAATCCTATACTACATATATACATATTTCATTACACTTTACTCTTAATTATATATCAATAACTTAGTTCCAATTGCCATCTCCACTCATAGTACTACAGTTTTACCAAGTATTAGCATCTTTACAGATGCTATTTTTAGGAATATAGAAAAAAAATCAATAGTTTTAAAACTTAATTCATAGTTGGCGCTCGACCAGCGTGTCGTAAAACGGGCCATAAATTACATGAATCTGAGCTGATATGCAAAGCGGGAGTTTGTGCATCTACCTAATTAGCTGGGAAAACATTCCACGTGGCATTCCTTGTCAACTTATTTATTGTCACTCCTATATCATCCTACCCATCAGTATGCAGATAGGGTCTTATGTAATAGTACGTGGGTTTTACAAATATATCTTTTATAATTAGATAAAAGTATGTACGTCTCTCCGCGTCTGGTATTTAAAAAATCTTTTAATTTCTAGATACTTCAGAAAACTAAAACTTCAGACCCTTGAATAGCTCTTTTACTTTTTCACTTATTTTAAAATATCAAGAGACCGGCTCTATAATAGCAACTCGCCTTATGTTTTAATGACAAAAGTCGTAAAATCTAGACCCTTTGCATTCGCTTTTTATAAATACTGGAAATCAGCTCAATCAAAATGTTTAGCACAGATACCGGATCCAACTCGATAATTGGTCGAGGTCAATACCCAATATTTGTATATAACTATGATGCTAATTTGTTATTTATTTATTTTGTCCTACCGGGAGAATCCTGTATGGCACGTGTGCCCAATAAAAGCTATTGTTGTTGTTGTTTTAAAATATCACGGCGTTTTATGGTTTCCACAAGTCCATATCTCAGAAGAAGGCCAAGTGACACTCACTCCTCACTTTCTTACTGCTACTCTTTTTATGTTGTTTTTCTTGCTTCCCTCTTTCTCTTTCTTTTTTTTTTGTTCTATTTTTTCTTTTTTTCTGTCTGTATCGTTGTTTCCTTTGTCTCACTGCTTTGTTCTTATGCATACCTCTGGTGAATCCTGTATAGGGTCAGTGACCCTAAATAAAGGTTTTTTGTTGTTGTTGTTGTTTTAAAATATCATTGATTTTGAAGAAGTAATTAGTATCAATTGATTCAAATCTTCTGGATATTAATCAAACAAATGCTATAGTGTTCTGGAGATGTGTTTCTTTATATTTATTAAACGTAATCTCAAACTTTCAGGTATCTCTCCTTTCTACAGGAATGTGCAATGTAAAATATATATATTACATTTGAAAAAGAGAGAAAGACTTCGCAAAAAAAAAGTTTCGTTCTAATAGAAATGTTTTAAGAGAAAAACATCTATTTTCTACATAAAGACTATTTTAAGTGCATCTATTTACTTCTAAAATATAAATATTTACAGAATTTCTTTTCCCCAAACTAAACCTGCGTAACTAGAATTTAAAGAAGTTACAAACACAAAGTAAACAGGAGTTGTTCCAAAATACTAAGGTTTAAATATTAAACACCGGAGCAAACATGGTCGCTACGATAACATATGGAGACATTGGTTAGATAGTTCAAAGAATTATTCGCACTAATAGTTTATAGTGTGTATTTAGTTTAGCATTAGAGAGAAATTCAATTATTTAGGGTCGAATGAAAATTAATTACAATACTTTATACTTCACGAAAAAAAAAAAAGAAAAAAAAATAAATAAGTGAGTCAGGTGTTAATATTAAAAATAAAATTGGGTTGGCCAAATATCAGGGAACAGGTTAAATCAATGTTTAGTTGATTTCTGTTCCACCAGATGGCGCTCTGCCTTCTGTAAAGCACATGTGCTTCTGATCAGGATATGCCTTTTTTATTTTTAAGTTTCTTTATATTTTCAACATATAGTTAAGGCCATAGTTTATTATTATTATTATTACTCCTCTAGTACAACTTGGTACAAGTCATAATAATCATGACGGGTAGTAGTTGGTGATTGCTTTTACATATCTACAATAATTACATAATTACATATCTACATATGTAGAAATCAGCTTGACCTTAGCACTTACAAGTGTGCAAGAACCCTGTTTGGTTTTTACAATCACCTTTGGGGTTGAGTTTTTGAACGAATGGGGATCTATTATATATACACACTCATGGACAAAACTTAAGGAAGTGGAAAATCTTTGATATCACCGGTCGTCTATTTTTTTTTTTTTTAAGGAGATAGAGAAAATTTTGTTCACACTTGGTTATCTTGTGTTTTCAATAAAGGTCACAGTAATATCTTTCAGAGTTATTGTCTGTATTCCAATATATATGCTAAAATGTACAACTTCCTTAAGTTTTGTCCATGAGTGTAATAATATATATATACATATATATATTATACCTAATACAGCAATGAAGTTGATTATATTTGAAATATTGCCTAGCAGGCTTATTTGTGAATTTACATTTTTCTATTTTATGGTCGATAAGATGAAAATTCTCTCTATCCAGTTTTAAAGATGAATAATAAATCTTGTTAAGATTGTGATGTCTCCAAACTTTAATTGTGACAATATATTCTTTTAATCCACTCCAGACACAGAGATAAATAAAGTGATATTAAATATTATTTTATATATATAATATAGCTCTCTCGACCATCAGTAAATACACCAATTTGTCATATAAATTGTTTAACTAAAGAAAATAAAAGTTTATACTTTTGACAAATTCAGACAAAGGCCAACCTGTATACCATGTTATGGCTCATTCTTCATCATCACTAGTAAAGTTTTACATTTTTCCAAATTTTCAAAAGCTGATATTTTGTCACTGACCCGATTCCGCTATTTTGTGGAGACTGTTAATAAGACGGAGCTTAGTTTAAGCGTTTATTTTGATCAGAGAAGTAATCTGTCTTATATATACGAATATATATTTTACCAAAAACGCCAAAAGAAGAAAGCAGAAGTGTAGGAAGAATCGATGAGCTGGAGCTTATATGCAAATATAAAAATGGCCACCTAGATTTAAATATGGCTAAGTGTGATATAGCGATATCTACAATGTAATTAAATCTGTAATATGTTTGCCCTATGTATATATACAGAACAGTCAATGAATGAAAATGAAGTATATGTTTTAAAAAAATCTGCATTTTAGATTATAATATATATATATATATGACCAGAGGTCATTCTTCCCCTATAAAATCTCAATTATTGTTGTTTCCCGATGGCCGGCTCAAATCTTTTGTACATTATGTAAATAATCTTTTGTTTTCCATTTTTTATTCTTACGCCTTAAGCCAGGCAGTACTTTTGTCGAATTATGTTTTTTATATATTCCTTTAGTTCAATTAAAGTAATTACTGATCAAGACTATTTTTAATATATACTTTCAAGATTTTAAACACGACTGCATTACTATAGCATAATACTCAAGATAACCAAAATGAAGTAGAAAACACTCATTTTTTATATATATAATATATATATATTACCAACATTGAATTACATCACTTAGATACATATAGTATATATGTTTGATCCTATTTACATATACATTATTCAACCGTAGTATATCTACCCCGAGAGTTAGTGAGAGGAATTCTCCAGTACTGTATGTCGAGAGGAATACACATTCCCAATTCTCCCCAACAAATCACTTAACTACGATGGTGCTAATCTCTTCCAAGCCACTTGATTTGCATAAGTGGTTGCGATGAAATTAGATTATAGTATGGGAGCCTCGCTTGCATATCTACAGGTCTCTGTGCCCATCGACTCTTAGCTGCTGTTCACGCTTCCAGGATGGTTCAAATGTAAGTCAGTCTGTGGGAGTTGATGAACTTCTTGAGATCTCTTGTCTGTTGAGCTCTCTTGAGTTCTGTTGTGTGTTGAATCTGTTGTCGGGAAAAGGCTATCTTCCATCTGCGTGTCTATCTTCCTCGGTCTATAAAGACATCCGGTCTCTCCTCTAATACATCATCTATATAGAGGTACTTCTTTGATTTCTTTGGTTATTTCCCGCAAGCGTATCTCATAGAAATTTTGAGTTTCCCTTTGTTCAAAGACAACTTTAGATTTGATTAAATTTCATCAAATTTTCCCCACTCTATCACAGCATATCAAAATATTATCGTTTTGGTTTTTCCTTGTTCTTTATGATGTTTAGGTTTTTTTCCCGTATCAAGAAGCTGTTGTCCATTGGACACAATCTACACCTTCAAGTCTAGAACGTCGGTCGCTAGGATATGCAAATATGTAGTATCATCACATGGCGTTCAAAATAAGGATATGATGCATTAGCGCGCCATCTATTATTAGAAATTGAAACTATTTTTGATGCATATGATTCTTTTAAAAATTAAAATAATATTTATGGCCCTTACTGCTATGATAAAATAATGGGAGGGCCTGGCTTATCAGTGGTGAACCCTCCCAGCGCTTTCGCCAGTTTAAAATACCATACCGTTGTAATATTGTATTTTACTGTTTTGCTTTCCATAGTTCATTCCAAATACTTTTCCCAAGATTCCAGCTTCAGTATCGGTATAAAATAAAAATAGCCCAATGCAATATAACAGCTGTATGGTAGATTAAACTGGCGAAACCGCTGGGAGGGTTCACCACCGATGAGCCAGGCCCTCCCATTATTTTATCATTACAGTAAGGTCAGTAGACATCATTTTAATTTAAAAAGAATCAAAAGCGTCAAAAATTGTCATCAAATTGTGATTTTTTTTTCCAATTATATTTTCAAAGGTCACATCTGCCTACCATTGGCCTAATACTAATGTATTCTGAAGTCAACAAATAATAATAAAATTTCTATCTCAAAACTTTATTATTCCGTTGTTTATCCACTGGAAAATATGTGCTGTTGCCAAATTAGTCACCTAAAACCAGAATTTGGTTGAATATTCAAAGGGTCCAAGTTGGGAATCTCAGGAAAGTGTATCATTTCGTAAAAACCAAATAATAATTTCTCTAGCATATTAAAATTTATTAAAACAGTAAGCCGTAAGCTTCAAAAGAAGCTAATAATACTTTCTCATCAACAATATATTGCATAACATATATACCACATATATACATATAAAGCATGTATATACATATATACCACATATATACATATATACCACATATATACATATATACCATGTATATATAATATATACCACTCATATACATATATACCGTGTATATACATATCCCATGTATATACATATATACCAAGTATATACAGATATATACCATGTATATACAAATATATCCCATGTATACATGTATATACATATATGCCATGTATATACATTTATATGTTATATTAAAATATTATTTTATTTAGAATTATATTTCATAGAATTAAATACTCTGTTAATTCGGCCACCAGATGTCGCGACTTCCCCTATATAAAGCTATTGTTGTTGTTTCCCGATAGCCGGCTCAAACCTTTTGTACATTATGTAAATAAGTTTTCCATTTTTTTTATTCTTACGCCTTAAGCCAGGCAGTACCTTTATCAAATTATGTTTTTTATATATTCCTTAAGCTCAATTAAAGCTATTTTTCATCTTTACTATTTTCATTATACTTTCAAGATTTTTAATCACGACTGCATTACCATACCAAAATCAAGCAACAGATAATAATTATATATAAATAACAATCAAAATACAACAGAAAAACCTATTTTTTATATTATATATATATATATATGTTATATTAATATATTATTTGAAATGTTATATTGAAATATTTTATTTAATAATGTTATATGTTAAAATGTTGTTTTATTTAAAGTTATAATTTCATTGATATAAATACTCTGTTTTAATCGACCGCCAGAGGTCACGCTTCTACTATATAAACTGATTGTTGTTCTTCCCGTTGGTCGACTCAAGGTTTTTGTAATTATGTAGATAATCTTTTGTTATATTTATTTATACGCCTTAAGACAGGCATTACTTTAATCAATTATGTTTTTCATATGTAATTCATTCCTCAGCGCGCGCTCAATAAAGAAATCTATAATCAAGACTATATTATTCAACCACGACTGCACCACCATAGCTTAATCCTCAAGATAACCAAAATCAAGATGATCCAATATCAAACAGAAAATCATATCTTTTTTTTTATATTATAATATATATATATATATACCACATATATACATATATCCCATGTATATACCATATATATTCCATGTATATATACCATTCTATAGCATTAAGGAGAATAAAAAAAGTACCCCCGTCCTGCCATAAAAGAAGCCAGTGTCCACCAAAGCGGCGACTGTCATCTCGGAGGGACGACAAATATTCTCTGACCAACAATCCCAAGGTTCTTCCTTCTCTCTATGAGATGATCGATGGGTTAGCTCCTTCGTGGAGGAATTCCTCACATTCTCACTGACCTAAAATATTTAAATATTTTCTCTTTTTCTCCCTTTCTATATATATTTTAGGACTATGAAAACATTAATATATTAGCCAGTATTGCTCGGTTTATGCCTTAGTGAATGTCTTTTTTTTACAAGTAATATTAGTTTAATATAAATATGTTTATTATTATTATTATTATTATTATTATTATATTATAAAATAAAATGATTTAAAAGCACGAATGTTTCTTTTATACAAAATACAAACTTCTACTGTCCTTACTGCGATGAAAAAAATATATTGGGAGGGCTTGGCTCATCAGTGGTGAACCCTCCCAGCGGTTTCGCCAATTTAATCCACCAGACCGCTTCTAAGAGCTCTAATACTGTAAAGGACGATTCTGCTTATATACGCAGCACTGAAGGATGGAATCTCAGAAATCTTTCCATTTTATATGTATAGATGTCGCGTTATTGATTTGTGTTAATTTATGCCTAACTGGCCTTGTACTTATTGTTTGCGGAAGAGCATTGCTCGATGCAAATATTTGAATGTAATTCTACTGTCCTATAAGCTTATGTCCATAGTTTTCTTGAAAACAATTTCTGAGATTCCATCCTTCAGTGCTGCGTATAAAGGCAGAATCGTCCTTTACAGTATTAGAGCTCTTAGAAGCGGTCTGATGGATTAAATTGGCGAAACCGCTGGGAGGGTTCACCACTGATGAGCCAAGCCCTCCCAATATATTTTTTCATCGCAGTAAGGACAGTAGAAGTTTGTATTTCGTATAAAAGAAACATTCGTGCTTTTAAATCCTTTCATTTTATATGTATAGATGGCGCGTTATTGATTTGTATTATTATTATAGCTGGAGAGCTGCAGGACATCAGGGGGACCATATCTGCGAGGGCCACAGCACTGACCAGGAGTCAAGATAGCAAATGTAAATATCTTTGTTTACTTTTACTGTTGTTATTTATTGAAGTTGTAAATAAAAATATGTAAATAGACTGACCATTTGTTTTACACTTTTTAGAGAAAAACTTGTGACCTTTTGAAAAATAAAATTATTATTATATGAAAATATGAGAAAATAGAATTCGAATAATTTTTTTTTTAATTTAGGTTTTGCAAACTTTTGAACAATATTTCAAAGCAAATTTAAAAAAACTTTTCACCTGAATTATATTTTTCCCTTTTTAAATAATTTATGGTTAACTATTATTATACATTGTAAAGATAGAGGCTGTCTGGCCGGCATTCATAGTTCTTGAAAATAAAGGTACTTCAGCCAGTAAATATATTTATTACCAGTAAATATTTTTGTTTGCTCCTGACGAGGACAAAAGATTTCGCTAACTACCCACCATGATTATCATGGCCTGTACCACGTGTACTAGGGAAAGCAAAAAAAAAAAAAAACATTTGTACTATTTTTTTTTATTATTATTGTAGGATTTGTTTTAATTGTAAAGAGGGTGAAGGCGGGTTAACGAAAGGTCGAAGAAATAAAGAAGAATAAAGACCAAAGTGAATAATTAATTAAAGTCATCCATAATGATTTTGTTAATTAAATCAAAAAGTGTCATCGAATTCTAAAGTAGAAAGTTTTCCTCCAGCGTGTTCTATGTTCATATAAAAGTTGTTTATGAAGTTTGTGAACTTAACGATTTGATTTCCGATAAAAAAATCATATTTAAAGATCAATTCATTTTGTAAATACATTCTAAACTTTCTAAAAAATCTGGATCTCTAATGTTTTCATGCGTTTAATAATGTAAATAACTTATGTAAATAAACTTTTCTCTCCTTGTTTGGCGCAAGTATCCCTTGCGGGATATAGCGCTTTGGAAAATAAAATAATTGGTATAATTGGTACACAAAGGATTTTTGTCGAAACGTAGAGGTAATAAAAAAATTTACTGGTCGAAATATCTTTATTTTCAAGAAATATTATAATATTATAAAAATGAATGAAGCTTCCAGGGTTAAGTATCTTATGCAACTTTTTATTTTCAAGCTTTCGGACCTGTCAGTCCTTCAACAGGATTATCACATTAAAAACTTAATAATAAATCATAACATTATATAATATTTAAAATTAATGAACACACGAATCTGTCTTTTTCATATAAAAACAAACTTCCAACTATGATGTTTGAGTCAAAAGGCGATCCATTAATTAAGATTATATAAAAGGGCGTACCTGGATCTGTAAAGAAAAAAAAAAAAACATTTTTTTCTTAAAATATTTCGAGAGATTGGTCCCTCTTTATCAATTTATTGCACAGTGGTGCTGCTTTCACTGTGCAATAAATTGATAAAGAGGGAGCAATCTCTCGAAATATTTTAAGAAAAAAAAAATGTTTTTTTTCTTTACAGATTCAGGTACCCCCTTTTATATAATTCCAACTACGAGTTAAAATTTTCATTGAATATATTAGCTGAATAAGAGAATAACAGTAGCGTTATCAAATACACTCAACCAGTAGGTTTGAGACTATAGCTAACATGAGGAGTGGTTTTTATTTTAAAACATCTAACGAGAGGAATTCTGAAATCAGTAAATTCTATCAAAATAAAATCTATTCTAATATGATAAATATTTTCCCAGATATTATTTGAAAGAGTATATTATCACGTTTGTAAATTTTATAATTAATTATTTCTTTTTTTTTTTAATGAATATTGTATATTAATTTAAAATGTCATTTTTTTGTTATCATCATCACATACAATATATATATATATATATATATATATATATAAATGAATGTTTGTATGCTTGTTTGTTTGGACTCAAAAATCATAACTTTTGGTTAGTAGCCCGTAAAACCATATTTTCTCTCTGTTTGTTTGTATGTATGTTGGTTTGTATGTCCGGTATACAAATTCGCAGTAGTTCACTAATTCAAACCAATATTTCCATACATAGGTAAAAAAATACGGGGAAGACGATAGGCTATTTTAAAAATATAAATAAATCAATTATTAAAACTATATATTCAAATTATTCTACTTAGCTCACGAACAGCGCCCTCTATCAAGATTAGATTAAATTATACTGATGCAAACAAATAGATAATGCTAATAACAAACAATTATTTTAAAAAATCTTATCTAAATATATATCACTCGGGTAGATATGCACACGGGTCAATCCCGGGGCGAAGCCCGGGTCACCCGTCTAGTAATTTTATATAAAGAATCGAAAATAAACAACAATAACAATGTAATTTGCATCTTCATTATTATAAAAAAAAAACAACAAATAAAATTAGCAATGTAAAAATATATTTTAATATTACAACATTTTAACATTTAAAACAAAAACGTTATAACAAAAAGTTTTCAATTATTTTGTATAAAGATTATTATAAAAGTATCAGCCCGTTGAAGAACAGTATATTTGCTCGAAAGCTTTCAAATTCAAAATTAAAAGAAACTTTTTAACTTGATTTTATTTTTTACTTTTTCAAATAATCTGGTGGTGCTTAATGCCGATTTTTAAGCGAGAAAACTTTGTAATATTGTGGGACGATATTGTATTCTTGTCCGTAAAGTAGCCACCTCTCCCTTTAATATCGATATAAATCGAGGAACACACTCACGTTTTTTAATTCATTTTAAAGGGAGATGTGCCCTCTCTTTTGGCGCATGAATACAATCCCCGCAAAAAATATTGCAGATAACTAGTACTGATTAAAGGTAAAGACTCTTCTAGTAAGGTATATCAATTAAGAAGGTTCAGAAGATGAGTTTTCTTTAATTGTAAAAACGCTACAAGCTTTCGGGCAAAAGTCCTTCGACAGGCAAAATATAACTATACTAAGCAAGATATCGATGGTTGTAGGGAATATATACACGTATTAATTTACATAAAAATAAAAACGTTTAAAAATATAAAAAAGGCATGCAAATGAACAATTTAACTATTTGTAAAAGTGAAAAAGTACGGAAATAAAAATTCTAGAGAGCAATTCAAGAAATGCAGAAAACATTAGCTGAAAGAAAAAGAATATCAATGAGGCAAATATATGACTGTAATGGATCTTCAACTGTATAACTAATTGTATCCAAGTAACTATTACGGGTGGATTTGTACGGTTAAAGGTTATGTTCTGGGCTGCCATCTATGAAATTGGTATTTAATGACTAGTGAGAGACAAAAAACCGATTTGAACCGGTATGACTGAAGATGGTGGAAGGGGGGGGGGGGGTTATTGATATACTAAAGGTAGAATCTGAAAAAGTTTAATTGGAAATGTAGTTTGTGTAGACTGCGGGAATGTCTATTTTTCTATTTATGCTGTGTAGCTTGGATGAAAACTATGGATTCCAGAACCAATCTCTGGTGTAGGTTGGAGATATTTTTGTAGTGAATGGTTGGGTTAGCAGTGTCAAAGGAATGGCCAGAAGATGCAATGTGTTGAAAAATATGGGAACGGGTATCTCGGTTGGTGATGTTGCGCGTGTGTTCGGACATTCTGATGGCGATGGTCCTACCGGTCTCCCCCACGTAGGTGGCAGGACACTGTTGGCACGAGACCGAGTAGACTGCTCCAGAAGATGTTAGAGGATCAGTGGAGGAGTCGGTTTTTGTGATGGGATGCCTAAGGAGAGAGTGGAGGTTAGGTGTGTTAGTAAAAAAGGTACGGATGCCAAAGGGTTTGAGGAAATGGGAGAGGTTAACTAAGAGGGGAGAGAATGGGATCACACATGTGGATTTGTAAGTTGCAGGAGGGTTAAGAGGAACAGGTGAATAGGTGTGTTTTTCTATGAAGGATAGAGGGAAACCTGAAATTGTAAGATGGGAGATGATGCGGTTCTTTTCAATAGTTTTGAAGATGGGGAGTGAGCAGTGGGTTAATAGGCGGCGGGTGAGGGCTTTAACTATATTGATTTTGTGGGAAGTTGGAAAGTGTGACCTATAATGGGTGTATCTGGGGGGGGGGGGGTGGTTTTTCTTGTAGTAGACTGTGGTATGGTAGGTATTTGGGGTGCGTATGACTAGGACGTCCAGGAAAGGAATAACAAGCTCATGTTCTCTCTCAAGAGTAAATGTGATGTTGGGATTGTAAGTGTGGAGGTCGGTGAAAATGGTATTCTCGCTGTCGGTTTTGCATACGCAAAAAATATCATCAACGTATCGACGCCAGAAGAAGATGTTTGAGGGGTGCCGGTTACAGATCCACTGGTCTATGGTAGACATCGTTATTTCAGACAAAATGGATGAGAGGGGACTGCCCATTGGGGTTCCCCTGATCTGTTTAAAGTGGGTATGAGAATAGGTGAAGGTGTTCATGCACAGGCAGATTTTGGTGAGTGAGATGATGTTGTTGGCTATGGTGGCATCTGTGTGGATGGATGATTTTATTTCCGTACTTTTTCACTTTTACAAATAGTTAAATTGTTCATTTGCATGCCTTTTTTATATTTTTAATATTTTTATTTTTATGTAAATTAATACGTGTATATATTCCCTACAACCATCGATATCTTTCTTAGTACAGTTATATTTTGCCTGTCGAAGGGCTTTTGCCCGAAAGCTTGTAGCGTTTTTTACAATTAAAGAAACTCATCTTCTGAACCTTCTTAATTGATATAACTAGTACTGTTAACTATAGTGTATGAAAAAAATCTACTTACTATTACTGAATCTACCCGATGGAAATTTTGACGGGACGATATATTGATTTATAACAAGAAATGACACATCTTCCGTTAAAATAGACGCTTAAACTAAACATTGGCCATTAATACCAAAACCATGGTCTCCAGGTGGGCTCTCTGAACTTTCCAAAGTTGGTGTTATGGCTTTGTTACCGACCTGAGTCTGCTAGTTTGAGAAGACGGTCAATAGATGGCGCTAGTTAAAACGTCTATTATGAAGGGAGAACGGCCCTTATTTTTATGGATCAATATTCTCCCGGAAAAAAAATTTCAATCTATATTTTGGCTATAGATATGACCTAGACACTTTGATAGCTAAACATCTCTTTGTTTGATTATGAGGATATCAGGAATTCCGTGTGGATCGCATGAAATCGAAGCCCGCCTTGAATTGACGAAGGCCATTAGCCCGAAATACCATGTTCTCCAAGTGGGTGTTCTGAACTTTCCAAAACTGGTGTTGTGGCTTTGTCACTGACCCGAGTGCGATTGTTTGTAGAGACGGTTAATAGATGGCGCTGCGTTTAATAAATTATTTTGAAGGGAGAGGTGACCTTTCTTCTTGTATAATCTCCCTAAGTTCGAGTCATCAGTCCAGTTTATTCCTGGCATAGAGGGAGCCACTTTTACACGTACAAAGAAATTATGGGGGATTACACTTGTATTGTCCGTTATATCATCATCATTTTGCATCACTTTCCCACACATATTTACATATTAAAATAAAAAAATACATATCCTGACCGCGCTCACATGAGAATTTATCAATAGCAGAGCGCCATCTAGTGGAACAGAAATCAACTAAACGTTGATTTAACCCTTTTCCTGATATTTGACCAATCCATTTTCTTGATTCATTTATCAAGAAATATAGGTTGAGCAAATATCAGGAAACAGGTTAAATCAGCGTTTAGTTGATTTCTGTTCCACTAGATGGAGCTCTGCCATCTAAAAAGCTCATGTGAAAGCGGTCAGGATATGTCTTTTTTAAATTTTAATACCAACACCTCACCTTTTTATTTTTATATATTTTTTATTATTTTTCAACCTATTTACATATATTTACATAAAGTGTAGAGAAGAAGTAATTAAAAATAAATCCCAAAAAATTTTGTTTTCAACAGCCTACTCTCATATTTTTTTATACTTAAGTTATTCTTTAATGTTTTAAAAAAATAAATAAATTTCCATGAAAGTTTTAGGGAAACTTGCGGCAATCTATTTAAAATCCCATTGCCCTCCCGCCGTCGTTAGTAAATGTATTGCAATTTAATAAAACAAAGTTTCTCCATAACTTTGACAAACTTTGTCCAAATATTATATTATGCTACGTCTCTTTGCCTTTTTAATTTGATAAAGAAAACTTATTTTAAATTTGTGTTGAAAATAAACGATTCGTTATTAAATTTTACGAACGATATATACATACTCATGAACAAAACTTAGGGAAGTTGTATACCTTTTAGCATGTATATCGGGATTCAGACAATAACTCTGAAAGATATTACAGTGACCTTTATTGAAGACACACGAGATAACCAATATACACTAATGGACAAAACTTAAGGAAGTTGTAACTTTCAGCATGTATATCGGGATTGAGACAATAACTCTGAAAGATATTACAGTGACCTTTATTGAAGACACACGAGATAACCAATATACACTAATGGACAAAACTTAAGGAAGTTGTACCTTTTAGCATGTATATCGGGATTGAGATAATAACTGTGTGAAAGATATTACAGTGAACTTTATTGAAGACACACGAGATAACCAATATACACTCATGACGAAACTTAAGGAAGTTGTGCCTTTAAGCATGTATATCGGGATTGAGACAATAACTCTGAAAGATATTACAGTAACCTTTATTGAAGACACACGAGATAAACAATATACACTCATGGACAAAACTTAAGGAAGTTGTACCTTTTAGCATGTATATCGGGATTGAGACAATAACTCTGTGAAAGATATTACAGTGAACTTTATTGAAGACACACGAGATAACCAATATACACTCATGGACAAAACTTAAGGAAGTTGTACCTTTTAGCATGTATATCGGGATTGAGACAATAACTCTGAAAGATATTACAGTGAACTTTATTGAAGACACACGAGATAACCAATATACACTCATGACAAAACTTAAGGAAGTTGTACCTTTTAGCATGTATATCGGGATTGAGACAATAACTCTGAAAGGTCTTACAGTAGCCTTTATTGAAGACACGCGAGATAACTAAGTGTGAACAACCTCTGTCACCTTAAAAAAAAAAAAAAAAAAGACGACCGGCGACATCAAATACTTTCCACTTCCTTAAGTTTTGTCTATGAGTGAGTATATATTTCTAAAGATAGAGAAAGAGATAGAGTGATTTTAATGGAAACAAATTACTAATGAATATAGAAATTAATATAGAAATATTAAATTACCATTTTAAAAAGAGAAAATAAATAGTATATTTTTCGTTAATAAAAAATGAAAATATTATAACGCTAATTAAATATACATATATATATATATATATATAGCGTAAAAACTATATAATAAAAATATAACAATGATTCTACATTTAAAACTTAAGGAGCAGACTGATAAGAATGATAAATCATATCAAGTAGATTTGGTTAGATTAGCAAGCTAAATCTAAATTAATTATAAAAATAAATAGTTGTATAGTTTTATAGTTAAGTATTCTATTAAAATTATCTTAATTAATTTGATTATTTAAATTTAAATTATAAGATTAGTAAATTGTTATTATTTAGTATAGATAGAGAGAAAAAAAAATCCTTTACTTCTAATACATCAACTAGTTAATTATATATTTATAATTAATAACAATAAAAATTTAACAAAGTAACGTCTTTTGTATCGGCTTTTACACGTCATTTAGACATACTCTAATCCTATATATAGAATAATCGAAGTGAGAATATATATAATAGTTAGAAAAAAAGAGAGAAAGACAGAACCATGTACTTTTGATCAAACTAATAATAAGAAGATAAAAAGTTTTGTAAATAAGGTAGTTAAGATTGTTAGTATATATATATATATATTTATAATTTTATATTTATTCTTTTTTTTATATTAAATGATTTTTTAAAGTTTTTTTATTTTAAATATGAATATAAATAGTTGTATTTAGTAATATATCTATACTATGAATTAACTTTTGTTATAAGTTTGGTTATTATGTTTTGAAACCCTAATGGTAGACCAGACATATACAAAAAAATTAAATTGGAGTAATTATTGAAAAAAGAGGTCTGCTGAACCGGGACTTCTCAAATAGAAGTTCAGCGGCGTTTCATCCCTTCTCTATTACGTCATAGACCTCTTTTAAACCAGAATTTATGTGTTAATATAAAGTTACTTCAGTGAAACATTTTTATGAACATATATCAAGAATATGAGTGTTACCAAATTCTTACTGTGAACCTACCTTGACCGCGCCGATTTCAACTGTAAACATCTATTTCTGGATGACACATGTTGTGGGGGGTGGGGGACAGAATTAGATCGTCCATTTTGAAGTTTTAGAAAAACAATATATTCAAAGAAGAAATAAAAGATAGTTAAGGGAAGAAATCCAAACTTTATAATCTTTACAGCTAGTTATATTAAAATAACTGATTCAACACTTATTCATCTTTCAATATTCCTTTAAAAAGGCAAACTATTAGAGTTTAATAAAGCTATTAATTGTGAAAATTCACTTTTATTTAATTTCCATTTTCCTCCCCAGAAATTGGATATTAAATAAAATGAATTCTATTCAATATTACTTTAAAAATCTTGTGAAAAAATCTTCAAATCAGCTATTTAATTTAAGTTTAACTAATTGTTAAAGATTATAAATTTGTAGTATTAATTATTGAGAGAAATTATAGAAAGTTGATTTAATAAATGGATACTTCCATTTATTTTTTTTTAAGTATTTTATAATTGATATACTGTTGAAATATTTTACTTGTCTGATATAAAATTTGTTTTTAATAAATTACATGTTTAAATTTTTAACATCTTCTATGAAATTTTCTAATATATTATTTATTCTATAAAATCTTAGAAACTGACCAAAATATATACCTTTACAGCAATTTAATGAAATATTAGAATTTATATTACAGTATTTTATAATATTGAAATTATAATTACTTTTTTATTATAAATTTTAATAGCATTATTTGTAAGGTCTATATTTAGGTCTAAAAAGTTAGCTTTTTTGTTTCTATAAATTTTTTCATTGTTCTTAAGTTTTAAGTATTTAGGATAAATTTTAGGTATTAAGTTTTTGAACTGTGGATTGTTAAATATTATGATGTCATCTACATAGCGGAACATTTGCCAGTTAACATTATTTTGTAGAAAGTATTCTCTTTCGTACCAGAATAATATTAAATTTGCTAATAATGGACTAGAAGATGTTCCCATGGGAACGCCTTCTGATTGAATATATATTTTATTTTTAAATTCTATATAGTTAAAATTTAAAAATGTTTCCAGTAGAGTTTTGCTGTTTTAAGATCTAATTTAATTGTTTTATATCTGTTATGAATAATTTTAATGTGGAAAGTTTTGTCATTAATGATTTCGTTAAATAAATTGGTTATTTATTAGTTAGATCTCTTAAATTTATTTAGAATATAGGTCCTCAAAGTCAAATGTGTGTACTGTTTCCATGTTTGTCCAATTGTTCATTAAATAGTTAATGATTTTTTTATTTGAGTCGATAAATTATAATTATATTTATTAGTTAATTTATTTATAATAAATTGTAGTGTTGAAGCTAATTGTATATCAATGTTTTTTATAACTGAATTTATACCAGATGTGATTGTTCTGAAAGAAATAGGTTTTTTGTGTAGTTTAGGAATTATATAGAACTTTGGTATGTTTGGATTTTTGTAGTGATTATAAATTTTTAGTGAAATTTCAACGTTTTGATGTCTTTTTGATTTTTGTGGCTGTATTTCTAGCAAAAGTGTATTTATGATTATTATCAATTTCCTTTTTTAGTATATCGTGGTATAGATTTTTACAAATTAAAGATAAATTATTGGAACATTTATCTATAGGAGTGATAATATAGTCCTTCTGTAAATTAATTATATTTTCTTTAAAAGAAGGAATGTCTGAATTAGGTTTTGTGTATTTAAGTGTATTATTATAATAATTTATAATTTCCTTTTTAATATTATGTTTCCATTCCAGAAAAGTAAATTCTGGAATACTGTATTTTATACTAGTTTTATTTATGAAAATATCTATATCTTTTAATATAGATTTAATTGTATTATTATAATTGTGTTTAATTTGAGGTATATATTTATACCCTTTATTTAAAATATCCTGATATTCTGGATTTAAAAAAGAAAAATTGCTAGTTAATATATGACCAGAAAGCTTATATCTATCAATAGTAGTTGCTGCAATTACATTTAATTTTTTTAAAATTTGCCAAATTATTAATAAATTGGTTATAATTGCAAACTAAATTCCTATATTTTTGTTGTATCTCCAGATTGTTTTGAAATTTAAATTTTTTATAGGGAAAAGATTATTAATGTTTTGGTTATTAAATATATCATTAAACTTAATATGATTAAATAAATTGTTATTAAATTTAATGATAATATTAATGTTATTAGTAGATTGTTTAATTTTTCTGTATTTAAAGATGTCGTGTGTGATATCTATTAATCTGTTAGTCAGATTATGAATTTTAATATATTCTATAAGTTTGATAAATTTATTATTATTTAGTTTAAATAATGGTTTTAATAAATTTATCGACGAAGTTGTTAGTGTTACATTTGTTTTGGGTCCAGTAATTCTTCAAATTCAATGTAACCTAATTTATTGGTAGTTTTACCTCTAGTTTTATTAGGTTTAGTTTTAAATTCATTTTTTTTTGTATTTGCAGCTGATTTCATAAGTTGAAATTTCTTCTGTTTGTGGTTTGTATGTGTAGTTTAATTCGTCATTAAGTCCATAAGGGAATAATGTGTTGTGTTTATAAATGTAGTTGTTTTCTAATAATAGTCGTTGTTTTTTGTTTTGACATATGTCTAGTATTTCTATCTTAAAGTTGTTAAAAGAATGTAATTGATGTGTTCTTTCATATATATATTACCAATTGATTTTTTAGCGTGGTTTCTATGTAGGTTTATTCGTATATTTAATGGATTACACGTTTGTCCTATATATGATAATTGACAAATTTGGCATGTTAATTTATAAATAGTATTTACTAATTTACAACTAGTCGTTTGAAAAGTGTCATGGTTCTTAAGAGAGGGACAAGTTTGACAATTTTTTCTTAGGCAATTCTTAGCGAGTTTAAATTAACATAAAAGAGGTGCTAACCCTAATATGCTGGTAGTTTTTTTTTAGTTTTTTAGTTTGTTATTCTATTGAAAAAAAAAAAAAATTTTTTTTTTAAATATATTTATCTTAATTGTTTTTGTGATGATTAAATTTGTAATAAAATGAATAATTAATCTATAAAAATATAGATATTACTGTTTGTTATCTGTTATATTTTTAAGAATAACTAATAAAAAACATCTTTAAAACTATCTAAACAATGAAAAAAAACAAAAGTTCTGAAGTTATTTTTTTCTAAAATTACTTTTATAATTTACTTTTTCATAATCAAACAATAAAAGATAATTATAATCTGTATGAAGTTTTATTTATATTAGAATATCTAATATATAATTAAATTTGTATATTATATTATATAAAAAATATATCATAGAGCAAGCTCATATGAATTAATATAGCGTAAAAACTATATAATAAAAATATAACAATGATTCTACATTTAAAACTTAAGGAGCAGACTGATAAGAATGATAAATCATATCAAGTAGATTTGGTTAGATTAGCAAGCTAAATCTAAATTAATTATAAAAATAAATAGTTGTATAGTTTTATAGTTAAGTATTCTATTAAAATTATCTTAATTAATTTGATTATTTAATTTAAATTATAAGATTAGTAATTGTTATTATTTAGTATAGATAAAGAGAAAAAAAAATCCTTTACTTCTAATACATCAACTAGTTAATTATATATTTATAATTAATAACAATAAAAATTTAACAAAGTAACGTCTTTTGTTATCGGCTTTTACACGTCATTTAGAAATACTCTAATCCTATATATAGAATAATCGAAGTGAGAATATATATAATAGTTAGAAAAAAGAGAGAAAGACAGAACCATGTACTTTTGATCAAACTAATAATAAGAAGATAAAAAGTTTTGTAAATAAGGTAGTTAAGATTGTTAGTATATATATATATATATTTATAATTTTATATTTATTCTTTTTTTTATATTAAATGATTTTTTAAAGTTTTTTTTATTTTAAATATGAATATAAATAGTTGTATTTAGTAATATATCTATACTATGAATTAACTTTTGTTATAAGTTTGTTTATTATGTTTTGAAACCCTAATGGTAGACCAGACATATACAAAAAAATTAAATTGGAGTAATTATTGAAAAAAGAGGTCTGCTGAACCGGGACTTCTCAAATAGAAGTTCAGCGGCGTTTCATCCCTTCTCTATTACGTCATAGACCTCTTTTAAAACCAGAATTTATGTGTTAATATAAAGTTACTTCAGTGAAACATTTTTATGAACATATATCAAGAATATGAGTGTTACCAAATTCTTACTGTGAACCTACCTTGACCGCGCCGATTTCAACTGTAAACATCTATTTCTGGATGACACATGTTGTGGGGGGTGGGGGACAGAATTAGATCGTCCATTTTGAAGTTTTAGAAAAACAATATATTCAAAGAAGAAATAAAAGATAGTTAAGGGAAGAAATCCAAACTTTATAATCTTTACAGCTAGTTATATTAAAATAACTGATTCAACACTTATTCATCTTTCAATATTCCTTTAAAAAGGCAAACTATTAGAGTTTAATAAAGCTATTAATTGTGAAAATTCACTTTTATTTAATTTCCATTTTCCTCCCCAGAAATTGGATATTAAATAAAATGAATTCTATTCAATATTACTTTAAAAAATCTTGTGAAAAAATCTTCAAATCAGCTATTTAATTTAAGTTTAACTAATTGTTAAAGATTATAAATTTGTAGTATTAATTATTGAGAGAAATTATAGAAAGTTGATTTAATAAATGGATACTTCCATTTATTTTTTTTTAAGTATTTTATAATTGATATACTGTTGAAATATTTTACTTGTCTGATATTAAATTTGTTTTTAATAAATTCCATGTTTAAATTTTTAACATCTTCTATGAAATTTTCTAATATATTATTTATTCTATAAAATCTTAGAAACTGACCAAAATATATACCTTTACAGCAATTTAATGAAATATAGAATTCATATTACAGTATTTTATAATATTGAAATTATAGAAATACTAGACATATGTCAAAACAAAAAACAACGACTATTATTAGAAAACAACTACATTTATAAACACAACACATTATTCCCTTATGGACTTAATGGACGAATTAAACTACACATACAAACCACAAACAGAAGAAATTTCAACTTATGAAATCAGCTGCAAATACAAAAAAAAAATGATTTAAAACTAAACCTAATAAAACTAGAGGTAAAACTACCAATAAATTAGGTTACATTGAATTTGAAGAATTACTGGACCCAAAACAAATGTACACTAACAACTTCGTCGATAAATTTATTAAAACATTATTTAAACTAAATAATAATAAATTTATCAAACTTATAGAATATATTAAAATTCATAATCTGACTAACAGATTAATAGATATCACACACGACATCTTTAAATACAGAAAAATTAAACAATCTACTAATAACATTAATATTATCATTAAATTTAATAACAATTTATTTAATCATATTAAGTTTAATGATATATTTAATAACCAAAACATTAATAACTTTTCCCTATAAAAAATTTAAATTTCAAAACAATCTGGAGATACAACAAAAATATAGGTAATTTAGTTTGCAATTATAACCAATTTATTAATAATTTGGCAAATTTTAAAAAAATTAAATGTAATTGCAGCAACTATATTGATAGATATAAGCTTTCTGGTCATATATTAACTAGCAATTTTTCTTTTTTAAATCCAGAATATCAGGATATTTTAAATAAAGGGTATAAATATATACCTCAAATTTAAACACAATTATAATAATACAATTAAATCTATATTAAAAGATATAGATATTTTCATAAATAAAACTAGTATAAAATACAGTATTCCAGAATTTACTTTTCTAGAGTGAAACATAATATTAAAAAGGAAATTATAAATTATTATAATAATACACTTAAATACACAAAACCTAATTCAGATATTCCTTCTTTTAAAGAAAATATAATTAAATTACAGAAGGACTTTATTATCACTCCTATAGATAAATGTTCCAATAACTTATCTATAATTTGTAAAAATCTATACCACGATATACTAAAAAAGGAAATTGATAATAATCATAAATACACTTTTGCTAGAACTACAGCCACAAAAATCAAAAAAGACATCAAAAACGTTGAAAATTCACTAAAAATTTATAATCACTACAAAAATCCAAACATACCAAAGTTCTATATAATTCCTAAACTACACAAAAAACCTATTTCTTTCAGAACAATCACATCTGGTATAAATTCAGTTATAAAAAACATTGATATACAATTAGCTTCAACACTACAATTTATTATAAATAAATTAACTAATAAATATAATTATAAATTTATCGACTCCAATAAAAAAATCATTAACTATTTAATGAACAATTGGACAAACATGGAAACAGTACACACATTTGACTTTGAGGACCTATATTCTAAAATAAATTTAAGAGATCTAAATAATAAAATAACCAATTTATTTAACGAAATCATTAATGACAAAACTTTCCACATTAAAATTATTCATAACAGATATAAAACAATTAAATTAGATCTTAAAACAGCAAAAACTCTACTGGAAACATTTTTAAATTTTAACTATATAGAATTTAAAATAAAATATATATTCAATCAGAAGGCGTTCCCATGGGAACATCTTCTAGTCCATTATTAGCAAATTTAATATTATTCTGGTACGAAAGAGAATACTTTCTACAAAATAATGTTAACTGGCAAATGTTCCGCTATGTAGATGACATCATAATATTTAACAATCCACAGTTCAAAAACTTAATACCTAAAATTTATCCTAAATACTTAAAACTTAAGAACAATGAAAAAATTTATAGAAACAAAAAAGCTAACTTTTTAGACCTAAATATAGACCTTACAAATAATGCTATTAAAATTTATAATAAAAAAAGTAATTATAATTTTCAATATTATAAAATACTGTAATATGAATTCTAATATTTCATTAAATTGCTGTAAAGGTATATATTTTGGTCAGTTTCTAAGATTTTATAGAATAAATAATATATTAGAAAATGTCATAGAAGATGTTAAAAATTTAAACATGGAATTTATTAAAACAAATTTAATATCAGACAAGTAAAATATTTCAACAGTATATCAATTATAAAATACTTAAAAAAAATAAATGGAAGTATCCATTTATTAAATCAACTTTCTATAATTTCTCTCAATAATTAATACTACAAATTTATAATCTTTAACAATTAGTTAAACTTAAATTAAATATCTGATTTGAAGATTTTTTCACAAGATTTTTAAAGTAATATTGAATAGAATTCATTTTATTTAATATCCAATTTCTGGGGAGGAAAATGGAAATTAAATAAAAGTGAATTTTCACAATTAATAGCTTTATTAAACTCTAATAGTTTGCCTTTTTAAAGGAATATTGAAAGATGATTAAGTGTTGAATCAGTTATTTTAATATAACTAGCTGTAAAGATATAAAGTTTGGATTTCTTCCCTTAACTATCTTTTATTTCTTCTTTGAATATATTGTTTTTCTAAAACTTCAAAATGGACGATCTAATTCTGTCCCCCACCCCCCACAACATGTGTCATCCAGAAATAGATGTTTACAGTTGAAATCGCGCGGTCAAGGTAGGTTCACAGTAAGAATTTGGTAACACTCATATTCTTGATATATGTTCATAAAAATGTTTCACTGAAGTAACTTTATATTAACACATAAATTCTGGTTTAAAAGAGGTCTATGACGTAATAGAGAAGGGATGAAACGCCGCTGAACTTCTATTTGAGAAGTCCCGGTTCAGCAGACCTCTTTTTTCAATAATTACTCCAATTTAATTTTTTTGTATATGTCTGGTCTACCATTAGGGTTTCAAAACATAATAACCAAACTTATAACAAAAGTTAATTCATAGTATAGATATATTACTAAATACAACTATTTATATTCATATTTAAAATAAAAAAACTTTAAAAAATCATTTAATATAAAAAAAGAATAAAATATAAAATTATAAAAATATATATATATATACTAACAATCTTAACTACCCTTATTTACAAAACTTTTTATCTTCTTATTATTAGTTTGATCAAATGTACATGGTTCTGTCTTTCTCTCTTTTTTCTAACTATTATATATATTCTCACTTCGAGTTATTCTATATATAGGATTAGAGTATGTCTAAATGACGTGTAAAAGCCGATACAAAAGACGTTACTTTGTTAAATATTTATTGTTATTAATTATAAATATATAATTAACTAGTTGATGTATTAGAAGTAAAGGATTTTTTTTCTCTCTATCTATACTAAATAATAACAATTTACTAATCTTATAATTTAAATTTAAATAATCAAATTAATTAAGATAATTTTAATAGAATACTTAACTATAAAACTATACAACTATTTATTTTTATAATATATATATATATATCTAAAGAGACAAAGGTCGCCTCTCCCGTCAAAATAGACGTCTAAAACAGACGCCATCTATTGACCGTCGCCGCAACTAGCGGCCTCGGGTCGGTGACAAAGCCACAACACCAGCTTTGGCAAACTGAAAAGCGTCCACCTGGAGACCATGGTTTCGGGCTGATGGCCCCTCGTCAGTCCAGGGCGGACTTTATTCCATGAGATCCACACGGGATCTAATGGAATCTTGACAATCTGCCAAAGAGGTGTTTTGCTGGTAGAGTGGCTGGGCCATATCTATGGCCAAAATATAGATGGAAATTTTGCCGGGAGGAAAATGATCTAAAGAGACAAAGGTCGCCTCTCCCGTCAAAATAGACGTCTAAAACAGACGCCATCTATTGACCGTCGCCGCAACTAGCGGCCTCGGGTCGGTGACAGCCACTCTACCAGCAAAACACCTCTTTGGCAGATTGTCAAGGTTCCATTAGATCCCGTGTGGATCTCATGGAATAAAGTCCGCCCTGGACTGACGAGGGCCATCAGCCCGAAACCATGGTCTCCAGGTGGACGCTTTTCAGTTTGCCAAAGCTGGTGTTGTGGCTTTGTCACCGACCCGAGGCCGCTAGTTGCGGCGACGGTCAATAGATGGCGTCTGTTTTAGACGTCTATTTTGACGGGAGAGGCGACCTTTGTCTCTTTAGATCATTTTCCTCCCGGCAAAATTTCCATCTTATATATATATATATATATTTACACAAACCTTCTCTACAATTGTTCAGATTTCCAATACCAAAGATTCCAGACTCTCCCAGGAATCACCAATACAAGTCCAGTATCCCTAGGGAATCAGCCAAGAAACAAATCTGCCTGGTTGGACAACATGAATTGAACCTTCACTTGCCTTGTAAATAAAACAAAGAACACGGAAGTACAGTTCTGGTAGTTGGTTACTTCTGTGGGTGGCTCCAGGAACCCTGAGTTAACCAAATTAACAATCTTGACTGATTATTTATTTATTTTATTCAAAGAGATAATTTAAGAGATTTGTGCTCTACTGAAGTATACTATGCAAATATATATTCGGAATTATTATAGACGCGTATGATTCTTTTTTAAAATAAACAATATCTACTGTCCTTACTGCAATGGGAGGGCCTGACTCATCAGTTGTGAACCCTCCCAGCGGTTTCGCCAGTTTAATATATAATTTTCCATTGCAGTAAAGGCAGTATAAATTGTTTATTTTTAAAAAGAATCATACGCGTCTATAATAGTTTAGAATTTTCATAACAGATGGCGCGCTAATGCATCATATATATATATGGTTTGTCAAATTTCACGGAACAAGTTAAATAAACGTTTAATTTATTTTTGTTGCACTAGATGGCGCTCTGCCATCTAGCCATGTTCATGTGAGTCCGTTCAGGATATGCCTTTTTTATTTTTAATATATATATATATATATATATTCTGAAAATAGAGCAATCCATATTGTTATATTTGTTCATAAAGGGCACATATTGGATTCAATAAATAATCTTTTATATATGTATATAAATTTAAATAGTCAAAGTTAACATTAAGTATAAATAATAAAAAACAATATAACTTTTAACCAATATAATTACTAATGTTAATAAATAGTACAAAAGTAAAATTGTACTTGGGATCAGGTGGATGAATAAAAAAAAAACGCATCTGCTAATCGTGCAACTAAAATTTGCTGATGGCTTGCGCCATCTATCGGAATAAATGCCTACTATTCGTGGATTTTTTAAAATTATTCCAGAATTTGTCAAATTCTCTTTCTTGATTAATAAAGAAGAACTATCACGTACGTATTTCGGGCTGTTGGTCCTTATCAGCGTAGTGCAAGCTCTACCTCAACGACCAAAAAACCATCAGCAACTTTTACTTGCATGATCAGGAGATGCATTTTTATTAAAAATATTGCCATTTACACTATATTTACATTAAAGATATATACAAGATATGTACAATTACTAACACATTGTTGCATACAACATTTCATAGGTTTTAAAGTTTCATATTTTTAATAAAAAATCTCTGTAGTTCAATGAATAGCTTGTTATCGTATCTATACAGACCATACTGCAATTAGAAATACTTTTTAGAGAACCTAATTCATCAATAGAGTGACTTTTACAATGGTTTCGCCTGTTTAATTTGCATAGCTGTCTACCATCTAAAAAAAAAAAAACAGACTAGAACTTTTCTAATTCTAATTTTCCTGTTTACGTTACTCGAGGCAAAATGTCCAACAGGACTTTTTAAAACTAATTCCGTGTAAAAATAATGCCACTAATTTAATTCACTTTCACGCTCCTAGATGGCGCGATAATTCCTTGCACGTATTGGGCTAGCCAATCAATTGGCAGAACACACTTCCATTATTCAGCCAATGTCAATAGCTCCGTAAACAATGCCGCTAGGGAAGAAGTCTCTCAGCATTCCTCTGGTACATCGAGGCATCCCTTTATTTCCACAACATATCTACATAATAGCACTTTTAATTTGTATAGACACATAGAAACAAACAAATAAAAATACTTTTTCATCATTAAAATAGAAATAAACATATAAAAAACTCTTTTAATTATTAATATATAATTAAAGAAACAATTAATAGTGTGCGCAAAGAAATACGTATAAAAATTAAAGTTAAAAATAATTCTAAACGTGAAAAAAACAATGAATATATAAATATTCGGCATCACAGTGATGAATTGTTAATAGTATTGTGTATGTAAATTTTGGAAGATGGCTGAAGAGAAGGGAAAGCTATATACATAATCTAATTGATGTAAATAATTATATGTAAATAATCTTTGTCAGGATTAGAATGACGAATCCTGTATGGGACTTTGATTCCAGTAAAAGGCTTGTTGCTGCTGTTGTATATAGTCACAGTGTAGAAAATACTATACTATACCTACTACATATATCTCTGTATTCTTAGTTCTCTTCTCTTCAATTACTCTGTAAACTGGCGAATCCTTTATAGGACGAGAAATCCTCAATAAAGGCTTTTGTTGTTGTTGTTGTGTAAAAAGGTAAAATATCACTTTCTACTTTTAAAAAAATAGATACGTTCTATATGCTTTTTTTTCAATCGAACACATATACAATTATAATAATTTTCTTGTTATACGTTAAGCATGTACATTTAAAAAGTAAATTATCATATTAATTATCCTTTAAAAAACACCGCCTATATACTCTCTCCTCTACCATGTTCATTATTTCGTCTTTTAGTTCGAGAAGGGCGTTTTTTTTACACGAAAGTTCTAATGATTTCCTTTGTAACAAAAATTTGAGTCACGTAATTCTTACTGTAATATGTAAATAGGAATTTTGTTGATGTGAATGTGGAACTAAATATTGCTGATGGCTTGCGCCATCTGTCGGTATAAATATCAATTAATCTTTGAATTTTAATTATTCTAGAATTGTCCACACAACATACACAAATACCCTTTCTTTTTTATCAATTAAGAAAAGTTAACATGTACGCATTTCTGACTGTTGGTCTTCATCAGCGTGGTGAAGGCATTTTGTTGAATAGTAATGACAGTTGTGCAAGGAGAAATCTTCCCTGTCCAATCACTTGCCAGCTTGTTTTTTCCATGCCCCAACTTGGTCAGAGATGGACTGGAGTCACTTGTTCCACATGGCCAAGATTTGTTCTTCCTTCTTTGACATTTTCTTCTTATTCATAGCTATCTTTTAAACTTGGGGGGTTTGTTAGAAGCCTTGTTTTCGGTGTAATTAACTATAGATGAGCCCCGCCCCTGATAATTGTGTATATAGTGCATAATTGTATATTACATTTTCACTTGTACAAATAATTATTGTTCTTTAAGAAAAGGAACTGCTTGTTTTCGTTTACTAGTATATAAGTTATGCCCTTTTTTCTTCTTTCCCCCTTATTTGATACATTGTATATAACATTGCTGATTATTTTTACTATTACTGTTATATTCCTGTATTTAGTTTCATATCCATATATTAACAAAATGTCTATTTACATATTACAGAAAGGAACACGTGACTCAACATTTTGTTAAAAAGGAAATCATTAGAACTTTCGTGTAAAAAACGCCCTTCTTGACCTAAAAACGTGAAATTTTTATACTCAGATAATCTGTATAAGACCAAAGCTTTTTATTGCCAGCTTGTCTTTTCCCTTTGCTGATCAAGATTTGTATTTCCTTTTTTAACCTTTTTTTCTTTCTTTTTCATAGCTATCTTTTAAATTTGGGAGGTTTGTTAGAAGCCTTGTTTTCGGTGTAATCAACTATAGATGAGCCCCGCCCCTGATAATTGTGTATAGTACATTGTTGTATATTACCTGTTATTTC
The DNA here is from genome assembly GCA_030710605.1 of Cordylochernes scorpioides. Taxonomy (NCBI): domain Eukaryota; kingdom Metazoa; phylum Arthropoda; class Arachnida; order Pseudoscorpiones; family Chernetidae; genus Cordylochernes; species Cordylochernes scorpioides. The sequence goes on along the minus strand of CP092863.1, from coordinate 149,945,487 downwards.
AGAGTAATTTCGATACACTCCCAAATACAAACTAATTGACAACGACTCTTTTCGAAAGCAAAGTAGAGCAGACACAGCTCTTTAAGAAGGTCATAGCTGTGTTTTTGTCATGAAGCTCATGATTGACTCCTAATATCAATGTGATAAATAGTACTAAAGTGAATTTGTATTTGGATCAGGTGTATAAATTAAGACAAAAAGCATTTCCTAATCAACGATTAGTTGATATTTATTCCGATAGATGGTGCAAGCCATCAGCATCCTTTAGTTGCACGATCAAGAAATGCCTTTTTCCTAGGATCAAGTTTAAGAGAAATGTGTTAAAAAATGAAGAACAGCTCCTGGCTATTTGGAACAGATGACTTCAGTCAACTTCGACTAAGTTGGCACAGCAAAGAGACAAACTGGCAAATCATCATTGGATACGAAAATCTTTTCCTTACACAACCACCATTGCTAATTAACTAACACACAAAACATCTATTCATATATAAATTAAATACATAATATAGAAGCATAGGGCGCCTCTCCCATCAAAACAAACGTCAAAACCTGACGCCATCTATTGACCGTCGCCGCAACTAGCTGCCTCGGGTCGGTGACAAAGCCACAACACCAGCTTTGGCAAACTGAGAAGCGTCGCTAGTTGCGGCGACGGTCAATAGATGGCGTCAGGTTTTACGTTCATTTTGACGGGAGAGGCACCCTATGCTTCTATGGATCAATTTCCTCCCGGCAATTTTTCCATCTGTATACATAATATATATAGAACGACATTTGAAAATTATCCCGCATGTGTTTATTTTGAACGAAAAATCGAAATTTATTTTAAGGAGAAATAACGATTATTTCTAACCTTAGGGATGAATCGTAAAGATAGAGGCTGCTTGGCCGGCATTCATAGTTCTTCAAATAAAAGACACTTCGGCCAGTAAATCTTTTTATTGTCTCGACGTTTCGACAAAATTCTTTTGTCCTCAAAATTAGGACAAAATATTTTTTGTCGAAACTTAGGGATGAAGTATGAAAATATTAAAGTATTAAAATAAATTTCGATTTTTCGTTCAAAAGAAACACACAAGGGGGTCAGTGGAAAGCTGGTTAAACCGTTTGGTTTTCGACTACTACGACCCGGGTTCGATTCCCGCATTGGACACTTTTTTCTGATTAAAAAAAATGATCCAATGGCCCCCGATTCTTGCAAAAGTCCAACCCCACCAGCGAGTGCAAGTAACCAAACGGGGCTCTGGCACATTTGTAAGTGCAAAGTCGAACTGCTTTTCACATGTGTAGACATGTGGTGCACTTACAGTAAAAGCAGTTGCTAACTACCCACCATGATTATCATGGCCTGTACCACGTGTACTAGGGATAATAAAAAAAAAAAAACATGCGGGATAATTTTCAAATGTCGTTCTACAATCATAAGCCGCATTACATTGTATTATAAAATACATAATATATGTCAAATTATTTACTTTTTTTTCCAAAGAATGGCGTATTTTCCCTCTTTTTGACAATTGGATAATTACCCAATGGTACCACAGATGGTACCAGATGTCTATATATTCATTGATTTCGTGTTAAGATGGAAATACAATTTTATTTTTTATTTGCGTCATTCTGATTTCTATACAAATTAGCTTAGAGAACAGTATAAATATACCCGAAATACTTGCATTGAGCAATTCTTTTCCGCAATAATTTAATCTTCCGGAATGATTTGAACATAAGGCGTGCCATCTATATACACAAAAATGACATACACTCATAGACAAAACTTAAGGAAGTGGAAGGTCTTTGATGTCGCCGGTCGTATGTTATTATTTTATTTATTTATATTTTTAGAGACAGAGGCAATTTTGTTCACACATGGTTATCTCACGTGTCTTCAATAAAGGTCACTATGTATCAAATATGATATAAACTCATTGGAAAAAATCTCAAGAAAGTTGAAAGCCTTTGATGTCGCCGGTCGTATGCTATTTATTATTTTTTTTTTTTTTAAGGAGACGGAGGCAATTTTGTTCACACTTAGTTATCTCATGTGTCTTCAATAAAGGCTACTCTGTATCAAATATCTTTCAGAGTTATTGTCTGAATCCCGATATACATGCTAAAAGGTACAACTTCCTTAAATATGTGTCCATGAGTGTATATTGGTTATCTCGTGTGTCTTCAATAAAGGTCACTGTAATATCTTTCAGAGTTATTGTCTCAATCTCGATATACATGCTAAAGGTGCAACTCCTCAAGTTTTGTCCATGAGTGTATATTGGTTATCTCGTATGTCTTCAATAAAGGTCACTGTAATATTTTTCAGAGTTATTGTCTCAATCTCGATATACATGGTAAAAGGTACAAATTCTTTAAGTTTTGTCAATGAGTGTATACTTATGAAAAGACTTATAAGAAATTTCTCTTTAATTGGTTATAATAGATGATAAAATAAGGAGAAAAACGTTTCTTTAATGAACGGATTCGTGACAAGCTTTCGGGCTGTCAAGCCCTTCAACAGGTACAATGAAATGTGAGTAGACAGAACTATATAAAAGAATCGATCTATGAGATAATTAGCATATATGATATAGATGGCGTAATGATAAAATGAATCGAAATTAATATTGTTGTTTTGTATAACTACTTTTGTAAAATATAAAAATTATGGTAATAATAAAATTTAAAACATAAATAAAGCTAAAACGGACGGAGATATTAACATAATTTTAGGAGAAATAAAGTATGACCATATGGATATGGGTAAAACCAAACAATGGAAAGAAAAATATACAGAAATAACGATAAAAGCGTCATACCAGAGGGAAATAATGATTAAATCCGCCATCAGCGGAATCTTAGGACTGTGGAAAAGAAAGAACCAGTGGGGGGGGGGGGGCTCATGGAAAAATTAGGTTTTTTAATAGCCGGCCTATAGATTCATACATATGTCATGATACTGCTTTGGTAAATCAATATGTCTATTAATACTATTATTGTTAATGGATAAAATTGCTTCTAAAATTAATCTTTGGTATTTGTTATTGATATTGGAATACAGGGTAGTAGGGGAGGATAAATTGAAGGAGTGGCCAGTGATGTTGATGTGGTTATATATGAGAGATCTATTGTCTTTATTGGAGATGCATCTACCGTGTTCAGTCATCCTGGTGGCCACGGATCTACCGGTCTCGCCTATGTAGGAAGCATTGCAATCGTTGCACGAGACCGAGTAGACCGAGCCACCAGAAGACCGAACAACGGCAGATCTGTGTAGGCGGGTGATAGGGTGTCTAAGAATGGTACCTATATACCACTAATTATCAAAATTTATATATATATATATATATATATATAACATCAATATAAAAAAACTATAATAAAACTGGAATCAATCCTTAAAAAATCCCCAATCAGTTATATACGTATAGTTAAAATTTAGCTCAACATTTTAATCCGCTCTTAATTTTTTTATAAGTTACCAAAGATCTATTCAAATTTGAAGTGTGTAACAGGTGGACGTGAAAAAAAGGTTAAAAACCCCTGTAATATAAGATAGAGATAGAAGCTAATTCATTAAAAATTCCCCTTTAAAACTATTTACAAATTAATAAGCTAATAAAAAGACTCCGGAAAGACAATAAATATCACGAAGCAGATGTTCAAAAAAAAAAGAAGAACAAGTAAGAGAACAAAGGGGAAGGAAAACAGACGAAGAGAACAAAAAACTCGGGGAGTAGTCACTAAAGGAAAACTAGGGAGATTTAATTAAAAAGATAGTTTGTGTCCCCCCAGCAAAGTTTGATGCCATCACAATATCAATTAAAGTGGGTAATTAGTGACACAACCCTTCATTACTGGAGGCTGTTGATTGATATTTGATGGTAGTAATTTAGGAAGGCAGTCTAATTCTCGATATTTTTTTCTCTTTGCAAGATTTACTGGAGATAAGAAGGTAATTGTGAAGAATCTTTGGAACACGGAAGTTTGAAACTTGATGGCTTAGATAGCCATTTATTGGTTGATTAACTTGATCCATATATATATATATATTTCGTAGCTGGTCGTGGTCAAATGAAAGGACGCAACCAAGAATTAGTTCCAGCCAAGCGAACAGCGCACCCGCGATGTCTGCCACCTTTATTTTTTTGTACCGTTTTTATAGATGGATGAATTTGCATATTTACATTTTAACACAAGCGTAACATATTTACATACTTATTTTGACGAAAATAAATTATATCTCTTGGCATTAAAACTATACAAATTATGATATATACATATTTGTATTACGATGCTAGCGCACCATCTGTTATAAAATACCCATTCCAAGAGTCTAACAACAGTATCACTATAAAAGGAAGATCGAAAAATGCAATATAACAGCGGTATGATAGATTAAACTGGCGAAACCGCTGGGAGGGTTCACTAATGATGAGCCAGGCCCTCCCATTAATTTTTCCATTGCAGTAAGGGCAGTAGATATTGTTTAATTTCAAAAAGATTCATACGCATCTAAAATAGTTTCTAATTTTCATATACATATCTACATATTACCTTATTATAATCACTAATTTCAATGGATATCTGTGGAGGAGAGGTATAAACTGTTGCTTTTCAACCGCCAAGAACCGGGGTCGGATCCCACAATTGGCACTTTTGAAACTTGCTGGATTTGTTAGCCATTCATTGGTTGATGATCTCAATCCTGATATATATACATATTTACATACTACCTTATTATATTCACTTATTTCAATGGATATCTGTGGAGGAGTTGTATAAAATGTCGCTTTTCAACCGCCAAGAACTGGGGTCGAATCCCACAATTGGCACTTTTGAAACTTGTTGGATTTGTTAGCCAATTCATTGGTGGATTAACTCGATCCTGATATATACATATTTACATATTACCTTATTAACA
>CP092863.1:149912161-149940466 GCA_030710605.1 Cordylochernes scorpioides | reverse complement strand
GAATGTAAGATAAAAAATCCAACAATGAAGAGAAATAATATAAAAAGCCAACAGAGTGAATGTAAGATTAAAAAGCCAACAATGAAGAGTGAATGTAATATAAAAAGCCAACAATGAAGAATGAATGTAAGATAAAAAGCCAACAATGAAGAGTGAATGTAATATAAAAAGCCAACAATGAAGAATGAATGTAAGATAAAAAGCCAACAATGAAGAGTGAATGTAAGATAAAAAGCCAACAATGAATAGTAAATGTAATATAAAAAGCCAACAATGAAGAATGAATGTAAGATGAAAAGCCAACAATGAAGAGTAAATATAATATAAAAAGCCAACAATGAAGAGTGAATGTAAGATAAAAAGCCAACAATGAAGAGTAAATGTAATATAAAAAGCCAACAGAGTGAATGTAAGATAAAAAGCCAACAATGAAGAGTGAATGTAATATAAAAAGCCAACAATGAAGAATGAATGTAAGATAAAAAGCCAACAATGAAGAGTGAATGTAATATAAAAAGCCAACAATGAAGAATGAATGTAAGATAAAAAGCCAACAATGAAGAGTGAATCTATCTATATATATAAAATTGAATGTCTGTTTGTCTGCACTCTATAGATTCAAAAACCATACATCCAATCGCCGTGAAATTTTGGGATATTATTAGGTATATCACCGGGAAGGTTTTTGAAAATAATTTCCTGAATATCTTGAATATCCTTAGAGTTATTTGCAGATTTGTATATTTAACTCGCAAGCAGCGCCCCCATTGTGACGATGATAACAATATATCGAGAGATTCAAATTTACGAGTTTCAAATTATCAAAATATATCTTTTTTTTTTTTAATTAAGTTTTTAGAGAATTGTTTTAAACAAATGTTCGCTAGACAAACCTTTACTCGGGTAAAACCCCGGGCGAAGCCGAGTACGTTTTATAAGTTTATAGAGAATTGTTTTAACAAATGTTCGTTAGACAAACATTCACTCGGGTAAAACCCGGCGAAGCCGGGCACATCCGCTAGTTTAATATATATATATAAGTTAAAAATTCAGCAAACGAAATATCGGAAATATTTTTCATTATTATTTTTTTATTAATCCAAAATAATAAATATATAAAGGTTAAAAATGGAGCACACGTTGATGCAATCTGAAAGAGATTTGAGATTGAAACTGATTTTTATTTCAAAGTCCATATAATATTATATAAGATTAAATACAGAATAATATAAATATGAATAAATAAGATTATATAATGATAAATATAGGAATAAATTGATATAAATAGATAAAACAATTGATAAATATATATATATATAAATATATATACAAGGCGGAAATCTGGAAGAGGACCAATGAAGTATATATAAATAGGGGCGGTAAAGAAGACGAATGGTTAGTCTGCTGCCATTTAATTACGACCAATCAATATCCTGTATTTATGATGAGTGTTCACGCGATGGATTCCAATCCTATATATATGTATATTTGACCTTATCCCTTCCTTCTTTGCTTCATTTTTTTCAGAGATGATTAATAGAAGGCATATAGTTTTTTTTGTCAAAATTCGAAAACTATTTTAAACACGTATGATTCTTTTTAAATTAAACAATTTCTACTGCCCTTACTGCAATGGAAACATTAAATGGAGGGCCTGACCTCATCATTGGTGAACACTCCCAGCGGTTTCGCCAGTTTAATCTACCATACCGCTGTTATATTGCATTTTTGGAACTTCCTTTTATAGTGATACTGTTGATAGACTCTCTTGGAATTAATTTCAAAAAGAATCTTACGCGTTTAAAATAGTTTCGAATTTTGATAATAGATGGCGCGTTAGTGCATCATAGTTTTTTTGTATCTAATTTGATTAAAAATGTTTCTGTGTTTTCTATTATCTGATCGACATCTTGACAATCTTGACATCTAAAGTCAATATATAAGATAAAGGCCTCTTTGACGTAAATTATAAAAAATTGTTGAATTCTTTTGTGTCTCTTGAAAGTTCAAATTGTGGTTTATTTAAGTAAATGACTAATTTATAATACAACTAGACGGGTGACCCGGGCTTCGCCCCGGGATTGACCCGTGTGCATATCTACCCGAGTGATATATATTTAGATAAGATTTTTTTTTATAATTGTTTGTTATTTATTTATTTATGCTTATGAGGTGATACAGCAGCGTATTTACAATTAGAGAGGAGACAAAATGAATTAAATCTAGAAAAAAGAAGTGAGGACATATCGGTCATTAAAGTCTGAGAGGCAAGGCCAATTGTTTGTTATTAGCATTATCTATTTGTTTGCATCAGCATAATTTAATCTAATCTTTGATAGAGGGCGCTGTTCGTGAGCTAAGTAGAATAATTTGAATATATAGTTTTAATAATTGATTTATATATATTTTTAAAATAGCCTATCGTCTTCCCCGTATTTTTTTTACCTATGTATGGAAATTTTGGTTTGAATTAGTGAACTACTGCGAATTTGTATACCGGACATACAAACAAACAAACATTGATTTTTATATAAATTACAATATAATATGACTTGGGATTGTAAAACGACATTTGAAAATTATATCGAAAGTGTTTCTTTTCAACGAAAAAATCATATTTTTTTTTTTTAAGGAGAAATAACGATTAATTTCTAACCTTAGGAATGAGGTATGAAAGGATGAATTGTGAAGAGTAATGATAAACGGAAAAATAAAAGTGTTCAGGGATAGGAAAAATGACTAATTGTCAAATTAAGAAAAAAAAAGAGACATCTCCTTATCGTTCAACTGAAAGTTGCTGATGGCTTACGCCATCTATCGGAATAAATATCAATTATTCGTTGATTTTTTAAATTAATTATTCCAGAATTAGACACAAATACCCATTCTTGATTATTTTCTAATGTATCATATCTGATCATTTCTAATTGTGAAATGCCATGATGAATCATGGAATTATATCGAGTTTACATATGCTATGTATGTAAAAAATAAATAAAACACACAAAAAGATAAATAATAAGAAGAAATCACCTATTTCGTCGAAATAGAATCAAAACATGTGCGCCGTCTATTGACGGTCTCTGCAAATTAGCATGAATCGGATCGTTGACAATGCCACAACACCAGCTTTGGAAAAAATTCGGAAAACTCGTTCTGGAGACTATGATTTCGGATTAATGGCCTTCTTCAGTACAGGGTGGGCTTTAATTTCATGCTATCTAAAGAGAGAGAGAGAGAGAGAAAATAGAGATAACCCGGGCTCCTGGAGCATAAATCGCCAACTACCCGGGCGTATACTACGTATCCCACGTGGTCTAGTGGCTAGGATATCTGGCTTTCACCCCAGAAGACTCGGGTTCTATTCCCGGCGTAAGACTTTTTTTTTGTCAATCTCACTCCCCATGCTGGGGTATCAACGCCAGATTTGACTCACGTGGAGAAAATCTTGAGGATTTTGATATCCAAAGAATAAACACTCGGATTTTCCTGGAAAATCTCTTAAAGATTTCTTGAAAAAAAGCCATGGTCCACCTGTGCTGTGTGAGCAGAAGAGTTTAAATTGACTGTTCCATTATATGTATGTTCCATACGTAAATACCTGTTTTTTTTTTCTCTTTTCGCTCACCACTTCTTCTATCCATATTTCCAAATCCATATTCTTATTTTCCATAGGATCATTCAAATAATAATCTGTATATATTCATCATGTGTATATAATCTTTCTCCATTTTTAGCCCTTTGTATATTTCCCACTTTCATAGGTTTCTCCGTCTTGTAACCCCAAAGAGAATCCTCTGTAAGACCAGTGTGTCTTAATAAAGGTTTTGTGTGTGTGTTTTTTTTTGTGATATCCAAAGAATAGCTGGTACAGAACAAGTAGGGCCAATTCTATGAACATAATATAGATAGAGATTTTGATGAGGCAGTTTTTTTTTTGTGTGATAAGTTTCCACTCCAGGAAAATTTCCATCAACCTCTCTTTTTTTTTTCCTAGCTCAACATCTCGAAAATAAATTTTAAAATATCAGATACAAAATTGATACCTAAAAATTGAATTTTTCTAACAGATTTTTTTATATAAGGGTTTTATTTTATAAACATTTTATATTATTTTTGTTACCGAATATTCTGGGCCGCGGTTTTTTTTAAATAAAATATATAAAACTTTTTTTACTTTTACCTACCTTGAGGAATATCTCAGTGGGGATTTAAATATGATTTCAGCGTATAGATAAAAAAAAAGTTTTTTTTTTGGCTTATCCCTAGTACACGTGGTACAGGCCATGATAATCATGGTGGGTGGTTAGCGACTGTTTTTACTGTAAGCGCACCACATGTCTACACATGTGAAAAGTCGACTTTGCACTTTCAAATGTGCCAGAGCCCCGTTTGGTTACTTGCACTCGCTGGTGGGGTTGGACTTTTGCAAGAATCGGGGGCCATTGGAGCATAACAAACAAGTGAAGGCAAATAACTAAAAAATATCCTAAACGCCTTTTTAGCAAACCTGAGTATCAAAAGAGAAAACTAAACGTAGGAAATACGTAATAAAAGTAGCACCTCTCCCTTTAAAAATACATTTAACCAATGCAGTTAGTTTACATGGTATACAGAACGACTTTTTGTGGTGGCTCATTCTACACTCAAGGACAGAACTTAAGGAAGTTGTACCTTTTAGCATGTATATCGGGATTGAGACAATAACTCTGAAATATATTACAGTGACCTTTATTGAAGACACACGAGATAACCAATATACACTCATGGACAAAACTTAAGGAAGTTGTACCTTTTAGTATGTATATCGGGATTCAGACAATAACTCTGAAATATATTACAGTGACCTTTATTGAAGACACACGAGATAACCATATACACTCATGGACAAAACTTAAGGAAGTTGTACCTTTTACCATGTATATCTGGATTCAGACAATAACTCTGAAAGATATTACAGTGACCTTTATTGAAGACACACCGAGATAACCAATATACACTCATGGACAAAACTTAAGGAAGTTGTACCTTTTAGCATGTATATCGGGATTGAGACAATAACTCTGAAAGATATTGCAGTGACCTTTATTGAAGACACACGTGATAACCAATATACACTCATGGATAAAACTTAAGGAAATTGTACCGTTTATCGGATTCATACAATAACTCTGAAAGATATTACAGTGACCTTTATTGGAAACACATCAGGCGACCAGTAACATCAAAGACTTTCCAATTCCTTAAATTTTGTCTATGAGTATATATATGGCATATTCCACATGTACACCTGTTAATTGTTTCGTTATAAAAGAAAGATAAGGAAAATTTCTGGGGAGAATATCTAAAACAAACAAAACGATATCTTCACCGTACACAACTGGGTTGATCAAATCATCACCATCAGATAATTTTATACCATTAAATACGTATATGGCACAGAGATATTGTTGTCTATATACCAATCTGTTTATGAGCTCAATTATCTTAATTAGGTTTTCTTGTATATAAATTTAACTCAGAACTACGTGAAAACTTTCTCCATTGAATATTTAAAAATAGAAATGAAAATTAAGGAGAAAAGATTTTTATTCATGGTAGATGTATCAACAATAAAGATAGCAGATCCCTCATATACGAACACACACTTAATACTGGCCATTCTTTCAATTTAGCTTCTCCCACCACCCTATACACCAACATTCCCAGTAAACACCAAAGATTAATCATAGAAGCCAATTTATCCATTTCCAAAAACAGTATTAACCGTCACATTGATTTACCTGCCCAATACCATGATATATGTAGTAATTTAAAAACGGATAAACCTCCCCGTCTATTATGGTGTGGTCGCTGATGGCGGGTTGAACAGTTGATAGTTTTTTAGCGCCGATTCAGGTTACTTCCCGGATTCATGTTTTACCATAGCCGTTCTGCAATTTGCATCGTTTTTAAGTTTTGTAATTTTTTAACATTTTTCACGATTAGCATGCTTACGTAGTTGTTATATATCAATAATTTAGATATGCAAAATTTTACCTGAATTGTATTTTCGCCGTACTATATACATCACATATGCAAATATAGCTCAAATAGATTCCTATATAAAGTCATTGGTTACCTTAGTTTGCTACCTGTTGAAGGGCGTGACTGCCCGAAAGCTTGTTACACGTTTATCTGAATAAAAATCTTTTCTCCTTAATTTTCATTTCTATTTTTATAAATTTAACTATTAATATTAAATGTAATTAGATTTTACTTTTTTTTTTTTAAACACAAGGTAATAAGACCAAATAAATAAATAATGTGTGACGTTTCGGTAACAGCGTTGTTACCATTTTCAGACAAAAATACTGAATGAGAAATTTTACCACAACATGCTGTTACCGAAACGTCACACACTATTTATTTGGATTTGGTCTTATTAACTTGTGTTTATAATCTATAATCCAAATTGTGCCTTATCATCTTTTTTTTTTCACCCACAGAGACTCCGTGGTAAATCCAGGTATAAGAAATTTATTTTCCTCCAATTTACCCATCTATTTATTAGCTTGATTGTCTTAATTAAGTTTTCCTGTTTATAAATTTCATATTACCATTAAATGTGATTGATTAGCTTTAAAAATTATAATAATAACAATGCTTATTACAGGTATTATTACTGTTATTCCTGTATGTATCCTACATTTCTACTTGGAGAATTTATTTAATCATATTTATATTTATTCTGTATCTAACCTTATATAATCTTATATGCACATTGAAATAAATCAGTTTCAATCTCTATCTCTCTCTCTCTCTTTTTTTTTTTGGGGTTATTTTTGAGTTGTCAACAATTCTGTGTTCTGTCAGTAACTTGACAGAGGTGAGGTCTCCCATGTAACTTTTCGTGTTTCAGTTTCCATATATGAAAGTTTTTTTTTACCATTTTAATATTGAAAAAATAGTACAAATGTGATATTTTACTGGGATAAGGTGCATAAATTATAAAAAAAGGCATCTCCTTATCGTGCAACTAAAATTTGCTGATAGCTTGCACCATCAATCGGAATAAATATCAACTATTCTCGTTGATTTTTAATAATTGGCCAATTCTGGAATAATTAAAAATCAACGAGAATAGTTTATATTTATTCCGATCGATGGCGCAAGCCATCAGTAACTTTTAGTTGCACGATAAGGAGATCCCTTTTTCATTTTAATATTGTATTGGTTTATTTAAGTTGAGTCTTCCTGTCAAATATGCACATTTCAAGCCCTATTTGAGAGCCCTACCATCAACCATGTGGTCTGTACTTGGGATAAGTGGAAAGAGAGTTGAGTTGACACCAACACCGTGAGGAATGTCAATTATAACCGACAATGGTAACAGATACCTTCTTTAATTACACCCCACGTGATTAACGTCCGCCTCTCTTTCTCCCCAAAAAACGACAGAAGTTGGAAGTCTAGAACACTGACTACCTAACGCTATGTAAGTATGTAAATATATTGTCGCGTTGCAAAACTAGACGCGAGGAGAGGTAAACACGAACAGACTTTATTCTCTTTAACAACGGTCTCCTCTAAAATTATGAAAAAGACATCTATTTATCGTGCAACTGAAAGTTGCTGATGGCTTACGCCATCTATCTGAATAAATATCAACTATTCTCGTTGATTAGTTGATATTTATTCCGATAGATGGCGCAAGCCATCAGCAAATTTCAGTTGCACGATAAGGAGATGCCTTTTTCATAATTTATGAACCTTATCCCAGTACAATATCACATTCGTACTATTTTTTCCTCTAAAATTGTATGTAACGCGCATTTATATAGCTATGACCTTATTCAAAACTATGTAAATCAATACACTCAAAATTATGTAAATAAATTAACCACGTTACAATATTTTCACGGTAGAGAAGACAAGTATTCCAAAAGTTTAATTAAAAATAATTTATTAATTAAATCTATAGAATGCAAACTATTTTAAATTAATTTTACAAGTGATAATCTACAAGAATGGTATAGGGTAATGGCTATGCAAATATTTATGATGATAAACTGACAACATAGTAATAAAAATAATTATTCTATAGCAATATATATTTCCATATCTCTCAATCATAGAGATTGTTTCAAATATGGAACTGATCCTGAATCAATACACAGTATGTTTTTTTTTAGTATTCTCTCGGAGTACCTATTTCAACCTCTTTTCCTGATATGATAATGTTTTCAATTTAGTGCATATATGCAAGTAAAGAACAGCCTGATAACAAGAAACATTCCTAATCGGGAAAATAGAGAGATTTGTTTTTCGGAGATTTCACTCTTCAGTGTAGCATATATAAGTAGAATGATCCAATACAATATTAGAATTCTAAAGAGAAGCGGTCTGATAGATTAAATTAGCGAAACCGCTGGGAGGGTTCACAACTGATGAGCCAAGCCCTCCCAATATATATATATTTTTTATCGCAGTAAGGACAGTAGAAATTTGATTTATGGATGAAAAAAACATTCGCGTCTTAATGTTTTCATTTGTCAGCATTAGAAGTATTTGAAATGTGAATCAGGATGGGCGAATTGAAAGAATAAAAGTTTAACAAGATTCAGAATTAGAAGTCTTCAAAACTTCGGGACTGGACTGTTTCAAATTCACATTAATAGGTACCGCTCAACAAGAGCAACCCAGTTCATGATAATTGAAACAGTGAATAATATGTGAAGGTTATTCATATATTAAACAAATTTTAACGCGGGATTCAATCCCGGTTCTTGGCTGTCGGGAATCGAGTGTGTTACCCTCTCCCATCCACCGACTTATTGTATGGAATCGAGCGTGTTACCCTCCCATCCACCGACTTATTGTCTGGAATCGAGTGTGTTACCCTCCCATCCACCGACTTATTGTCTGGAATCGAGTGTGTTACCCTCCCATCCACCGACTTATTGTCTGGAATCGAGTGTGTTACCCTCCCATCCACCGACTTATTGTCTGGAATCGAGTGTGTTACCCTCCCATCCACCGACTTATTGTATGGAATCGAGTGTGTTACCCTCCCATCCACCGACTTATTGTATGGAATCGAGTGTGTTACCCTCCCATCCACCGACTTATTGTCTGGAATCGAGTGTGTTACCCTCCCATCCACCGACTTATTGTCTGGAATCGAGTGTGTTACCCTCCCATCCACCGACTTATTGTATGGAATCGAGTGTGTTACCCTCCCATCCACCGACTTATTGTCTGGAATCGAGTGTGTTACCCTCCCATCCACCGACTTATTGTCTGGAATCGAGTGTGTTACCCTCCCATCCACCGACTTATTGTATGGAATCGAGCGTGTTACCCTCCCATCCACCGACTTATTGTCTGGAATCGAGTGTGTTACCCTCCCATCCACCGACTTATTGTCTGGAATCGAGTGTGTTACCCTCCCATCCACCGACTTATTGTCTGGAATCGAGTGTGTTACCCTCCCATCCACCGACTTATTGTATGGAATCGAGTGTGTTACCCTCCCATCCACCGACTTATTGTCTGGAATCGAGTGTGTTTACCCTCCCATCCACCGACTTATTGTCAGGAATCGAGTGTGTTACCCTCCCATCCACCGACTTATTGTCTGGAATCGAGCGTGTTACCCTCCCATCCACCGACTTATTGTCTGGAATCGAGCGTGTTACCCTCCCATCCACCGACTTATTGTCTGGAATCGAGCGTGTTACCCTCCCATCCACCGACTTATTGTCTGGAATCGAGCGTGTTACCCTCCCATCCACCGACTTATTGTCTGGAATCGAGCGTGTTACCCTCTCAAACTTCGGGAAAGGAACAAGAGGTCTGTTGAAGATCATAAAATATAGAAGAATTGAATAGGACAATAGTTATGGGGAAATGGATGAACAAAGTTCTGGAGGGTAAAATGAATTGAAAGATTAGGAAGAGAATTGGACTAATGGAATGTATGGGAAGTTATGAAGAGGAAACCTCAAGAAAGAAAAGAATTTCTATAGAAAATATTTGATAATATTACAATTATAACTTGCATAGAGGGTGGATGAAAGGATGGTCTAAACCGTTAGTTTTCGACCGCTACGATCCGGGATTGAATCCCTCATTGGGCATTTTTTTATAATTAAAAAAAATGCTCCAATGGCCTCTGATTTTTGAAAAAGTCCAACCCCACCAGCGATTTCAAGTAATCAAACGGGGGCTCTGGCACATTTGTAAGTGCAAAGTCGAACTGCTTTTCACATGTATAGACATGTGGTGCATTTACAGTAAAACAGTCGCCAATTTCTACCCACCATGATTATCATGGCCTGTACCGCGGGATACTAGGGATAAGTAACTAAAAATACTTGCATATCTTTATTAAAAACTAAACAAATTAGCGAGCTTTCGAGCGTATAAACGGATATTTGGCTTCTTATTCGAAAGCTCGCTAGTTCAGCTTAAATAATGATATGCAAATTAAGAGCAACAAAAGTAAAGTAAAAGCCAATAAAACTCAGGGTATTTACACTTTCTAATTCCAATCCAGATACCAAATTATACCTCGCACCATAATCTCTAAACTTTTCGCCTATCTTCAAGTCAATTATAAAAGGAACGGTAAATTGGGTGTTGACTCAATTAAAATAACTAGCCAATCACAAATTATCTCACTAATTGCCTAATTCTTATTGGCCCTGAATGTAACGGGAAGAAATGACCGTGCCTTAATCTTCAGTCATTATAGACACTCGCTGAATTTTTAACTGTCGAACTGTCCCAAGGGAGATTGTGTGAGTACATCACACTTAATTACGTAAATAGCTTTCAAATAGATTTAACACTTTGAAATATATTTTAGAGTGAAACTAATTTACAAAAATCACCAACATAGTTGCATATAGAGCAAGATGACCGTTAAACCCGAAACGTTTTTTTTTTGCCTATCCCTAGTACACGTAGTACAGGCCATGATAATCATGGTAGGTAGAAGTAGGCGACTGCTTTTACTGTAAGTGCACCACATGTCTACACATGTGAAAAGCAGTTCGACTTTGCACATACAAATGTGCCAGAGCCCCGTTTTGGTTACTTGCACTCGCTGGTGGGGTTGGACTTTTGCAAGATTCGGGAGCCATTGGAGCATTTTTTTTTTAACAGAACAAAGTGTCCAATGCGGAAATCGAACCGGGGTCGTAGCGGTCGAAGACCAACGGTTTAGACCATCCTTCCACCGACCCCCACCTGAAACGTGTAGGTGTGGATGCCTTTTTTACTCATTTAGGAAAGGTTTAGGACAATATATTGTCGCGTGTTCCCCATCTGGTTCTTCGCAACGACGCCGTTTCTTCCTCCGTGGATTACCTATACTGGCTCCGTTGCTTCTCCTCTGCAGCTCTACCCTGCAGACAGCCCAAAGACCCTCTGAGAACCACCACTCAAATGAATCTCCTTTCCTCTGGCAGTATCTCTCGGCCTTACCACTGGTGGAGGGACACGAGAGACTTACCAGAAGAGTAACTACTGTATTGTTGGAGAGAGTGTCATAACAGTAACCGGCAACAAGATTGCTAACACTCTTCTTGTATTTTAATATTTAATCCACATTACATAAGAACTCAGACCCAGATCAGCAGCTTTACACACCCAAGATAGTTGACATTGCTGCTGCTGTGATGGAGATGCATGGAGATATCTGAGGCTCTTCTTTGGACACGACAACAACAACATAAGAACTCGAATATCAATTAACGGATATTTACAGTAATTTACATACCAGAGCCAATATAAAGAGCTATTTTAAATTATCAGCCCCAGGAAACAGGACTACAAAAGTAGGAGACTCCCACACCAGTCAGAAATAAACTATAGCGCGATCTATTGGCGAATGTTATAATTGTTTTCAGGCTGATACTCGTCACAATATTGTGGCTAAGATATAATTTATTAAATTACGAAACTATTTTAGACGCGTAATATTCTTTTTAAAATAAAACAATTGCTACTGCCCTTACTGCAATGCAAAAATTAAAGGAAGTACCTGGCTCATCAGTGGTGAACCCTCCCAGCGGTTTCGCCAGTTTAATCTACCATACCGCTGTTATATTGCATTTTTGGAACTTCCTTTTATAGTGATACTGATGTTTCATAAATTCATTAATAGTTTCATAATTTGATAACAGATGGCGCGCTAGTTCATCGTAAAATAATTTATTATTTAATTTAATTATTCAATGAAAATATTTGGAAACAGATTTAAAATTTTACATTTTCTATATAAGTCATCATTTAGTTACCTAGCTTGCTTGTTTGATATTCTCTAGCTGTAGATAGTTTGGTTGATAATTGTCAACTACTCACTCCTCACTTTCTTACTGCTACTCTTTTTGTGTTGTTTTTCTTGCTTCCCTCTTTCTCTTTCTTGTTTTTTTTTCTTCTGTCTATATCGTTGTTTCCTTTGTCTCACTGCTTTGTTCTTATGCATACCTCTGGTGAATCCTGTATAGGGTCAGTGACCCTAAATAAAGGCTTTTTGTTGTTGTTGTTGATAATTGTCAACTAATCGTGCTGACGTCATCAATAAATACTGTTACATCTCCAGATATACAAAGACCTGATTTCTACGCTACAATATACAGATGGCTATATTTTGTATATTTCTCCTTTTCCTCCAATTTACCGAGATTAATTTATTAGCTTAATTGTCTTAATTAAGTTTTCCTGTATTTCATATTACCATTAAATATGGTTAGCTTTAAAAAAAAAGTAATAACATTGCTTATTACTGGTGTTTTTACTGTTATTCCTACATGTACCCTATCTTTCTACTCGGAGAATATGTATAAGACTGAAAGGTCTTAATAAAGCTTTTTGTTGTTGTTGTTGTTATATATAGATGACATATCTCAATGTTTTATATTTAATTGTCCATTCCGGTTAGAATATTATCCTATATATTGTTACACCATGATTAATGGCGTATTTTTTATATTATTTTTAATATATTTGAAATTTAAATTATATATTTATTTATTTTTATATTCTATGATATTTATTTAAAACAGATTATTTAGATTATCATCATTTGTATTTAGGTACACGTGTGACTTCACTGCTCTCTTTGATGTGAGAAAAATAAATAAATTATTCTGGAGGCTACTTAAAGTAGACTTATCTCATTATTCCCTTATATAAATTTGTAGGATGGTTGAAACACGCTCTGGAAAGATGCAAGACACGTCTGAGGAGAGACTCAAGACTGAAGAATCTGCCAAACCGCAGCCCAGTGCAACAATTGGTAGAGATGCAAGTGCCGACCCAGTTGTTTTGAACCCCAACATAGACATCCCCAAATATGATGGAACAGAAGACCCTCGCCCATGGATTGAGTCCCTTGAAGAAATTGGCTTCCTGTACCACTGGCAGAATATATTATTTCTCGCTATGCAGCCATGAACATGATTGGTAGCGCCAAAACCTGGCTGGACCTACACAAGATAAGTTTTACCAGCTGGGAACATTTCAAGAGCCCGCCTAATTCAGGATTTTGGCTCAGACGCCAACAAAGAAGAATTGAAGATGAGGCTGAACAGAATGCAGCAGTGGAATGAACCTGCAATCAGGTTTGCAGAGGATATCCTGGTTCTGTGCAACAAGGTCGATCCCCAAATGGAAGAAGAGAATAAAATAAATTGGGTTATTGGAGGGTTAAAGAAAGAATACTCTTTTGCCCTCTACTTAAACCCTCCTAAGAATACCAACGAACTCCTAAGATTGTGTAAAAAGATGGATTTGTTTGAAAATAATTATCAAGAACGTATAGAAAAATCAAAGGCTCTATATAATGGACCACGCTCTCCTCGTTCCCATCATCAAGAGCAATGGAAGAACGCTCCGTCGTTCAGAAGACCAGACCAGAACACCTCCAAGCCACAGGCCCCCGCTCCGAGGTACTACCAGAACACCCCCCAAGCCCCAGGCCCCCGCTCAGAGGTACTACCAGAACAAGCCGCTGCCCCAGGTATCTGCCCCTAGACGATTTTACACTCCCATTCATGAGCCAAAACCGGTCTACCCAAGGAAAACATACAATAAGAGTCCAGATTCAAACAGGAATAGGACAGAAGACGGAAGACCAATATGTTTCAAGTGTAACAAGCCAGGACACGTAGCGCGGTATTGCAGAGTCAAGTTTGTGAGGATCGTAGAAGAGGACCCCTCAGTTTCCCAAGACAAGAGCCAAGAAAACCTTCAAATGGACGAAAGGAAAGATTATACACGGCCTCGCCTCTATGCGGATGTTTGTAATGACACACAAACGAATATTCCTACACGGAATAGATATTCCGTGTTGGAAGATTTAAACTAAGTGTCGCGCCTGATTCCTTCAATCAAAGCAAGTCGACCATAAATGGAATTAGAAAGTTGGACCCTAGGTACAAAATTAATATTAATGTGGACAAGATAGGGTTATGCGAAGCTTTGATTGATACAGGCGCCGATCTTTCAGTGGTCGACCTAAGAACAGCACTTTTTGCTGGCCGTGAAATAAATAGTCTCACTAAAACGTGTTCAGGACCCGATGGGAAAAAATTAGATATGGTAGGTAGCATTATTTTAGATTTAAAAATTGATGACACTGAATTATCCCACGAATTTGTAGTAATGGACGCGCATCTACGAACTCTTATTCTTGGACGAGATTTCCTTAAAAAAATGAATGCTAAAATTGATTGTAAACGAGAAACGATAAAATATAATTTGATGAGTAATCATGACGTAAGCAATTATGATCTAAAAAAAATAAAGAGCACTACAGATACCGTTATACCTAAACTATCTATTAAATTGATTAGGGCCTCAATAGAAGCAGAGGATGGCGAATATGTCATCGAAGAGAACAACAGAATGACTCAAACAAATGGTCTTCGATTGGCAAGAAGTTTGCTTACTGTCACGGGTAAGAAAACCCATATCTGGATAACGAACCCTTATCCTCGACCTTTAAAAATCATGAAAGACCAAACATTGGCTTATGGAAGTCTTCCTGCAGGGGTAAATTTTATAGAGAATAAAGAGAAGCAGAATGAAAATGACGAAATACAATTTCAAATAAACAAAAATTTATCATTTAAAGAACAAGAGAGGTTAAAACAAATTTTGGCCAAGTATACTGATTTGTTCTCATCGAGGTTAGGTAGGACCAATTTGGCAAAACATCAGATTCATACAGAAGACGCAAAACCGATAAAGCACAAGCCTTACCGGGTAAGCGCTAAGGAACGAACCATCATAAAGGATCAAATAGACGAGATGCTCGAAGAAGGAATAATTAGACAATCTTCAAGTCCCTGGTCCTTTCCCGTTATATTGGTCAAAAAAAGAGATGGCAAATACAGATTTTGTGTGGACTACAGGAAATTAAATGAAGTAACAGTGAAGGATGTTTATCCAATCCCAAGAATTGATGATGTAATGGATACTCTCCAAGGATCCAAGTACTTCTCAGCAATAGATCTCAAATCGGGATATTGGCAAGTCGAAATTGAAGAGAGAGACAAAGAGAAGACGGCTTTCACTACTGCACATGGGTTATATGAATTCAACGTAATGCCCTTCGGTCTATGCAACGCCCCTGCTACTTTTGAGAGGAACATGGACAATGTCCTCGGAAATCTGAGATGGCAGATTTGCCTTTGCTACCTGGACGATGTGATTATATACAGCTCGGACTTTCCAACCCACATTAAAAGACTTGAAGCTGTCCTCAGATGCTTCAGCGAATCTAATTTAAAACTGAACGCCAAGAAATGCAGATTTGCTTTCGAGGAACTTGAGATCCTTGGACATATAACCAACCAAGAGGGTATAAAACCTGCCGAATATAATATCAAAGCCGTTAGAGATTTTCCTCAGCCCAAGAAGGCCAAAGAAGTGCAATCATTCCTAGGAATGTGCTCATATTATAGAAAATTTATTAAAGATTTCTCATTAATCGCTGACCCATTGACCAGTCTCATCAGAAAAAATGTTCAATTTATCTGGACAGGAAAACAGGAAAGAATGAAAAGAAACTATGACAAAAAACACAACGAGAGAATCTATGAACCAGGACATTTAGTGGCAGTTTGGACACCAGTTAGGAAAATCGGAAAATGTGAAAAACTATTGAGAAAATATTTTGGCCCATATAGAATATTAAAGAAGCTGTCCAACGTAAATTACTTAATTGAACCAAAAGATAATCCTGGCCAAGACCCATTGATTGTCCATGTCTCAAGAATCAAACCCTATTTTGAAAGAATTGATGAGGTCAATCACGAGGACGTGACGACCTCTGGAGAGGGGGAAGTGTTACACCATGATTAATGGCGTATTTTTTATATTATTTTTAATATATTTGAAATTTAAATTATATATTTATTTATTTTTATATTCTATGATATTTATTTAAAACAGATTATTTAGATTATCATCATTTGTATTTAGGTACACGTGTGACTTCACTGCTCTCTTTGATGTGAGAAAAATAAATAAATTATTCTGGAGGCTACTTAAAGTAGACTTATCTCATTATTCCCTTATATAAATTTGTAGGATGGTTGAAACACGCTCTGGAAAGATGCAAGACACGTCTGAGGAGAGACTCAAGACTGAAGAATCTGCCAAACCGCAGCCCAGTGCAACAATATTTATTAGGAATAGAAAAAAATATTTTTTTGTTCTTCTTTTAGATTTGAAAGTAACAGTTGATTCGTTGAGTGTAATCAATATCAACTTGATTAATAGATATCATTGCCATCATAAAAAATATATTATTGAATTATTTTTTTAGCCTTTGTACGAATTATTTCAAACTTCTTTTATTTTATTAGAGAAGACGCTAAAATTCCTTGTCTAATGGATAACCTAACTCAATTTTTCTTCCTTTTTTTATTCAATTATAATAAATAAAGATTGATAATATCTCGATAGATTTTGATACCTTTATAAAAATATATATGTACTACCCATTTTTTTAGATAAAGAAAATTTTATTCTTAAATGAAGACATAATTGGAAATGATCTAGATGAAAATTTTTCCGAGAGGAAATTGACCTATGAAAGAAAAGTTCACCTCTCCCTTCAAAATATAAGCGTCAAAACTAGACGCCATCCATTGACCGCTAGTTTGAGGTCACAGGTCGTTGACAAAGCCACAACACCAGATCTGGCAAACTGAGCAGCGTCTATGGTTTCGGGATAATAGCCCTCTTCAGCACAAGTGGACGCTCCTCAATTGCCAAAATTGGTGTTGTGGCTTTATCACCGACACGAGATTGCTAGTTTGCAGCGACGATCAATAGATGGCGTCTATTTTTGACGTCTATTTTGACTGGAGAGGCAACAATTTTTTGATTTTATGGAAAAGATCTGGTAACAAAAATTGTAACGGAATATGGAATAATATTCTAGGACACAAAATTCGGTCAAATTTCTGTCTTTTGTTGAGCATCGGTCGATTAATTCCTAAACAAGATTAGGCCTAAAGTTTGTAGGATTACTGCCAATTGGGGATGGGAATTGAACCCACAATGTTCCGCTTACCGGGCAGATGCCATGTCCTGCTAGAAAATGCTTTTTTATATTTATCAAATGTGTGTGTTTTAAGATTGATGGATGTCAATTAAATTGGTTTTAAATATTATCTAATTATTTTAAGCTGTCTCACCTGATAGGTTGTTTTAAGAAAATCAAATAGTCAACAAGATATGCACATAGGTGTCAGAAAGTTGCATAAGATAACAAAGGATAATAAAAGCACAATTTGGATTATATATTATAATACAAGAAAATAAGACTTAATCCAAATAATTTATTAGTGTGTGACGTTTCGGCAACAACATTGTCACCATCATCAGACAATTTTATTCTTTTGTCTGATGATGGTGACAATGTTGTTGCCGAAACGTCACACACTAATAAATTATTTGGATTAAGTCTTATTTTCTTGTATTATAATCTATAATCCAAATTGTGCTTTATTATCCTTTGTTATCTTATGCAAC
Organism: Cordylochernes scorpioides; assembly: GCA_030710605.1. NCBI lineage: Eukaryota > Metazoa > Arthropoda > Arachnida > Pseudoscorpiones > Chernetidae > Cordylochernes > Cordylochernes scorpioides. Next base: position 149,922,427 of record CP092863.1, on the reverse strand, counting down.
TTTCTGACACCTATGTGCATATCTTGTTGACTATTTGATTTTCTTAAAACAACCTATCAGGTGAGACAGCTTAAAATAATTAGATAATATTTAAAACCAATTTAATTGACATCCATCAATCTTAAAACACACACATTTGATAAATATAAAAAAGCATTTTCTAGCAGGACATGGCATCTGCCCGGTAAGCGGAACATTGTGGGTTCAATTCCCATCCCTGGACACTTTTATTTTTCCGTTTATCATTACTCTTCACAATTCATGCGGGATAATTTTCTAATGTCGTTATACAATCATAAAGCCGCATTATATTGTATTATATTTTCTGATTGTGCAACTTAAAAGTTGCTGATGGCTTGCGCCATCTATCCTAATAAATATAACCTAATCGCTAATTTTTTTTAAATTACTACAGAATTTTACTATGAACTTTAAAAATATATTTAATAATTTTCGCGGAGAAAATGAATGTTTAATTAGTGTTAAAAAAGCACAAGGGAAAGAAGTATTTGTTGCATAGCTTCCAATTGATCCATCCCATTATTTTAAATTTGATTTTTGTTGTAAGGGGAGAATCCCGTGATGATTAATTTGATCCATTTGTTAATTTGAAAGTTAATTGGATTTCCTTTTTTTTAACCTATTACGGTGTTTTAATTAAAAACAAGAGAGGGGGGGAAGGATTTTTTTGGATAGAAAATTGTGTGGAGAATTTCTTTAAAGGTGAAGATATAATTTTATTATTTGTGTATGTATTTAAATAAATCTACATATGGTAAATAAAGTTGCATAGAAAATTAGGAAAGAAAACATTACAATCTTTAAATAAAAAGGCATATATTGGATCAAAATATCATTTATTTTACCAATATTTCAGTTGGCTGAACGCCAACCTTTATCAAGGTATTATAACATTTTAAAGTGTGTCAATTGTTAATATTCAAAATATTCACACCCTTATTTTACAAAATTTATTTTATCCATAATATAAATTTATATATCAATTTTTTTCTCCCCATTGAATATATAAGCAAAAATATTTTTTAAACTTAATTCTGTTGACGTTATGTTACGCTGAGTTTGTTGTTGACACACTTTAAAATGTTATAACACATTGATAAAGGTTGGCGTTTAGCCAACTGAAATATTGGTAAAATAAATGATATTTTGATCCAATATATGTCTTTTTATTTAAATATTTATTTATGGATTGCTTTATTATCAAAACAAAACCTTACAATACAATACAGAAGAAAACACCAAAACGCGAATGTTTCTTTTCACAATTAAATCAAACTTATACTGTCCTTACTGCGATGAAAATAATATTGGGAGGGCTTGGCTCATCAGTGGTGAACCCTCCCAGTGGTTTCGCCAAGCCCTCTCAAATATATATTTTTATCGCAATAAGGACAGTAGAAATTTGATTTATTTATGAAAAGAAACATTCGCTTTTGGTGTTTTTATTTGTGTTATATATATTGCGCGTTATTGCTTTGTATAAACCTTACAATGATATGGAAATATATTTGATGTTCAGAACAAATTAAAAGTTATAGAATACCAGAGAGGTAATGGAAGAGAGGGAAGTTTACAGTGTATCAAAATAAATAGTTAAATTAATAAATTTGGATTCACATACACAAACCTTTATTAAGAGATATAGTCTATAAATATTATATAGACATATTATATATACATTATATAGACAAGTGCAATTCTCAACCTACAACCCCAAACCACATTATTGACTGTATTGACTCATTCATTGATGAGCTCTACTCTTCCCCGGCAGACACCATTAAAGGTGTCAAACTTTACAAGCTTGACACCTTAATACGATTGAGTTTTCCAGACTTAAGTCTGGTCATCTACGAACAATGACTTTCCAGAATAGTTGCAGGGTTTTCCCACTATGTACTAAGTGTGTACAAAACACATAATTGACTGTATTGACTCATCCATTGATGTACTCTACTCATCCCCCGACAGACACCATCAAAAGTCTCAAGCTTTACAAGCTTGGTACCTTAATATGATTGAGTTTTCCAGACTTAAGTCTGGTCATCTACGAACAATGACTTTCCAGAATGGTTGCAGGGTTTTCCCACTATGTACTAAGTGTCAACCTGCAACCCCAAACCACATCATTGACTGTATTGACTCATCCATTGATGAGTTCTACTCATCCCCAGCAGACACCATCAACAAGCTTTACAAGCTTGATACCCTGATACGATTGAGTGAAGATAAGAAAGAAGAAGACATATAGTCTCTTATACGTGGATTTATTACGAAGTTTGCGAATTAAAAGAATAAAAAAAGGTTGATAAGGCACAATTTGGATTATAGATTATACAGTTATCAGCGTCATAATCAAGCAACAATTCTTAATCAACTCTGTCACCGTTTGCTTTTGTGAATGGAATAAATACCCAAATATGGCCATTTCTCATAACCATCGGTGGTTCAGTGGTAGAATGCTCGCCTGCCACGCGGGCGGCCCGGGTTCGATTCCAGGCTGATGCATTTTTTTTTTTACAATTTTTAAAACTCATTTATATATTATACAAGAAGGACATCCACGGCGACAATTTATAATTGTAACGAATAGTATTTGAATAAAAGCTTTTAATTCGGCTAGTAGATTATAAACACAAGGTAAAAAAGCTAATCATATTAATGGTAATAATGAAATATATATATACAAGAAAACTTTATTAAGACTATATTAAGCTTATAAACAGATTGTTTTGGGTAAATTGAGGATAAAATAAAAAGAAATATAATTAAATAAAAGAATAAAAACACCGTTATTTACATATGATATGTGCATATATCCCATGCATATATCCCATATATGCATATATATATAGGTCTTTATTAAGATCTTTTGTCTTATGCAAAATTTCCTCAGTTGAAAAGAACGGGGTTTATGCAAATTTAAAGTGCTACTTGTTTACAGTATTTGCATAAATATTTCAAAGCGAGTTACTGTACATTACTGACAACAAAACAGACGACCATATAATCCAATCATATCCCCACAAACGGTTACTTTTAATGGCAGCTCTCAACTTTTCTGGTTTTTCTTCCTATCTTTCACCTCAGAAAATACCTTAATGTGTTCTCAAAATTGGATGCAATTTTCTCCTCAGTTTATTAATATGAATTTTAAAAGGTTTGCTCTCCTAAGGGAACGCTTTCACTTTCTGTTGTGCTGCTGTTGTAAAAACCGTTTTAAAACAAATTAACTTCCAAACACTTTCAACGATACCAAAATTCTACCTTAAGGCCATTAGCGGATTTTGAAAACGCTTTTAAACCTTTGATGGTTTGAAAATTGACTCTTAAAAGCTTTTAAAATAATTTGGATATTTTAAAAAATTTTAAATGGTTAAAGTCAAATATTTTTAAAATATTATTTTTTTTTTCAATTTTAGTTGATAGAGAATAAGTATGCCTGGCATCTAATGTTATTTTTAAATAATTGAGTAACGTTTTTGTGTTTTTTTTTTTCGTAGAGAAAACCGAATTTTCTAAAGGTGAAATTTATCTTTTAAGAAAATAAATTGTTTTGTTATACTGGACGAATGATATTCTAGGGTGTTGCCCAAGGGATAGGTGACTTAACGAATATGAAAAAAAAAAAAAAACGAATATATTCACAATAAGCATCTTTAATATCTATATAAAATGGAAGGATTTAAAAGCACGAATATTTCTTTTATACATAATACAAACTTCTACTGCCCTTACTGCGATGAAAAAATATATTGGGAGGGCTTGGCTCATCAGTGGTGAACCCTCCCAGCGGTGGATGGTGGATTAAATTGGCGAAACCGCTGGGAGGGTTCACCACTGATGAGCCAAGCCCTCCCAATATATTTTTTCATCGCAGTAAGGGCAGTAGAAGTTTGTATTATGTATAAAAGAAAAATTCGTGCTTTTAAATCCTTTCATTTTATATGTATAGATGGCGCGCTATTGCTTTGTGTTAATTCATCTTTAATATCTCTCTATATATAAATATCAACGTGTATGTAAATATGTGAATATATATATATAACATAGGGCGCTTCTCTCGTCAAAATAAACAACAACAACAAATAGCTTTATTAAGGTCTTTCAGTCTTACTACAGGGTGATCGGTGGAAGGATGGCCTAAGCCATTGGTTTTCCGACCGCTACCACCCGGGATCTAATTCCGCATTGGGCACCTTTTTTTTTCCATTAATAATTTTTAAAAATGCTCCAATGGCCCCCGATTCTTGCAAAAGTCCAACCCCCACCAGTGAGTGCAAGTAGCCAAACGGAGCTCTGGCACATTTGTAAGTGCAAATTGAACTGCTTTCCACATGTGTAGGCATGTGGTGCACTTAAATTGGTCATATATTTTGATGGAACAAACACGCACCTATTTTATTTACAGAGATTCAGAAAAAAAAAAGTTAAGGAGATAATTTTTTAGCGTTTTTATAAGGATATCTTTTCATTTTTTCATATGTTGAATTATATTTTCTGTAATTTTTTTATTTTAATGTTATCTTTGAATATACACATTTTATATTCATGCAGTAAAACATTGATTTTACGTTACCCTTGAGACTAGGAGGAAACTTGGATAATAATAAAACGTAGATATTCTAGATTTGACTTTTTTTTTTTTATTGTGAGGAACTAGTGTAAAATGTCTTGTATATACACCCATGGACTATGCTTAAGGAAGTTGTACCTATCAGCATATATATCGGTATTCAGACAATAACTCTGAAAGATTTTACAGTGACCTTTATTGAAGACATACGAGATAACCAAGTGTGAACAAAATTGTCTCAGTCTCCTACCACCAGCGACATCAAAGACTTTTCACTTCCTTATATATATTATTAGCCGAATGACCCGTGCAACGCCCGGGTTTTACCCGATTAAATGTTTTTATTCAAATACTATTCGTTACAATTATAAATTGGCGCCGTGGATGTCACTCTTGTGAAACGTCCCGCTCCAAACTTTGTGTCTGAGAAGCGATATTTTTAGAGAAAGATGATCTAGCTTTTGTTTTCTGCTCGAATGAATGTTTTTCTGTTAGAATTTTGTTCCTGCGTGCAAAATAATAAACTGGTTTCACCCGTGGTCTCTGCTTTTTGGAATTTTTCCCGATATAATTTTGTATATGTTAATCAAACATGATACAGCAATATCGTCATCATCATTTTCTGACTAAAAATATATAGTTTTAATAATTGATTTATATATTTTTTAAAATAGCCTATCGTCTTCCCCGTATTTTTTTACCTATGTATGGAAATTTTGGTTTGAATTAGTGAACTACTGCGAATTTGTATACGGACATACAGACAAACAAACATACAAACATTCATTTTTATATATATAGATATATAGCATTTTTTAATCTCTCTCTCTTACCTTTTTATAAGTTTTAGTTGCTGAAAAAAGCTACTTTAATCAATTAATAGAAATAGTTGCGCCGTCTTATGTCTTTTTGTGATTCATATATATATATATGTCTATATTTACATATTTCCCATATAACTTTATAAATTCGAATTTATTTCGCCCCCCTCTTTTTCCACTCATTTTCTGTATCTCTCAGGAAAATATGTATATAAGACGGAAGGTGTCTTAATAAATGTATTGATTGATTGATAGTTGTTTTATGCAAATTTCCCTGGTTGTTGCGCCGTATCGTCCAGATCACAGAACATTGTGACGGATGCCATTAAACACATGTTGGAAGTCATCAAAAGTAAATCATCGTTCCATTTTTATTGCAGGCAATACAAGATGATTTCTCTTAAGGTTCCATAACAAAGATCATAAAGCAGGGCAGGAATAATGATCACGTTTTAATGGTTCAATTATATTAATTTATAGGAGAGTGAATAAAACATTTATTTCTTATAATTTTAATTAAAATATTTATATATTGTATATTTATAAATGATTTATTATTTTATTTATTTAACAGTTGGGAGAGACACGCCATATCCACAATTAGGATAATTGCGTGTATATCTTAAATTATATACAATTAATACAATTGAACATTGGGAAGTATGAAAATTACACGTTCGATGTCAAATTTTGTATATAGCAATTAGAAATAGTAGCTTGAAATATGTACAGTCAACACTTTCGCCTTAAAATTTATTATTTTATAAAAGTTTTCACAATTCAATAAACCAAAATATATTGTATCCATATTTTTAAAAAAAGTGAAAATTTCCAAAAGAAATTTTTATATTTAATATATGATTTATTGTTTTTAAAACGTTCTCACAAATCAATAAACTAAAAAAATCTATTGTATCAATATTTAAAAAGAGGTGAAATCATCAGTTTTTCTAGAACGCGGCTGATTCCACACTCGCCTGTTCAGTGATTCGCTAACCATAACGTATGTACAAAGGAACGTGTGGCCATTGGACATGCGTCGGACCTGGAGGCTGTTGTTGGGTGCTGCGCTGCCTGGAGTACAGGAGCTCCATCTATGATTCCTTTCTTCCTGTGGTGAATCTGTATAAGACCGGTGGTCTTAATAAAGCTTTGTGTGTATTCTGTTATAACGTCGGACCTGGAGACTGTTGTTGGGTGCTACGCTGCCTGGATTACAGGAGCTCCATCTATGATTCCTTTCTTCCTGTGGTGAATCTGTATAAGACCGGTGGTCTTAATAAAGCTTTGTGTGTATTCTGTTATAACGTCGGACCTGGAGGCTGTTGTTGGGTGCTACGCTGCCTGGAGTATAGGAGCTCCATCTATTATTTCTTCCTGTGGTGAATCTGTATAAGACCGCTGGTCTTAATAAAGCTGTATGTGTGTGTATTCTGTTATAACGTCGGACCTGGAGGCTGTTGTTGGGTGCTACGCTGCCTGGAGTATAGGAGCTCCATCTATTATTTCTTCCTGTGGTGAATCTGTATAAGACCGCTGGTCTTAATAAAGCTTTGTGTGTGTATTCTGTTATAACGTCGGACCTGGAGGCTGTTGTTGGGTTCTGTGCTGACTGGAGTATAGGAGCTCCATCTATTATTTCTTCCTGTGGTGAATCTGTATAAGACCGCTGGTCTTAATAAAGCTGTATGTGTGTGTATTCTGTTATAACGTCGGACCTGGAGGCTGTTGTTGGGTTCTGTGCTGACTGGAGTATAGGAGCTCCATCTATTATTTCTTCCTGTGGTGAATCTGTATAAGACCGCTGGTCTTAATAAAGCTTTGTGTGTGTGTATTCTGTTATAACGTCGGACCTGGAGGCTGTTGTTGGGTTCTGTGCTGACTGGAGTATAGGAGCTCCATCTATTATTTATTCCTATGGTGAATCTGTATAAGACCGCTGGTCTTAATAAAGCTTTGTGTGTGTATTCTGTTATAACGTCGGACCTGGAGGCTGTTGTTGGGTTCTGTGCTGACTGGAGTATAGGAGCTCCATCTATTATTTCTTCCTGTGGTGAATCTGTATAAGACCGCTGGTCTTAATAAAGCTTTGTGTGTGTATTCTGTTATAACGTCGGACCTGGAGGCTGTTGTTGGGTTCTGTGCTGACTGGAGTATAGGTGTAAAAGCAAAACATCCTAAACATGATATTAAACTGGGAAAAACCGCTGGAAGGGTTCACCACTGATGAGCCAGGTCCTCCCAATTATTTTTATCATTGCAGTAAGGGCAGTAGAAATTTGTTTTATGTGTAAAGGAACATATATATGTCATAATTTGCCTAATGCTCAAAATTTATAATTTATTTTCGCTATAATTAGTACGTTAAAATGTAAATACAAATTAATCCATCTATAAATCTGTACAAAATAAATCTGGGAGCCAGCGCGCGCGGGCGAATGCTACGGCACGCCGCCGCGCGCTCACAAGTGTGGAACAAGTTCTTTTTCGAAGCTTATATACACAACGGCTGCGCCCTTCCATTCTACCACGACGGATATGACATATATATATATACTATTTTATATAAAAGTTTATTAACAAGTAATATATATATATTTTTTAAAATCTATAGAAAGAGTAAAAATAAAAGTTCATTCATAAAAAATGATGTATCATTTTTTAAAAGAAATATCTCGAATAAAAGTATAGTATAATTAACCGTATAATTAATTAGATGGTTAAAACTAATTAGCGTGTAAAAAACTTGTTAGATTAGATTTTTTAAGGGGTTAAATATTCAAAACTCGTGCCCTACCTCTATAGCTTCTTTTTGTGCACTGATTTTTTTACGGCTAATTTTAACTAGATTCTCTTGATATATTTTTGAAAATGAAAAATGACTAGACAATTCATATGTGAAATTTTATGGAAAAAAAAAAAATCAAATTTCATGTGTACACATGAGCATGTGCAACTGAAACTTGTTGATGCGTTACGCCATCTATCGGAATAAATATTAATTAAAAGTTTAGTTATATATTTTAAGTATTGCAATTTATGTTTAGCACATTTTCTATTATCTTTTTCAAATGAAAAAAAAAAATTCCTACTGTCCTACGACAACGAGAATAATATTGGGAGGGCCTGGCTCATCAGTGGCGAAACCTTCCAGTGGTTTCGCCAGTTTAATCTACCAAATCAAATAGTTTCTATTTCTAACTATAGATGGCGCACTTGTACATTATATTTAAACGTTTATTTTTATTTATTCGGAACGATTCCTTATGTCATTAAAAACGTTCAGGTAGATGATAGGGAAATATTTCTTTCACCTTTTTTTTTTCCTTCTAATTCTTAACACATTATGCAAATCTATTCCTACTTGTTTATTACTTATTTATTTGAGAAAATTCATAGCACGTATTAAAGTTTTAAATGTATTTCCTGTGACTGTGTATGAAAAAAATAAAGTCAGCTTAAAATACACGCACAAAAATAGTCCCAATCTAATCATTTAAGTAAGGTTTATAGTCTCTCACCGCGGTAAATATGCAATTGGGGATATTCCATTATGTAAATTTATTGAAGCCGCCGTTTCCCTAATCTGCCTGCTGTCTTTGTAGCTGCCCACTCAGGCTAACTCTCTGTTGTTTATTTATTGTTTTAGGGTGTTTTTTAAGATAAGATATTAATATTTTATATAGTTTTTTAACCACACATATATGTGAAAAATACGAAAAAAGGTCAGGTGTTGATATTAAAAACAAAAAAGGCATTTCCTGATTGCCCGCATGAGCATTTTTAGATGGCAGAGCACCATCTAGTGGAACAAAAAATCAACTAAAAGTTGATTTTAATTTGTTCCTCGATATTTGGCCAACCTATCTTACTTGATAAATCAAGAAAAGCCAACCATATACGCTTTTCGGACTGTTGGTCATCGTCAGCGTGGTGTAGACTGTACCTCTACAACCAAAAAGCTGGTCCTTGAGACTTCCAGAGATTATTATAGAACAAATCTAAATAAATGTTTAGTTGATTCTTTCCCATTAGATTGAGCTCTGCAATCTAAAATACTCATGTAAGCGGTCAGGAAATGCCCTTTTTACACACATTAATACTGTCCGAAGTATATATATATTTTTAAATTATCCCTAGTACACGTGGTACAGGCCATGATAATCATGGTGGGTAGTTAGCGACTGCTTTTACTGTAAGCGCACCACATGTCTACACATGTGAAAAGCACTTTGCACTTACAAATGTGCCAGAGCCCCGTTTGGATACTTGCACTCGCTGGTGGGGTTGGAATTTTGCAAGAATCGGGGGCCATTGAAGCATTTTTTTAATCAGAAAAAAGTGTCCAATGCGGGAATCGAACCTGGGTCGTAGCGGTCGAAAACCAACGGTTTAACCAGCCTTCCACCGACCCCCCTCCGAAGTATCTTTGATTTGAAGAAAAATGAATACCGGCAAAGCAGCCTCTATCTTTACGATTGATAAAGGTTGGCGTTCAGCCAACTGAAATATTGGTAAAATAAATGATATTTTGATCCAATATACGTATTAAACGTATTAAAACGTATTAAAAAAAGGTAATGAAGAAAGATTATATAGCATTTTAAAGATAAATCTATGTAAATATAGGGCATAAGACATATACATGTAGTAATATATGTCAAAATATACAATATATATAAAAATGAATGTTTGTATGTTTGTTTGTATGTCCGGTATACATATTCTTATTTTTCACGTATATATATGCTAATTTATAGTACAATATGTGTAAATATGTGAATGGTAGCCCATCGAAAAACGATTGTTTAAGAATAGGAAAATCAATTAAGGTGTATCGAATGTAAC
>CP092863.1:149886685-149912061 GCA_030710605.1 Cordylochernes scorpioides | reverse complement strand
TCACCCATAGTTCTTGCAGGATAACCATTTTTTCTATAAATTGGTATACCAGGTGAGTTCAAAAAGTATCGCGACTTTTGAATTTTCGCGGGTTACGTATATTCGAATTTCGATCTTTTTGTGGCTTTATGTTGGTACTCATGTCTCTCCCTTATGCCGACAAGCTCGGCCATTTTGAATGTTCACTTAATTGTTGACAGCTGCTTTGCTTGCAGGTGTTTTGGATCGTCTTCGATTTTTACCTATTAAAAAAAATGTATCAAAGAACCTGTATCAAATTTTGTGTAAAATGACAATTTATGTTCTCAGAAGGCCGAGAAGATGTGAACGACGAAGAGCGTGCCGGACGCCCGAGCACTTCAACAACAGACAAAAAAATTAATGAAGTGGAGAAAATGATTTTGGCCAATCGTCGAATCACCGTTAGAGAAGTTGCTGAGGACCTAAACATATCGATTGGCTCGTGCTATTCGATTTTTATCAATGATTTGGGCATGAGACGGGTCGCCGCGAAATTCGTACAAAAATTGCTCAATTGCGACCAAAAACAGCATCGCATGAACATTGCTAATGAGATGTTTGGACTCTGTCCGCGACGACCCAAATTTGCTCCAGAGGGTCATAACTGGTGACGAAGCGTGGGTTTATGGTTATGACGTGGAAACCAAAGCTCTATCATCTCAATGGAAGCTGCCGCACGAGCCAAGACCGAAAAAAGCGCGCCAAGTTCGGTCGAATGTGAAAGTTTTGCTGACAGTTTTCTTCGATTGCAGAGGCGTGGTGCATCATGAGTTCTTGCCACAGGGTAGAACGGTTATAAGGAATATTACCTGCAAGTTATGCGCAATTTGCGCGAAGCAATCCGCCAGAAACGCCTGGATTTGTGGAAGAACAAAAATTGGCTTTTGTACCACGATAACGCCCCTGCTCACACATCGTTGCTTGTGCGCGACTTTTTGGCCAAAAACAACACACTAATGATGCCGCAGCCACCGTATTGCCCAGATCTGGCCCCCTGTGACTTTTTCTTGTTCCCTAAACTGAAGAGGCCCATGAAAGGACGACGTTACGCTACGCTTGACGAGATAAAGACGGCATCGAAGGAGGAGCTGAAAAAGATTTTAAAAATGATTTTTTGAAATGCTTCGAAGATTGGAAAAACCGTTGGCACAAGTGTATAATATCTCATGGGGATTACTTTGAAGGGGACAAAATAGGTATTCATGAATAAATAAATAATATTTGAAAAACACAAAAGTCGCGATACATTTTGAACACACCTCGTATACAGTAATAATGCAGAAAATGTTACGTAAGCAATTTTTCAAGTAAACATCATTACATTAGCTAGCGCTTTATTTTTGACAAGAAGAGTTGATATGTGGAGCCAAAAGCTTTATTTTATTTGTTATTAATTAAATTTTGCTCTTTAATAATCACATAAATATTAATTTAAATAACAAATTATCGAATTTTTAATTAAAAATGTTTATTTTATAATGCAATCTGTTTTGCTTTCAACTAAAAAATAACGACAAGCTCTGGAATGCTATTTGCTGAATAACAGTTTTAATATAAATATTTAAATTGAACCTAACCATTTGTTTAATAGATTTGCATCAGAAGTGACAGGTAAATTTCAAGTGATCAGTTTATTCTTCTCTATCGATTTGCTTTTATAAATCGTGTGCACTAGACTGTGTCAATATGCCGAGGCGTTGCATTAATATTCCTGATATTTTCTGTTACATTTGTGGGGAATTAACTTACAAAGTACAATGGCGAAACTTTACACCGCTCATAAAAAAGTGCTATGAACTTTATTTTGGCTGTAGAGTCGGTGACCAAGATAAGACTTGGGCTCCTCATCATTGTTGTGAAATTTGTGCTCGATGTCTTACAGGGTGGATTAAAGGTGGACGCCATATGCCTTTTGCGGTTCCAATGATATGGAGGGAACCTAAAGACCATTTTTTCAGACTGGTATTTTTGTTTGACAAAATACAGGTATTACATCCAAATCAAGACATACAGTTGAATATCCAGATTTGCCTTCTGCTATGAGACCGGTTCCTCATAGTGATATTTTACCTGTGCCACAGCCTCCTGAAAATGTAATATTTAGTGACGATGATTCAGATAGACGAGAGCAACAGTCGGATGACACAAATTTTGAAGCAGGTGCTTCATCTGAACCTCATTGTTAACCCAAGGAGATTTGAACGACCTCGTACGTTATTTAGATTTATCCAAAAAACAGTGAACTTTTAAGCTCTAGGTTAAAAGGCTGGAATCTGCTGCATAAATACACAAAAGTATGTTTTTTTTCGCAAGCGTCAAGATTAATTTCAAGACTTCTTTTCACAAGAGAATGATTTAGTATATTGCAATGATGTTGTTAGTCTAATGGAAAGTCTATTGGTCATGACCATGATACAGAAGAGCGGCGTTTATTTGTTGATTCTTAAAAAAATAGTTTGAAAGCTGTTCTCCTTCACAACGGAAATAAGTTCCCATCAGTGCCAATAGCACATGCATCCAACATGAAAGAGACTTACGAAAACATGAAACTGCTTTTGAAAAAGATAGAATATGAAAGATACGGTTGGAGAATATGCAGAGATTTGAAAGTCATTGCTCTCTTGCGTGGATTACAGCTTGGATATACAATTTTTTGTTGTTTTCTGTGTGAGTGGGATAGCAGAGATAGGGAAAGGCATTACATTAAAAAAAAGCTGGCCAAACCGTGAAATCTTTACTTCAGGACATAAAAATATTGTAAATCCTCCCCTGATCGATTCAGAAAATATTTACTTACCACCATTACATATTAAACTGGGATTAATGAAGAACTTTGTCAAGGCAATGAATCGAAATGCCAGTGGATTTGCCTACCTAAAACAAAAATGTTCTTGCATAAGTGATGCGAAAATTAAATAAGAAATTTTCGTTGGGCCTCATATTCGAGAATTGCTGCAGGATGGAAATTTTCAAAATAGTTTGAATGAAGTTGAAGCAGCAGCATGGAATTCCTTTAGAAACGCTGCAAAAACTTCTTAGGAAGTGTCAAGGTTGAAAATTACCGAGACATAGTTAATCTGTTGCTTTCCTACATGGCACTGGGATGCAACATGTCTCTCAAGATCCATTTCCTGCATTCACATGTAGATTTCTTTCCAGACAATCTTGGCGCAGTTAGCGATGAGCATGATGAGAGGTTTCATTAAGATATATCAAGCATGGAGAGGCGGTACCAAGGTAAATGGAGTCCTGGTATGCTTGCTGACTACTGCTGGACACTCAAGAGGGATCTACCACAAGCAAAGTATAGAAGAAAATCCACTGTCACTACTTTTCAATAAAATAAATATATTTCGTTCATATAGGCCTATATATTAAAAACATTTCCAAATTTCAAGTAGGTGTATCTCAAAGATCTTGCGTGATAGAAAAACTAATGGGATATTTGGAATCAGCACAAAGAGTTAAATTTAGATAATATTCCGTTTCTATTGGTACAAATAAAAATAATTTTTGATAAACCAGTATAATATTGTTGGATCCTGTGATATAATTTTGGAAGTCGGATTTTTCTTTAAATTAAATTTTGTATTAAGCAATTTTTTTTAATTTTTATTCTTATATGTAAATAATTGTAAATCCTTTAAAATTTCAATTTTGTATATTGTTGATGATTCAGTAAGATATGTAAATTTCTATCAGGAATAGAAAAGACTCAATTTAGATAACTAATGTTGTAGCTACTCCTAACTCTAAAACTCAAATAAATCAAATAATTCAAGACAAGTGGTAAAATGCTTCTTTATATCATTTACTGAACATTCAAGCCATAACATTATGGTCCCTCGAGCCGGATTCTTTAAAAAATTAAGGTAAGCCATTTGAAAACTTAAAATTATTAAAATAAAGTCATGCCTAAATCAGAAGTTAAAATTCGGCATAAATTCAACTTTATTATTTAGGAAATAAAGGATCTGGAATCAAGGAATAAATCTATTGTAGAATCTAAAAATATACATAGATTAAAGCTATTCCAACAAGAAGTTAATGAAAGGAAAATTAGCCTAAATCAAATTGTCAACACATTATTAGAATCAGAGTTAGATGAGACACAATATGAGGATTATTCAAAAGCCAAAGATGATATTTTTAATATGTTGGTGTCTATTGAAGAAGCTTTATCTTTGATTGAAACCAAAGAAAATACTCATAGTGATAAACAACTGCCCGAATCCAATGTCAATTTACCTAAGATAAATTTACCCATTTTCAATGGTGATTCAGCCAATTGGCTTAGTTTTAGAGAAATATTTAACTCCACCATTAATTCAAATCAAACACTAACTGAAATACAAAAATTTCAATATCTAAATGCATCAGTTAAGGGTCCTGCGGAAAAGTTGATTCGGGGTTTTCCCATTTCTGACAGAAACTACCAGCAAGCATGGGGTACCTTATGCAATAGATTTAATAATAGAAGAGAATTGGCTTTTTCACAAATCAACAAAATATTCTCCATAAGGCCATTAAAATCTATTTCAACTGGTTCTCTCTATGAAATCCTTGATGTTTGCAATGAAGGCATTAGAAATCTCTCAGTGCTAGGACTTGAGAAAAACACATTAACAGATCTAATCCTGATCAATTTTTTTGAAAAAAGAATTGGTGAAGCCCTCAGGAAAGAATGGGAATTAACCCTTCAAAATGAAGAATATCCAACATTTGAAAACTTTGTGAAATTTTTAGAAAAACATGCTAGAAGCCTGCAAGGTATGAGAATTCCTTTGTTCCAGGAACAAAAAACCTCTAGCAAAAATATGATGGCTCACGGCCTTTATGTCAACAAAGGTCAAAATTGTATTTTATGTCATCAAATTCATAAACTAAATGACTGCCATAGATTAATAAATCTTCCCTTGCCTAAAAAATGGGAATTAGTTAAAAAACATAAACTTTGTCAAAATTGCCTTAGAGCAAATCATGAGATATCCAAATGTCTCATCACATCAAGATGTAAAAACTGCAAGCAGAACCATCATACTCTTCTGCATGAATACAACTCTGAACCATCCATTCCACAACCAACAACCTCTCAAGAGATGTTGATTTCAACAAATACCATCTGTAATGTGATGCCTTTGGAAACGGAAACAAATATTCTACTGTCAACAGCCCTTATTAAAGTCAAGGCGAAGGATGGCTCATTTGTGCTATGTAGAGCATTAGTGGACAATGGGTCCCAAATATGCCTAATTTCAGAACAATGTTGCCACAAGTTGGGACTTGAAAAAATGAAAAATTCTTATACACTAAAGGGTGTAGGTGACATTGTTGTCAACAGGACAACATCGCAGGTTGAAATAGAGTTCACCCCACATCATAATGATCAATTATTTTCTGCCAGAGCATTTGTGGTTGGGAGGGTAACTGCAGACCTTCCAAACTTCCAAATTCAGTCAGCAGACTTTCCTCATTTAGAAAATTTGCTCTTGGCAGACCCAGAATTCTATGTCACCAAGCCCATAGACCTAATTTTGGGTGCAGATACCTTTGTAGAAATCATTCTAGGTCATAAAACAGATTTAAAGCACCATCCTATAGCACTTAATACCAAGTTAGGTTGGCTTGTTTCTGGGAGAATCCATTCAAATATTAAGTCGAATACTTCGGTAATCAATCACTGTACCACTGAACTTGATTCCAGCATAAGAAAATTCTGGGAACTTGAAGATGTCTCAATTTCTAAGGCCCAGTTGGGTACAAAGAATGCCTGTGAAATATTATTCAAGTCAAACCTCAAAAGAGACATTGAGGGCAGATATTCAGTCAATCTCCCTTTTAAATCAACACCCAATTTAGGTGATTCAAGATCTCAAGCATTGAGAAGGTTTTTTAATTTGGAAAAAAGGCTACAGGCTAATCCAAGTCTCAAATCTCAATACATCAACTTTATGAGGGAGTACATGGAGCTGAATCATATGGAGTTGATACCACTCAAGGAGTTGAAAAAATCTTCCAACCAATGTTTTTATTTACCACATCATGGAGTCCGAAGAGAACAGAGCACAACAACTAAAATCAGAGTTGTGTTTGATGCTTCATCCAGAAGTACAAACAATCTTTCTTTAAATGATTTTCTACATGTGGGTCCAAAGCTCCAGCAGAATCTATTCAACATTTTACTCAGATTCAGAACATTTCCTATTGCAATCACAGCAGACATAGAGAAAATGTTCAGACAAATTAGGCTGAATTCAGATGATAGAGATTATCATAGAATTTTGTGGAGAGAAAATCCAGAAGATCCACTACTGGAATATAGACTGTTAACAGTTACTTATGGCACTACAAGCGCCCCTTTTCTGGCAATCAGAACTATTCAACAATTGGCTGAGGATGAGAGTTCTAAATTCCCTTCTGCTTCATCAATAGTCTTTAGGGATTTCTATGTTGATGACCTTATTTCAGGTGCATATTCAATTCAAGAAGCTAGGTCTTTGGTTGCGGAATTATCATCCTTATTGAACAAGGGTGGATTCCAACTTAGAAAATGGTCCTCTAATAACAAAGAGGTTCTTTCCTCTCTTTCACAGGAAATAATCAATGACACTAACTCAAAATTGCTTGAAGAAGATTCTTCAATCAAACTTCTAGGACTAGTCTGGAACAAAATTCAAGATACCTTCAATGTTCAAGTCACTCCACTGAATTTTGAAGTAACAACTAAAAGACATCTTCTGTCTGCTATAGCCAAAATTTATGATCCACTTGGTCTCCTTTCCCCCACGACTGTTCTGCTGAAAATTATGATACAACAGCTTTGGAAGAGCAAAACTTCATGGGATGAACCAATTGAATCAGATATAAAGTCAAATTGGAATAAATTCCAAACTCAACTATCGTGCCTAAAGGAAATCAAAATACCAAGATACCTGAACAGCTCATCTTCTGAAATAGAAGAATTACAACTACATGGATTTTGTGATGCATCCCTTAATGCTTATTCAGCAGTTTTTTACTTGAAAACTAGATTCAAAAATCAAAAGATCAAAATTATTCTGATAACCTCAAAAACTAAAGTTGCACCATTAAAGACCATTACAATTCCAAGACTTGAACTAAGTGCAGCATTGTTTTTGGCTCAACTGAATCAAGTCATTCTTGAATCATTTCCTTTTCAACCTGACAAAACCTTTTTGTGGACTGATTCACAAATCTGCATAGATTGGATAAGATCAGATGCCAGCAGATGGAAAGCCTTTGTTTCGAACAGAGTGTCGTCAATTCAAAATTTGACTCAAATCACTGATTGGTTCCATGTATCCAGTCAAGATAATCCAGCTGATTGCGCATCCAGAGGAATCATGCCTCAAGACTTGGTCAATCATAGAATTTGGTGGCGGGGGTCCTATTTGGCTTCAAGAAAATAATGTTCGATATATTCCTTCTTCACCAACCCAAGTAAACCTCAATATCATTCAAGAAGAAGTCGGTGAAGGTCAAGTGTTGGATCAAACAACCTTAATTCAAAATTCAGAAACTATGTTAAATCTAGAATTCATTGAAAGGTATTCCACAATGACCAAATTGATCCGAATAACAGCTTGGTGTTGGAGATTCTACTACAATTACCTCCTCTTTGATCCAATTCGTCAGAAAGGACCTTTGACAACAAGAGAATTAACAAAGGCAATTCAAGTCTTAGTCAAATCAATCCAGCAAGTTGAATTCTGCACGGAAATAAAATTACTGAAGTCAAACAAGCAACTACCTCTGTCCAACAAGCTAACTTCTCTAAATCCCTTTTTAGACACTCAAGGACTTCTAAGAGTTGGAGGTAGACTCAAGTATTCCTATTTAAATGAAAATCAAAAATTCCCTCTCTCACTACCGAAGAATCACCACATCACCAATTTTATAATCGATGATATTCACAGGAAATACCTACATGCAGGACCTCAACTTGTAATGTCAATACTCAGAAAAAATTATTGGATTTTGGGAGCAAGAGATGCAGTCAAAAAAATCATTAAAAAATGTCTGATTTGTTTAAAATTTAAATCTACTACCATTCATCAAATCATGGGAAATCTACCTCCGGAAAGAATCATCCCATCAAGGCCATTCTCAAAGACTGGCATTGATCTTACAGGACCATTCTTAATAAAGAGAAGCCTGGGCAGATCTAAAACAATAAGCAAATCTTACATTGTACTATTCATTTGCTTTACTACTAAGGCCATTCATTTAGAATTGACAACAAGTTTATCAACTGATTCATTCATGGCCTCGTTGAGAAGATTCATGGCCAGAAGAGGGAAGCCCTCTGACATTTACTCAGATAATGCTACCAATTTTAAAGGAGCATCCAATTTTTTCCGCACTCAGTTTCAATTATTGAACTCTCAATCAGTGCAAAGATTGGTTACAGAGGAATTAATCACTTGGCATTTCATCCCCCCAGGTGGACCTCACTTTGGTGGCCTTTGGGAAGCCGGAATCAAAAGTGTGAAATCACACTTGGTCCGAACCTTTAAATCAACAACCCTGAATTATGAAGAAATGAACACTTTGATTATTCAGATAGAATCTTTCCTAAATTCAAGACCACTGGCCCCTCTAAGTAGTGATCCCAATGATTATGAGGCCTTGACACCAGCTCATTTCTTAATAGGATCTTCGTTTTCAGAAATTCCAACCTCAAACTCTGAAGTCTTAAACTTACAGACAAGATGGAAGCTGATTCAAAAACTAAAAAACTCATTCTGGTCAAGATGGTCCAAGGAATATCTGAGCAACCTCCAAGGCCGTGGTAAATGGCGAATCAAACAAGACAATATCCAAATAGGTCAACTAGTTTACCTCAAAGAGGCTCAAATATCTCCACTTCACTGGCCTTTGGCTAGGATTCGGGAGATATTTCTAGGAGAGGACAAGAATGTCAGGGTAGTCCAGATAAAGACTTCAAAAGGAGTCTTCAAGAGACCCATTACAAAGCTGATTCCATTACCTTTCAAACAATGAAAATTGTAATCTTAGCTACATAGTCGGAATCAATTAGTCCAGCATCTATACTATTGGAACTCTTTTTTTTAATTTTTATTTTTTATTTTTATTTTCTGGTCATCTCTTCCCAGCCGGGGGAGTATGTTGGATCCTGTGATATAATTTTGGAAGTCGGATTTTTCTTTAAATTAAATTTTGTATTAAGCAATTTTTTTAATTTTTATTCTTATATGTAAATAATTGTAAATCCTTTAAAATTTCAATTTTTGTATATTGTTGATGATTCAGTAAGATATGTAAATTTCTATCAGGAATAGAAAAGACTCAATTTAGATAACTAATGTTGTAGCTACTCCTAACTCTAAAACTCAAATAAATCAAATAAATCAAGACAAGTGGTAAAATGCTTCTTTATATCATTTACTGAACATTCAAGCCATAACAATATAATAAGGTTTAGGCAAAAATGCTTACATAATATTTTTTGCATTTTTTTTGCTGTATTTATCCCAATATCAAAAAAAGGCTGTCACGCAAAAACCATGGGTGATGGAAATTTTCTGATTATAATTTTGGGTTCAGCATGAAAAGTTACACTAGAAACACCATCAGGTTCTCTTGGACAAAAATGTTGTTGACCAGTGTAGTCCGAGGCTGTGGATAGATTTCCAAGTGAATATTGTTTGTAGCGGATATCTGAGCCAACAACGTCGAAATACTAGAAGATATCAATAAATAAGTTTGAACCAAGATAGCCTTCATAATTAATGTATATCATATGTATTACTTTTAATCATTCGATAGAGTATAAAGTCTATAGAGTTCCTAGAAACGACCAATTGTTGCCATTGCCGGCCCAGCGCCCGCCGGGGAAGCCTCTATGAACCTCGGGTCTGACTACCTCCTGGTGAAAACTTGTCCTGTCACGACAACTGGCCATAGGTATGCCACCTAGGCCATGGTTTAGCGATGACGATTTGACCATGGGTCATTTCTTAGCCGAGCTGGCGATTGGTCTTAGGCATATCTACTGTTGGTCGTCTTGGCAGGACTCATGACGTCAGGGGTTGATCAGATCGCCATAGGTGAAATGGCTTCCCCAAATTTGAAATAAAAAATAGAACTCTATAATATCAATTATGTGCGCGTGTTGTGAGTGGTATATTGGCGTGTATTGTGAAATTGTATGTGTATAGAGAGCCTGTTGTGAATATGTATTGAGAATGTAAAAGGGGCTATATATCGAAAAGGTATTTAGAGTGTAAATTATAAAACAACAATAAGGTCGATATAAAATAAAGTAACAGTAAGTAAGTAAGTTGTTCTTGCCTTGAATAGCGCCAACTGCTTAGCCAAGGGCCTCTCTGCCCACCACGAGGCAAGATCAATGTCTTTCTCAACTGCCAGAGCTAGAGCTGCAAAGTTCTAGTCCTTCCGCCTTCTTCCTGCCTCTTGACCTCCGCGGACCCAATCCGGCCTAACCTGCCTCTTCCCTAACGGAGATCCTGTCCCTAGCCTCTCCAGCCTAGTGGTTATATATATTTCGCTTTACGCGGCCATTGGGGCTCAAAAATAATTTATTTTGGTTAGCAGCCCCGAAAATAAAGATATTTTCTCTTGCCTTGAATAAATTGCTGAGTTAGCCTGAAGTTTGTCTTTCCTAATTTTCTACCTTGAAAAATAAGAAAAGGATCGTACAAGCTTACAGGCTAGACTTCCTACTTCGGGTACAGAGTTTAAAAAAAAAAAAAACAGTAAGTAAGTAACAAGTGATTACAACACAACAACATATTGAGCTAAATCCATCACACGAGAGAGAGACGTGCCGAGTGCAGTTAAACTCTAGACACCGTAGTCGTCCAAATACACTGTTCAGAAGAGCCACAGACAGTCGATCATCTTCTCTTCAGCTGTCCAGCATTCCTAAGACATAGGATGCAAACAGCTATCCTACTTGGACTGACCCACCTCAATCCTACATCTATGGCCAGCTTTCCTCAAAAATCTTGCGTGATAGAAAAAAACGAATGGTATATTTGGAATCAGCATAAAGAGTTAGCCAAAGCAGAGTGGTCCAATACAGTATTAGAGCTCTGAGAAGCGGTCTGGTGGATTAAATTGGCGAGGCCGCTGGGAGGGTTCACCACTGATGGGCCAGGCCCTCCCAATATGTTTTTTCATCGCAGTGGGGACAGTGGGGGTTCGTTTTGTGTATGAAAGAGACATTCGCGCTTTTGAGTCTTTTTATTTTATAAAGAGTTAAATTTAGATAAGATGCTGTTTCTTTTGGGACAAAGAAAATTAATTTTTGATAAACAAGTGTAATGTAATAAGGTTTATGCAAAAATGCTTACGTAATATTTATTTCATTTTTTGCTGTATTTATCCCAATACCAAAAAAAGGCTGTCACGCAAAAACCATGGGTGATGGAAAATTTCAGATTAGATTTTTGAGTTCAGCATGAAAGGTTACACTAGAAACGCCATCAGGTTCTCTTGGGCAAAAATGTTGTTGACCAGTGTAATAGGTATTTGACCAATTCTGGAATAATCAAAAATCAACGAGAATAGTTGATATTTATTCCGATAGATGGCGCAAGCCATCAGCAAATTTCAATTGCACAATAAGGAGATACCCTTTTTTTTCCTTTATATATATTTTTTATAAAGAAAAAAAGGTATCCTTTTATCGTGCAATTGAATTTGCTGATGGCTTGCGCCATCTATCGGAATAAATATCAACTATTCGTTTAATATCCACTTCAATCTTTATTTACAAGATTTTTCGATGACACACTGTCACATTTTCAAAGGAAAACTAATCCCATAACGTTTATCTTTCTCCAATTAATGAAAATAACGGAAAAAAACGTTTTTCTCAGATCTTCATATTAAATTACGAGAGATAAATATTATGAGATTAAAGTTTACCATGAAAAAGGTGACGGCGAGTCATCAAAACGTAGTGAATAAAGAAAAAGTTTTGAAATAGATAATTAATCTTGTATATTAATACTTTTGGAAATTTTCTCAGAGATATTGATTGTCCTTTTTATAATATTCAGTCTTTATGATCGTTTTTTCCTTCTATTTTATTCCAGGAAAAGGTTCCTGACTTCGTAGAAGAATTTTCTCCCATCTCGTTTATCATCCTTATCCTAAACATTCAATGAAATCATCTTTAAAGAGTTGAGAAATATATAATGATGTAAAATATTTTCTCAATTTGTTGGCTTCTTGCAAGCTACGTGGCAATATATGATTTTAAAAAAATTCTAAATGTGATCAACTGTACAATTATTTTTATAATACCCAAGTACTACCTTATAGTTATATACATGTTAAAAGGTACAACTTCCTTAAGTTTTGTCCATGAGTTTATATTTGGGGAGAAAAAAAAGTATTATTTTCTAATTTACAGTACAATGGCTATAAAAATAATCATTAATAATATTATATATCGCGAATAAAAAACATTTTTTTTCACCCGCAGAGACATCGTGGTAAATCCAGGTATAATAAATTTATTTTCCTCCAATTTACTCATCTAGTTATTAGCTTGATTATCTTAATTAAGTTTTTCTGTATATATAAATTTCATTATAAAACAACACTTAAAGTTTCACCGCATAAGTTTCTTTTCTGTGAAAAATCAATATTTATTTCAAAGAGAAATATTTACTATTTCTAACTTTTTTGGATGAAGTATGAAAGGGTGAAAATATGAAGAGTAATGGCGAACGGAAAAATAAAAGTGTCCAGGGGCGGGAATCGAACCCACAACCTTCCGCTTAACGGGCAGATGCCATGTCCACTAGGCTACCCTGGACGTATTTTTCCGTTCGTAAATAATACTTAAAGTAACTTATAATACATTATAAAGGACTGCGGCGTATGATTATAAACAACACTTAAAGTTTCACCGCATAAGTTTCTTTTCTGTGAAAAGTTAGAAATAGTAAATATTTCTCTTTGAAATAAATATTGATTTTTCACAGAAAAGAAACTTATACGGTGAAACTTTAAGTGTTGTTTTATAATCATACGCCGCAGTCCTTTATAATGTATTATAAATTTCATTATTACCATTAAATGTGATTAGCTTTTAAAATAATAATAACAATGCTTATTACTGGTATTATTACTGTTATTCCTGTATATACTCTACATTTCTGTGTTTGGGGAATCTGTATAAGACTGAAAGGTCTTTAAAAAGCTTTTTGTTGTTGTTGTATATTCCTGTATATACCCTACATTTCTTCTCGAAGAATCTGTATGAGACTGAAAGGTCTTAATAAAGCTTTTTGTTGTTGTTGTATATTCCTGTATATACCCTACATTTCTTCTCGAAGAATCTGTATAAGACTGAAAGGTCTTAATAAAGCTTTTTGTTGTTGTTGTATATTCCTGTATATACCCTACATTTCTTCTCGAAGAATCTGTATGAGACTGAAAGGTATTAATAAAGCTTTTGTTGTTGTTGTATATTCCTGTATATACCCTACATTTCTACTCGGATAATCTGTATAAGACTGAAAGGTCTTTAAAAAGGCTTTTTGTTGTTGTATATTCCTGTATGTAACCTACATTTCTACTCGGAGAATCTGTATGAGACTGAAAGGTCTTAATAAAGCTTTTTGTTGTTGTTGTATATTCCTGTATATACCCTACATTTCTTCTCGAAGAATCTGTATAAGACTGAAAGGTCTTAATAAAGCTTTTTGTTGTTGTTGTATATTCCTGTATATACCCTACATTTCTTCTCGAAGAATCTGTATGAGACTGAAAGGTATTAATAAAGCTTTTGTTGTTGTTGTATATTCCTGTATATACCCTACATTTCTACTCGGATAATCTGTATAAGACTGAAAGGTCTTTAAAAAGGCTTTTTGTTGTTGTATATTCCTGTATGTAACCTACATTTCTACTCGGAGAATCTGTATGAGACTGAAAGGTCTTAATAAAGCTTTTTGTTGTTGTATATTCCTGTATGTAACCTACATTTCTACTCGGAGAATCTGTATAACACTAAAAATTCTTTAAAGCTTTTTGTTGTCGTTGTTGTATATATCGCAAAAAAAAGGTTTTTATTCTAAACTTTGCGATATGAATCAATAAAAAATATTTATTTAAAATAAATTGGTTGGCCGGGACAAGGCGTACATTGAAGAAAGCAATTTCTCAGGAGCAACAAAGGCCGACGGTAGATTATACCGGGCCATAATCTGCATCAATACTAAGGAGGGATTATAGCTTCTCTGGCTTAGCTCGGCTCTTTTCAACTTCAGACAATTCCCTCCTTTTCTCCAAACTTTTTTTTATCGGCGTGGAAAGTGATCAAATTTTACAATGGCATCAATAACGTATCTTCACATTTACGTTGAATAGAGCAGTATATATATACACATCTTCATTGAGAAATTTTCTAAAAGAAAACTACAGTTTAAATACACATTGTGTACATTCTATCATAAGTTATAAAATAAATGAAGCTTCCAGGGTTAAGTTTCTTATGCAACTTTTTATTTTCAAACTTTCGGACTTGTCAGTCCTTCAACAGGATTATCACGTTAACAACTTAATAATAAATACAATTTTTATATATACATTATTATATACATATTTTAAATATTTATTATAGATTGAGATAAAAATATATTACATTATTTCTGTTTGAAATACAAAATGTTTGAAAATATACGTGTGTGGTGGATGATACGTGCTGGTTGAATGATTTCTCGAGACTTCCAATTAAATTTAATAAATTCATAAACTATTGTGTATCCTAAGTGACAATGACAATGAAACAGACTTTATTGACCGTTCAGTCAATGGCTACACTCAAAGAGTCAATGGGAAAAAAATTACAATTAATTAATTACAAATATCCTGACTCTGTCAGGAGCCCAGGCCTGAGCACGGACAATTCCTGATGGAATTTTTTTCAATAGGGTGTCCTCAGGGAGGGTCTGGATCATAGGATGGCAAAGCAGCCCTGAACTCCGAAAGTCTCCTACGGATCAAGGGAGCCGAGTCCCGAGTGCGCTCGATGAGCCCATCTAAGTGTATCCTAAGTGTATGTGCGTGTTTTATATGTGTTGTATTTATTATGGATATATTGTTTGATGTGTTGTGTATATGAGAGTATTTATTGTATGCATGTAGATTGTATATGTCTTTTTTGTCGTTTATATATTGTACAAGGTGAAGGAGTTTTTAGTTAATGAAGGAGTTTTTTAATTAATGATTTTATTCAATCATACAAATATTACAATTATAACATAATAGAAAGAAAAAATAATGGGAAATACAGCAATCAAATTATATATGTGCTATCGAACAAAACAACAACATCAGAGTAGTCAAATATCAATAAAATGTCATCAATGATAATAAGCTTGGAAATTAAATCCAACACAAGGTTGTCCTAAAAGTTCGTAAACGCTTGAAAAAAATGTTGAATACCAATATTATTCACCATAATAATATTCGCCGTTATGTATAATGTATTTGTATTATGTATAAAGTAATTGTATTATTATGTATTCGACGTAATAATATTATTCTCCAAGTAATAAAAAAACACGAACTTTTGGGACAATCTTATATATATTAATATGGTATATGTAAATATATAGCGCGCCATTTGTTATAAGAATTATAAACTATTTTGACGTGTATTTTGTTACTTGCGTTCACACGGGTGAGTTTGAATTTTTGTAAGAACAATTGGTCATTAATATATTTTACTAGAAGAATGACCCGGCTTCGCCCGAGAAATCCCCCGAGTGAAGTATCCTTCATACTGAAAGTACATCAATAATAAATAGTAGAAGTGCCATAGAATAGCAATACAGAAGAAACACATAAACTAAAGGGAAAAAAGTGTGTAATGGCAAAAATTGTATTATATTAGTGTTTAGGTATTTGATTTAATTATTTTTTTGCAATCCATTTAGTTGTTTCAAAATTAATATAGTTTAAATAAATGAGTTTTAAAAATTGTAAAAAAAAAAAAATGCATCGGCCGGGAATCGAACCCGGGCCGCCCGCGTGGCAGGCGAGCATTCTACCACTGAACCACCGAAGCTTATAAGAAATGGCCATATTTGGGTATTTATTCCATTCACAAAAGCAAACGGTGACAGAATTGATTAAGAATTGATTGATGACTCTGATACTTGTATATATATTTTATCTTTTCAGATAAAAGTGCCCATTACGAGATTTGATCTTGGGTCATAGCTGTCGAAAAGTGACATTTTATACCATCGCGCACCTACCCATGTTTTTTAGTAAAAAACACAAATATCCTAGATGAGGAGACGTAAAATTACCCTTCGAAATATTGGACTGATAAAAATTAAAAATCCAATAAATGCAAATGATATATTTATAGAATAATATTTAGTGAAAGTTTTCGGTTGGATTTTGATTATTTCAAGTTATATACTAACCTCCTTCAATGTCTTCCTCTACTGAGGGTAGGCTCTGTGAATTAAAAAAAATTGTACTGCCCTTATTGCAATGATTAAATAATAGGAGGTTCTGGCTCATCAGTGATAAACCCTCCAAATATACCCTTTCCAAGAGTTTAATATCAGTATCGGTATAAAAGGGAAATACCCAAATTCAATATTACAGCAGTTTTGTAGATTAAACTGGCGAAACCACTGGAAGGGTTCACCACTGATGAGCCAGGCCTCTCATTATTTTATCATTACAGTAAGTGCAGTAGAATTTTTTTAACTAAAAAAAGGATCATATCCGTCAAAAAAATTATATATTTCTTATATATTAATTTCAGGACTCGAGACACCTACTGCTGGAATGCCCACTCTTCTTCACCGCTAGACAACAGACAATGTTGTAGATCTATATCAATTTGTTAATAGCAGAGAGAATTAATATAAGTTCAACTATTTTTGTAAATATATTTATGATTTTCTTTCAAACCTGAAAGGTTCAGGTTCTTAATATATATTATTGTTTCTCTTTTTATTTCGATTACTTTTTTTTGTACAATATGTTTATA
This sequence comes from Cordylochernes scorpioides, assembly GCA_030710605.1. Taxonomy (NCBI): domain Eukaryota; kingdom Metazoa; phylum Arthropoda; class Arachnida; order Pseudoscorpiones; family Chernetidae; genus Cordylochernes; species Cordylochernes scorpioides. The sequence continues at coordinate 149,894,999 of CP092863.1, read as the reverse complement.
ACTGTTTCTGTTTAAAAAAATATATAAATCGACGCAATTATCCCTAGCCGGGATATCGCGTTTTGTGTGTTGAAATAAATAAAATAAATAAATATATTGTATATGTTGTGTAAGTGTTGCATATGTGTTTGTGTTGTGTGCTGTGTTGGTTAAACATGAGTGATGTAAATGTGGACATTGTAAATATATTTGTTGGACTTCTGTTGTATATATATATATATATTGTTTGAGTTACAACAACAACAACATCAAAAAGCCTTTATTTAGGGTCACTGACCCTATACAGGATTCACCAGAGGTATGCATAAGAACAAAGCAGTGAGACAAAGGAAACAACGATATAGACAGAAGAAAAATAACTAAAAAAAGAAAAAAAAAACAAGAAAGAGAAAGAGGTAAGCAAGAAAAACAACACAAAAAGAGTAGCAGTAAGAAAGTGAGGAGTGAGTGTCACTTGGCCTTCTTCTGAGATATGGACTTGTGGAAACCATAAAACGCCGTAGCAATTAACTTATTCTGGGTCATATTGTCAATTATTGATAGAAGTGAAGCACAGAGTTGCCCAGTTTTTGAGCATAATTGTTTGAGTTATGTATATGACTAGACCGCTCTACTATTGTATTGGATTGGTTTGGGATATACACTGCATTTTCTATGGAAGGCAGCTTAGGGGTGTTTAGTAAACCTATGGACATAAGCTTGTATTGATTGGTGTAATCAATAATATTGTAACATTATTATATTAGCAGAGTATTATTTTTAATGTTTATATTTTGCTATACTCTGTACACTTCCCTCTTTTGATTATCTTTTGTTTATCATTCATAGTTTGTTCTTGCCTGAAATAAATTGTTGTCTCATCCCGAAGTTGGTCTTCTCTAATTTTCTACCTGACAATATGCTAAGATTTGAATATGCTTAGAGTAGAACTTTGGTTTGTCCTTTAATTGTTAACAATGTCACAATATGTAAAAACCTTTTGGGAAACTACCAGAATAACCCAGACATGATGAAACAGATAATCAGAGGTGATTAGACATGAATTTACGCGTATTACCCGAAGACAAAACGCCAGACAAATGAATAGGTTGAACGAGGACAACCAAGGCCCAAAAAATCAAAGAACATAATCTAAGATCAAAACTTTATTGATTACTTTTTTCGATTTTAACGGTCTTTTTCAATTTGAATATCTTAAAGAAGGTTCAACAATGACATAATACATGTATTTTTATATTCTTCGTCCTATACGTGGAGCGATTAGACTCAAAAGACCTGATTTATGGGCGAAAAATTGGACCCTATTAAACGATAATGCTCGACCTCACAAGGCCCTTTCAGTCGATCAATATTTGGCGAAAAACTGAACCTCGAACTTCCTCACCCTTCCTATTCCCCTGATATCTCTCCCCCTGACTTTTTTCTCTCCCCTAAGATAGAATCTTTTTTGAACGGTAATCATTTTGATAATGTTTTATAAAATATATTAACAAAAGATTTCGCATTATGTTTCTTTATAACTTAGTATAAATGAATTTTGATCATATAAGTGATATTATAGAAAATTCGGAGAAAGTTTTAAGAGTCATTCCGAAAAACAAAATTGTTCTATGTTATGAGCAGCTTGAAAAAAGATGGGAACATTGTTGTGTAGCGTAAGTATCATACTTTGAAGAAGTTGTTATATTTGCATATGACTACTATAATATTAACAACCTGATGAGGACAAAAGAATTTTGTCGAAACGTCGAGATAATAAAAATATTTATAGTGGTCTAATTATCTCTAATTTTAAGAATTAGCAACTTTGTCTCCCTACTTAATGATCACACCTTGTAGCACTTCATTACTACAACACTTCACTAATTATCTTTACATATTTTTTTGAAAGATCGATAGTGGGTTACTGAAACATCAAGGACAATAAACCTTTTTTTAAAAGGGATTGATGAAGTCTATAGAAAGCTTCGGGGTAAGAGATCGAGGGGAAGGAGACGACAGGGCTACACAGAGGATCTAAAACAATGGACTGAACGACACGAGAATATGAAGAGGATGGTGGAGGATGTATGGAGAGACCATGTGGCCTACCCTCAGTAGAGGAAGATATTGAAGGAGGATAGTATATAACTTGAATTGATCAAAATCCAACCGAAACTTTCACTAAATATTATTCTATAAATATATCATTTGCATTTATTGGATTTTTAATTTTTATCAGTCCAATATTTCGAAGGGTAATTTTACCTCTCTTCATCTAGGATATTTGTGTTTTGTACTAAAAAAACGTGAGTACGTTCCTGAATGGTATAAAGTGTCGCTTTTCGATAGCCATGACCCAAGATCAAATCTCGTAATGAGCACTTTTATCTGAAGAGATAAAATATATTAATGGCCAATGGTTCCTGCAAAATTTCAAACCCGCCAGTGTGAACGCAAGTAACAAAACGAAGCTCTGTCAAACCTGTAAGTTGATTTTAAAATATAACCAATAACAAATCGTATTTTAGAAATAATTAAAAAACTTTTTTATTTATTTATTTCAACACACAAACGCGATATCCCGGCTAAGGATAATTGCGCCGATTTACATTTTTTTAAAACAGAAACAGTTATAAAACTTTTACACAAAAAAAGTAATCGAAATAAAAAGAGAAAAATATAATATATATTAGGAAACTGATCCTTTCAGGTTTGAAAGATAATCATAAATATATATTTACAAAAATAGTTAAACTTATGATAATTCTCTCTGCTATTTACAAATTGACATAGATCTACAACATTATTTATTGTCTGTTGTCTAGCGGTGAAGAAGAGTGGGCATTCCAGCAGTAGGTGTCTCGAGTCCTGGAATTCGTTGCCACGACTCGAGACACTTACTGCTGGAAACTATTTTAAAACTTGTAATATATAACTAATTCTCATATGTGTAGAAACTTGATACATTTACAGTAAGAGTAGCTTAAATTTTACACTTACAAGTGTGCCAGAGCCCCATTTGGTAACTTGCACTCACTGCAAGGTTTGCAGTTCCATAACTAAATATCTGGAGAGTTAACAAAGTTGTATAAATACTTGAAACAATTACTTTGAAAATTTGCATCAATAAAACAAATTTTTATTATGTAAATTTTATTCTACATACCTTTTAACAGAACCTTTTGAACAATTCTCATATATATAATATTGTATCGTAGAAATCAAGTCTTTGTATATCTTAAGATGTGAAGGTATTTATTGATGACGTCACGGCGACCAGTCGACAACCATATTTTCACGAAATTGGTTTTATGTAAATCAAATGTACACTGCGTGACATTGAAAATGGAACACCAAGAAATAGTGGCCAGAAAGTGATGAAACTCGGCCGACAGAGAGAGACAGGGACGAACAATAAGTGATCTTTATTTCAAAATGATAGTCATAATACAGAGCGAGAACGGCGTCGGCTTAGTAGCAAGTAGGACCACCGCGGACGGCGATGCACGCAGCAACACGTCTAGGTAGAGAGTCAATCAGAGTACGGATGGCGTCCTGAGGGATGGCTCTCCATTCCCTCTCAACCATTTGCCACAGTTCGTCTTCTGAACGCGGCTGTGGCAAGGCATGCAAACGGCGTCCAATGATGTCCCAGACGTGCTCGATTGGTGAGAGATCAGGAGAGTACGGTGGCCAGGGAATGTACATCTTGCAGAGCTTGTTGGCCAATGCGAGCAGTGTGCGGTCGGGCGTTATCCTGCTGATAAAGGGCATTGGGTACCCCCTGAAGGTAGGGGAGTGTCACCGGTCGCAGCACATCATCAACGTATCGTTGGGCCGTCATAGTGCCCTGAATACGAAGTAAAGGTGACCTGGAATCATACGCGATTGCGCCCCAAACCATGATTCCACGTTGTCGCACGGTGGGGCGTTCCACAATTGCTGCCGGATTGGACCTTTCTCCACGTCGACGCCACACGCGTACACGGCGACTATCACTGGACAAGCAGAAACGCGACTCATCTGAGAACACGACCCTGTGCCATTCCGTCATTCACGTCGATCTAGCCCGGCACCATTCCAAACGTTGGCGCCTATTCGGTGGGGTCAATGGCAGTCTTCTTAGCGGACGGCATGAGTGCAAGCCATTAGCAACCAATCGACGGGAAATGGTTCTGGTCGAGATGGAATGATCTAGGGTGTCTTGCACATGTTGGAGGATGGCGGTACAAGTGGCTTGTGGGGCCGCCACTGCTTGTCGAAGGATACGCCGATCCACACGTGCTGACGTCACTCTGGTTGCACCGGCATTCCTATAAATTGCCACATTTCCTTGTTCCAACCATCTTCTCCACAGTCGGTGCACCGTGGACGCACCAAGGTGTGTATCAGCTGCGATTTGACGTATGGACCAACCTGCCCTTTTCAGTCCGATCACCATGCCCCTCGTAAAAGCGTCTGTCTGCTTGAACTGCCTCCGTTTACGATGACTTGGCATTTTCTGTTATTACACGTGTCTTTTGACACAAGAAAAAAAATTCTACAATGATTTTCCTTGAAGAAATAACGACACGAATACTGTCCTTTCTGCAAGTTCCTTCCCTTATATCTTACTCCATGTGCGCACGAGAGCTGCGCATTTTACATCATTTGCATAACTCGGTTAGACGCGTCTACCCTGAAATTTGAATAATTTTCTGGCCACTATTTCTTGGTGTTCCATTTTCAATGTCACGCAATGTAAATCAAATGTTTCTATTAGAAAATATGTAAATACTTCTATGTTTAATGTTATATAAGTAAGGTATGTAAATTCTATAACTGATTTTTCATTTCTTGTTTCTTGTTTTGTTGTGAGGAAGACATCACTCTCAAAGTGTATTAATTGATTAATAAAATTATAATTTGAAACTGTGACAATTATCAACCAAACTATCTACAGCTAGAGAATATCGAGCAAGCAAGCTAGGTAACTAAATGATGATTTTACAAATATAAAATAATAAATCTTGTTTCCAAATATTTTCATTGAATAATTAAATTAAATATAAATTATTTCTTCGTCACAATATATAATTCAGATATATTTATCTGAATCTATTACCAAAGTGATATATTTACATATAATGTATAGGTTATAGTGTTGCACCATTGTTTATCTAATTATCAATTGTTAATATAAGAATTCTCGCAGGTATATATGACACTCTCCGGGTTATAGTTCTAAATTGAATATATAATCAACATAGTTATAAGCGAGATTAAAACTTTGTTTGAATCTTTGTTTAGTAATTGAATTAGGGCCTATGTCAATAATAAGTTTATCACGCTTTGATAATTGAACTCTTGTTGGTGATTCCAGGCATGAAATGTTTGCTATGTTAAAATCTAAGTGATCTTTGTGTCTTGAGAGTATATATTTGAATTTGTCTTGGAATACGTCTGTTAATTTCTCATGGGATATATTTTTAACAAAACTATATTGTGCTTTGACATTTATTCACAAAATTAAGCTATTAGACAAGAATTTTTCTTTCTTTTCTGATTAGATATTTATGCAATTTTTTCTCAATTGAAAATGATGAGTACCAGAGTCCGAAAGCGTGGTGTACTGAGGTTGGCTTATGTGTCTGTATTTTCCAAAACTGGTGTTTTGGTACATTCTCTTATCATCGCAGAATGTACAGGGATAATAAATAATCTCTCGATCTCTCTTAGAAAATATATGAAAAGTGTAGTAAATAGGTTAAGCCATTTCTTAACTGATACATGTAGGTTTTTAGTAGAATTAAGCTAATTGTAACGAACTGATCAATAATTTATAATGAAAATCTTCAGTATATAACGTTTTGGAATATTTTCAAAAATGTCAACGAATGATAAATTATATATTATATTCCACGAAATTATGTTTTATAACTTAATTGTGGAAGTACACTCATGCATAAAACATAAGGAAGATAAATCTTTGATGTCGCCGGTCTTTTTTTTTTTTAAGGAGAAAGAGGCATTTTTTTACACTTGGTCATCTCGTATGTCGTCAATAAAGATCACTGTTTATAAAATATATTTCAGAGTTATTGCCTGAATCCAGATATACATGCTAAAAGGTAAAACTTCCTTAAGTTTTGTCCATGAGTGTATACACACTTGGTTATCTCGTATGTCTTCAATAAAGGTCACTGTAATATCTTTCAGAGTTATTGTCTAAATCCCGATATACATGGTAAAAGGTACAACTTCCTTAAGTTTTGTTTATGAATGTAAGCCTATTGTACGTATAAATTGATAAAAGGAATAAGCAACAAGAAAAAAAACTTATAAATTGATTTATAATTTAGAATTTTCAGTAAATGACACGTGTCTTGGATTTTTTTTTTTTTCAAAAGTTTCAAAGATAGAGATAAATTATATATATTATATTTCTTAGGCATCCATGTTTTGTAACTTAATTATGAAACTATATAACCAAGATTTATGTATCTTTTATAACTGATAAATCATCTTTTAAAAATTATAATAAAATATTCTTAATAAACAATACACTTCGTTTGAATTTTATATTCCGAGAAAATTAAAATAAAATTTCAATTTTTCAATGTATAAAAAGATTTTCAAAGTTTAAATTTAGGTTTCTAAATAATATTTTAAAATATTAAATAAAAACAACGATATATATTTATTATATTATAAAAGTTATTTTAAATATTCTTTAGATTTTTCTCGAGATGGTATTTTAAAAAGTATATATATATTCAATGAGAAAATAATAAAATGTTGTTGTTGTGTCCAATGAAGAGCCTCAGATATCTCCGTACATCTCTATCACAACAGTGTCCTCTATCTTGGGTGTGTAAAGTTCTGGGTCAATTTTCTGTTGTTGTTGTCGTGTCCAATGAAGAGCCTCAGATGTCTCCGTACATCTCTATCACAGCAGTCGCATTGTTCTCTATATTGGGTGTGTAAAGTTCTGGGTCCATGTCAATTTTCTGTTGTCGTGTCCAATGAAGAGCCTCATATGTCTTCTTACATCTCTATCACAGCAATGTTCTCTATATTGGGTGTGTAAATTTCTGGGTCCATGTCAATTTTCTGTTGTCGGGTCCAATGAAGAGCCTCAGATGTCTACATACATCTCTTTAATAGCAGTCGCAATGTTTTCTATTTTGGGTGTGTAAAGTTCTGGGTGCATTCTCGGCCATTGCTAGACATGAGAATATGTGGGTAGGTGTTAGTTCCACACTAGGATAATTGTTGCATGTTCTGTAGGTTCTTGTGCCATCTGGATGTATTGTCATTCCTTTATAGTGTTTCGCTTTGAGTCCTGTTAATGTGTTTGTAATTCTTGTCTCAGAGTTTTTATAATAATCAAAATACAGTGGACCCTCGGTTTACGAGCACCTTGGAGTACGAGCTTTTCGCAGTACGAGCAAAATATTTTGAAAAATTTTACCTCGGATTACGAGTGAAATTTCGCATTACGAGCAACTCGTGATGGTTGCCCGTAATCGTGATGGATGAAAATTCACTCGGATCCCTCCCTTCAGATCAGATTCGGGAAATATGTAAAATGTGGGAAACTGTGCAATTGTTCGTAGCAAGAAGAATTGCCCGAGTTTCAATTATTAAAAATAAGAAATTAGTTTCGCACTACAAGCGTTTTGGAGTACGAGCATGGCTCTGGAACGGATTATGCTCGCAAACCGAGGGTCCACTGTATAATTAAAAATATAAACTGTCAGAGAAAGAATTCTATGAAGTTAGCGAGAGAAAACAGAATGATTCCATGCTAATAACTTACACACATTTGACGCATTATAAAATACTGTATCTAGAAATGGTAGCATAGACAGACTCTATAATTAGTTTATACATTTAAATTAGAAGGAATGTGCTAATTGAGATAGTTGATAATGAAGCTAATTATGTGCTAAATAATTCGGGGCGGGTTCGATAATCAATCTTGGCTCGGACAAGATGTCTCTTGCTCACATTAAACTTGCACAAAACTTATTCGTAAATAGGAAGGAAGGAGGATCATTAGGGTTTTGTTTCTTCTTCCAAACTTGTAACTCTTTAATTACCCTGAGATATTGGATTCTAATTTTTAGATTATATAGGGCGACTAGAGATAAAAGTCCCTAAAAAACGCTTATGTTTGCTGTCAGTATATATATGTCTAATTTATTTTTAATATTGTCGCGGTATCAATTTAGAGTTTGATTGATCAAATGATAAACTTTGTGACCCGATTTGTACCTTCTGTAATTCAAAACTAAAAAATGAAATCACTTACTATATTTTTGATTGCTCTGCTCTGAAAGAAGAAATA